>CM033476.1:97733014-97865688 GCA_019447015.1 Hymenochirus boettgeri | reverse complement strand
CTGGGTAACGTGAGTGGGAAGTATCTAATACTGGTATTGACTGGGTATCGAGAGTGGGGAGTATCTAATACTGGTATTGACTGGGTAACATGAGTGGGAAGTATCTAATACTGGTATTGACTGGGTAACGTGAGTGAGAAGTATCTGATACTGGTATTGATTGGGTAACGTGAGTGGGAAGTATCGGATTGTGGTATTGACTGGGTAACATGAGTGGGAAGTATCTGATAGTGGTATTGACTGGGTAACGTGAATTGAAAATATCTGATACTGGTATTGACTGGGTAACATGAGTGGGAAGTATCTGATACTGGTATTGACTGGACAGGCTAGAGAAATGGGCATTCAGTCATTGGCTGTGATGTCATACCCATGACTGACAGCTGTTAACCAGAAGAACGGGGAAGGAAGCAGAAAAGAGAGGTAACAGAAAACAAGCTGAATATCAGGTTATTCTTACATCTCTCAGATTTCTAACTATTGCAGTTTAGGGATTTGGGAAGTGATTTGGCTATGAAGGTTAAATGTCGTAAGTAAAACCTGAACATGGTTAAAGGAGAACTAAAGCTTTACAACAAAGTTCAGGTGATGATTTAATGATGACCACAGCTCCGTACGCACATGTGATCGCGGGAACCAGCCTGCAATGCACAATGGTGTGCGAACGAGATGTCTTGGGCAAATATCAGTAAGGGAATGGGCGCTCAATCAGCGGATATTATTATTGTGGATTTATATAGCACTAACATCTTACACAGCTCTTTACAATTACATGTATACATTCACATCAGGCCCTGTCCCGAAGAGCTTACAATCTAGTTAATAATTATTATTATTGTGGATTTATTATAGCGCTAACACTCTTCCGTAGCGCTTTTACAATTACATGTATACATTCACATCAGGCCCTGCCCGAAGAGCTTACAATCTAGTTAATAATAATTATTATGTGGATTTATATAGCACCAACATCTACACAGCTCTTTACAATTACATGGTATACATTCACATCAGGCCTGTCCCGAAGAGCTTACAATCTAGTTAATAATTATATTATTGGGATTTATATAGCACCAACATCTTCCGTAGCGCTTTACAATTACATGTATACATTATATCAGGCCCTGCCCCGAAGAGCTTACAAATCTAGTTAATAATTAATATTATTGTGGATTTATATAGCGCCAACATCTTCCGTAGGCTTACAATTACATGTATATCATCACATCAGGCCCTGCCCCGAAGAGCTTACAATCAGTTAATAATTATTATTATTGTGGATTTTATATAGCGCCAACATCTCCGTAGTGCTTTACAATTACATGTATACACTTCACATCAGGCCCTGTCCTGAAGAGCTTACAATCTAGTTAATAATTATTATTATGTGGATTTATATAGCGCAACATCTTCCATAGCTTTACAATTACATGTATACATTCACATCAGGCCCTGCCCCGAAGAGCTTACAATCTAGTTATAATTATTATGTTGTGGATTATATAGCGCTAACATCTTACACAGCTCTTTACAATTCCATGTATACATTCACATCAGGCCCTGTCCTGAAGAGCTTACAATCTAGTTAATAATAATTATTATTGTGGATTTATATAGCGCCAACATCTTCCGTAGCACTTTACAATTACATGTATACATTCACATCAGGCCCTGCCCCGAAGAGCTTACAATCTAGTTAATAATTATTATTATTGTGGATTTATATAGCACCAACATCTTCTGTAGCACTTTACAATTACATGTATACATTCACATCAGGCCTGCCCCGAAGAGCTTACAATCTAGTTAATAATTATTATATTGTGGATTATATAGTGCCAACACTCTTCCGTAGCGCTTACAATGACATGTATACATTCACATCAGGCCCTGCCCCGAAGAGCTTACAATCTAGTTAATAATATTATTATTGTGGATTTATATAGCGCTAAACCTCTTCCGTAGCGCTTTACAATTTCATGTATACATTCAAATCAGGCCCTGTCCCGAAGAGCTTACAATCTAGTAGTTAATAATATTATTGTGTGGATTTATATAGCGCTAACATCTACACAGCTCTTTACAATTACACAGATACATTCACATCTGTGATGCAGCAATGAGCTTTATTGGTGCTTCATGTGAAACCCTCAATTGTCAATTCTACTGTCTGTGTTAGTAAATTGCTCACATTGTGTTATGGAGTTACTGTTGTTTCTATGGTTCCAGTCCTGCAGACCGTGTTCTTCGGCATATGTGTACTTACCGACCTAAGTCACCTTCTCCTCTCTAGCAATAAGAGGATTGTCCTATTCTACAGCAGCTCCGAGACCTCACGTTTTCTAGTCTGGCCTTCCCGTTGGCTTGGTAAGACATAACGTATAGATGATTGGCTTCCTGCAAGGGGATCGCTGACCTCAAAGTTCAGACTCCTAAAGGAAAATGATAAACAATTGCAAAGACGCTGAAATCATTTACCACCTGCAAGATTCTAAACTTTGACTTGTATGCATGTCTTTATTTCTTATTAACTCCATTCACATCAGGCCCTGCCCCAAAGAGCTTACAATCTAATCACTTATGTTCACATACAACCTATCAGTATGTCTTTATGTAGGGGAAACCTGAGTGGCCGGAGGTTGGATGTGTCCAAGGTTGGAATCACTCTGGTCCTTAGTGCTGCAAGACATCAGTGCTAACCACTGAGCCACTGTACTGCCCCTGACTTACCCATAATATATTTAAAAACTGTGTTAATCTTGATTTTGCCTTTATTTGTCGGGAAAACTACCTTTAAAGTAGACGTTGAATTTTGGGTTTCCAGCTGATGCTCTTGCTGGCAGTGTGTAAATTGTTAATGAACCTTTCCATGGGAATGTAGAAAGATAAGGATGGTAATAGGACGTGTTTAGTTAGGATAACAAAAACGAATGAAAGACAATGACAATACTGTACATTACATGGTGTGATATGCTTTGTGTGTGCCTTTAACTGTGTTATACTGTGTTGTGTGAGATGCCTCTGACTAGTTTAGTTATTAAAGTGTCTGGTTATAACTATGTGTAAAGTTCATTTTTATATTTATACATCATTTTGTGTTTCCATAGTTTGTTGTGACCTCATTCTGGAGTATTTACGCTTTCGACGTGAGCTTGTCTATCCAAAGGTTTTGGACTCCATAATCCCACAATGGCTAAATCACTCTATGGTAAGTTTCTGGGTTTTCTCTCTTGGTAACAACAGGTTAAATAGATAGTAGCTTTGTATCTGCTCCATAGCGATGAGATGATAGTTTGTACTAGGAAACCCCGGACAGACCATAACATTTTGGTAGCACTAGACATGCAATATAATGGTTAAGGCAATTGGTAATATTGCTGAGCAGCCTTAACTGTACTATAGGAGGAGGAGTAATATTGGGATTTATTTTATTAAGGATGTCCCAAGACGTGTTCCCCATCCTGTTATTACCTGGTGGATCACGTGATCACGTCCTGGAAATTAGATGATTTTCTTCTTTTCTCTCCTCCAGCACAAGGTGGTTCTACCACTTTTGCTGCTCGAAGTCTTCGCCAGCTCCCATCATTACCCCAGTAGGAAGAGGGGCGTTCGCTAATAATTTTCTGTTTGCTGTACATGTCTGGTAAGATCATTTATGATAAAGGGTTTTGCTGGGCGAGGAGGGATAGAAATCCTGATAAGATCTCATATGAAGACATGGATCCTCTCAATATCCTGTACGCAGTGTGAGCTTGCGGAATGTAATGATATTTAAAGGGATGCGAAAAGAAAATGGCATTTATGGAACACCGTTCATTAAGGGATGCATACCCATCAAACATAATTTAACAAGTGCCCAAGAGATACGCGCCCTGTAGATTGTATTGGATTATGCACATTAATGGTTGGACTGACATCCAATCGCCTGGGGAGAGTTTCCAGTCCTCGTTTGGACACAAGACAGTCTGATTACAGGAGGCGAGTGCAGATTTCTGTATAACATGTTAACATTTCATTGGCTGACAAGTTTGTTTGTGTTGTTTCATTATAAACAGGAAACGTCTTTATTGGGATTAAACACAGAATTTCCCTAACTGTGAAATGGAATTTAACCCTTCGTCATTTCATCCTTTGCAGGGTTTTTTGGATACATTACGCATCGGGAATCTGGGTTTATCCCCTCTAGCCAAGCTGGACGCAGTAGGCAGGGGAATCTCTTTACAATCTCTCTTCTTATTGCCGTTCCATTCTACTGCCTGGGGGAGTATCTTACCTGGCTACGATGGGGTAGGTTCCTTATGAAAAGGAATGGCCTAGTGAGGGTGCAGTGTTTATTTGTACATCACTTTTTATTGCCATTCAAATCCAAATACATATGGGCTGGGCCTTACACGTCACTTTCTCTGAATTCTGTGCGTTTCTCTTTTACAGGGGCCCGAAAACCAGCCAAGAAAAAGAGGAAATCAAATAAAACAAATGACGAAGCGTCACACATTTAGTTTTAAGTCGAAATAGTTGATTTAGTTTTATAATTTTGAAGTGATTCCCCTTTGAATCCAGTGACATTGATAAGAAAGATGAATAATAATCCAGACGATTGGATGATTAGCAGTAGATTCCCCTCCTCCAATAGAAGAAGAAAATCCTTAATCCTTGTTCACAGCAACTTCAACATATTAAACATTAGAGTCTCACACTTATACACAGTGAAATAGTTGCTCTGCCTCTCCTGACCTACCTGCCTCTCCAACTAACCTCACTCTCCTAACCGACCTGCCTCTCCTGACCAACCGCCTCTCCTAACCTACCTGCCTCCCCTAACTGACCTCACTCTCCACCTACCTGCTCTCCTGACCGACCTGCCTCTCCTAACTGACCCACTCTCCTAACCTACCTGCTCTCTTGACCAACCTGCCTCCCCTAAGACTCACTCTCCTAAACTACCTGCCTCTCCTGACCGACGCCTCCCCTAACTGACCTCACTCTCCTAACCTACCTGCCTCTCCTGACCGACCTGCCTCTCCTAACTGACCTCACTCTCCTAACCTACCTGCCTCTCCTAACCGACCTCACTCTCCTAACCTACCTGCCTCTCCTAACTGACCTCACTCCCTAACCTACCTGCTCTCCTACATACCTGCCTCTCCTAACTGACCTCACTCTCCTACCTACCTGCCTCTCCTAAACCTGCCTCTCCTAACCTACCTGCCTCTCCTAACTGACCTCACTCTCTCAACCTACCTGCCTCCCTAAACTGCCACTCTCCTAACCTACCTGCCTATCTCCTAACCTGCCTCTCCTAACCGACCTCACTCTCCTAACCTACCTGCCTCTCCTAACTGACCTCACTCTCCTAACCTACCTGCCTCTCCTAACTGACCTCCCTCTCCTAACCTACCTGCTCTCCTAACCTACCTGCCTCTCCTAACTGACCTCACTCTCCTAACCTACCTGCCCTCCTACTGACCTCACTCTCCTAACCTACCTGCCTCTCCTAATGACCTCACTCTCCTAACTACCTGCCTCTCCTAACTGACCTCACTCTCCTAACCTACCTGCCTCTCCTAACCTACCTGCCTCTCCTAACTGACCTCACTCTCCTAACCTACCTGCCTCTCCTAACTGACCTCACTCTCCTAACCTACCTGCCTCTCCTAACTGACCTCACTCTCCTAACCTACCTGCCTCTCCTAACTGACCTCACTCTCCTAACCTACCTGCCTCTCCTAACTGACCTCACTCTCCTACCTACCTGCCTCTCCTAACTGACCTCACTCTCCTAACCTACCTGCCTCTCCTAACTGACCTCAATCTCCTAACCTACCTGCCTCTCCTGACCGACCTGCCTCTCCTGACCGACCTGCCTCTCCTAACTGACCTCACTCTCCTAACCTACCTGCCTCTCCTAACCGACCTCACTCTCCTAACCGACCTCACTCTCTCAACCGACCCACTTCTAACCGACCTCACTCTCCTAACCGACCTCACTCTCTAACTGACCTCACTCTCCTAACCTACCTGCCTCTCCTAACCTACCTGCCTCTCTAACTGACCTCACTCTCCTACCACTGCCTTCTCCTAACTGACCTCACTCTCCTAACCTACCTGCCTCTCCTGACCGATGCCTCTCTGACCGACCTCACTCTCCTAACTGACCTCACTCTCCTAACCTACCTGCCTCTCCTACGACCTCATCTCCTAACCGACCTCACTCTCCTAACCGACCTCACTCTCCTAACCGACCTCACTCTCCTAACCGACCCTTTGTGTTTCTGTTGCTGGATAATGGATCAGTTACTGACTCATTGGGCGTTTTTATGTGTCAGTACAAGGCAGGTACTTCTGGACTTTGTACTGAATCCACTGGTCCCACAGAACTTTTTGTTTTATCAGGTTTAATGTGTTACTGGCTGGTACATTCATTTTATGTTAAATTATTTCAGCACTTAGTTCACTCGCTTAACGATCAAACAACTTTAGTATTTTGTAGACTCAAAACAACAGGCGTGCGGCCATTTTAGTTTTATACTGGTTAAAACATAAGTCTGCTGGTAAGGGGTATTTGGAAAGGTTTTTACAGTCACTTTAGCGAAGTTGTGTTTATAGTCAATGTTGTGAGTGAACAGAATGTCTTCTGCCCATCTACCTCTATATAAAGTTAAACAGTGTATTGTGGGGGGTGGTGATTAACCAGTAATGTGTATGATTAAGGACAACTCTTAGTTCTACCTCCCATTGTATATTAGCTCCACCACGTGCAGTTTCCGTCTGCCAGGTTAGTGGCTCGGTTTCCGTGATTAAAGATATTGCTGAAGCACTGAGGAAGCCTGGGAAAAGCAGTTTTATTGGTCCTGGTGCTTCTATTGGGAGTTGGATGAACCTCTACCTCTCTGCCCCAAGTACATTTTCGCACAACAAACCTGAACATTAATATAATAGTGCACACAAGATATATATTCACTGCCGTGCATAGAGCACAAAAATCATCTCCCACACACCAAGAGATCCGTAGACCTTCCTACAAACCTATTCTCCACACACAAGAGATCCGTAGACCTTCCTACAAACCTATCTCCCACAACACCAAGAGATCCGTAGACCTTCCTACAAACCTATCTCCCACACACCAAGAGAATCCGTTAGACCTTCCTACAAACCATCTCCCACACACCAAGGATCCGTAGACCGTCCTACAAACCTATCTCCCACCACACCAGAGATCCGTAGACCTTCCTACAAACGTCTATATTGTCTGGTAACCAGGATAATGTAATGTACACTGTACTGTATCTATGGTTAGGAATTACCCAGAAGGACTAGTGACACTAGACAGGTTAAGGGAATTGTTCCCTTTATAGGCAGTGGGACCTGTAACCGCCCACACAGCGCCCCCTAGAGGGAGTTCGGGAAACACGTGGTGGAACAGCAGGTCACCTGACACAGTTAAAGGGCCAGTGTCCCCATCCCGACAATATCAGGGCCTCACCTGGTTAATGAAGGTCAAGTACTTCCACCTGCCCCCGAACGTGTGGGCCCCGTGTCTACTGGCCGCTCCCGTCACCTCCACGTTCTGCCAAACCCCGAACAGATTCCAGCCCAGGCAGCCCACGTGTAGCACCAACAGCGCCGCCATCTTGCTTCTCCCGACAGCCACCGGTGGACCGCACCAACTACCTGAGGGGAGGAGGGACAAGTAAAGGCACCCACCGCTTAACTAGACCCGTTCCGGGCTACCAGGGACCAGCAAAGCTTACCGTTAACAGAAGTCAGGGAAACCAGCCCAAAACATCCACTGGGGGCGCCCTTCCTTCCCCCTGTATAATGGTAGGTCCCTGGAAACTGAAAGCTCTATAGAGACACTGTGTGACAGATCCCGGTACTGCAAGGAAATGCTACACACTAGATCCTCATGGTTCTCCATACACAGGTCAGGTCCTGGGCCCCTCTATAAACCTCTCTAGGGACCAGTTAGAGCCCCAGTAGATCTGGTTCCATTTCACACTGAAAATAACATGGGAACTGGAGCAGTTTGAAAAAGGAGGGGGATGTTGGGAACAATTAGAGTTACTGTCCCTTTAATCACCCCCCCCATACAGAAACAGGTGTAATGTAGGCTACAGTTTAGATGGCTCAATTCATGTCTCATTTACCATAAATACCAATACTACACAGTGTTCCCCTACCATGTCCAATGCCACGCGGTGTTCCCCTACCACGTCCAATACCACACGGTGTTCCCCTACCACGTCCAATACCACACAGTGTTCCCCTACCACGTCCAATGCCACACGGTGTTCCCCTACCACGTCCAATGCCACACGGTGTTCCCCTACCACGTCCAATACCACACGGTGTTCCCCTACCACGTCCAATGCCACACGGTGTTCCCCTACCATGTCCAATGCCACGCGGTGTTCCCCTACCATGTCCAATGCCACGCGGTGTTCCCCTACCACGTTACAATGCCACACGGTGTTCCCCTACCACATCCATTGCCACGCGGTGTTCCCCTACCACGTCCAATGCCACGCGGTGTTCCCCTACCACGTCCAATACCACGCGGTGTTCCCCTACCATGTCCAATACCACACGGTGTTTCCCTACCACATCTAATGCCACACGGTGTTCCCCTACCACGTCCAATACCACACAGTTTTTCCCTTACCACGTCCAATACCACACTGTGTTCCCCTTTCATTTATTGAGTCAATGTACCCTTTTATAATAATTATTGTTCCCATTCTGGCAGAGTAAACTGGCCCCTCCCACCATGCTGTCAATCAAGGCTGTGACTGCTGACATCACAACCAATGATTGACTGCTGCCTCCTCTGCACATGTTTAAAAGCTCATTGAGCAGAGGGAGGAGGCCGATATTTTGCCAGAAAGGAATAGAACTGGAATATCTGGTTACATATACATGTAATAAACCGGTAATACAGCAGTTGACATAACTGACAAGTGGGTGGACATACAGTAGTGATGTGACATGTTCCTTGGTTGGTTAGATTGTGCTACATTCAGTTCTGCATTATAAATATAATATTGCTCCTTGCTATGGCTCCGAGGGACAAGTTAATCGCACGGACTAATGTCAAGGAAGCTCAGTTAGGACGAGTCTCCATAGCAACGCATTGTGTTTGTAATTATAGGACACACTAGAACCATGGCAACCGCGGTCATTAAATTGTTACAAGGTTTATAAATATAACAAAAAAGGGGAAGTACGAATCTACTAAGTGAAAGTCATTTTTATTAACTTGCTGTAAGGTGCATGACAATACCTGCCTAGTACCACACATTAATGCCTTTTACCTGCGTAGCCTGTCATGGTTTTTTATGTGCGTTTTGTTGATTTGTTTTGTGCTGGTGATTGTGGTAAAATTGCATCTTACAGGAGCCGGCAGGAAAACCCATGGTGGCTCCTTTACCACATGTTCTTCAATTAATGTGTTAAAGGGTTTGTGGATTTTTTTGAATGAACTTCCCCTTTAAATTTCTGATTAGCGATGCATCCGATAATGTGCTGAATACATCAGTTTAGATTGGGGGCAGGTAACTGACATGTGACCAGTTTTTTGTTTTAATGGTGACCATGCAGATCAGTATAACGGGGGTGGGGGTCAGGCCAAGCTAAGTCAATGGGCAAAAAATGTCTGGAATTTCACAGATAATTCTTACTAAGTAGATAGCACACTTCTCCAATTTCAAGCCAACTTAATTATCCTTATAATCAACACTATATAGTTATAACCAGGACCTAGCTCTTTTATGGTCAGGGTTACATAACTTGTTTATCATAAGAAATAATATACCACCTAATGTATAATATAGGGATATTAGAACTCTCCTTGAAATTCCATGACCTGTATAACTCTGTCTGAGTCCTTGTACCTTTCTTTACATAGACACAGAACTCCTCAGTGACTTCTAATATCCTTATAATTTACAGTAAGGGGATACATTATCCCTTATAATACATGAGTGGTACCCAGAGTTCCCTGTATAACTCAGTCTGTGTCCTTGTACATTTATATGGACACAGAACTCCTCAGTGACTTCTAATATCCTTATAATTTACAGTAAGAGATACATTATCCCTTATAATACACGAGTGGTACCCAGAGTTCCCTGTATAACTCAGTCTGTGTCCTTGTACCTTTATATGGACACAGAACTCCTCAGTGAATTCTAATATCCTTATAATTTACAGTAGGGGATACATTATCCCTTATAATACATGAGTGGTACCCAGAATTCCCTGTATAACTCAGTCTGTGTCCTTGTACCTTTATATAGACACAGAACTCCTCAGTGACTTCTAATATCCTTATAATTTACAGTAGGGGATACATTATCCCTTATAATACATGAGTGGTACCCAGAGTTCCCTGTATAACTCAGCCTGTGTCCTTGTACCTTTATATGGACACAGAACTCCTCAGTGACTGAGGAGTCACGTATTTGATATACATTGTAGGATATTGTAACGTTGTATTTGATAAACATTGTAGGATATTGTAACGTTGTATTTGATATACATTGTAGGATATTGTAACGTTGTATTTGATATACATTGTAGGATATTGTAACGTTGTATTTGATATACATTGTAGGATATTGTAACGTTGTATTTGATATACATTGTAGGATATTGTAACGTTGTATTTGATATACATGTAGGATATTGTAACGTTTATTTGATATACATTGTAGGATATTGTACATTGTATTTGATAAACATTGTAGGTATTTGTAGCGTTTTATTTGATAATACATTGTAAGATATTGCACATGGTTGGGAGCAGCTTGGGAAATAGAATTTAGTGAACAATCCATAGAGGGTCGCACTCCAAACTTCTTTTCAACTTTTATTGGTGACCACTCATCTCAGGTGACATGTCCCCCCCACTAGGTTGGATATCTAGAGGAGTCGACACTGCATTGGAGTTAAAGTCACACATACCAATTCAATAGCATTTTAATGTGGCTTTAACCCCATACGTTTGCTAAACTAAACAGTTTAAACATGAGGGGTGTTAGGGGATATTATAAGGAGATAATAACACAGTAGCAGCCAAACTAGAACTGGTGTAACTCATGTTAAACCTTGAAATGTCACTCCTGTATTCTGTCGTGGTCCTGTAACTATGACTACAGAAATGTAAAAATACAGCGTTTCCCGTGACAACTGATGAAAGCATAACTACATGAAAGGGGGAAATAAATAAATTATCACCATAACTGAGATTGTGTCGCATATTTTTATTTTATTGGGTGAAATCATCGAGGGAGAAAAAGCCAAGATATTGCCAAAGGATTAAGGGTAGTACCTACCATACAAACACTTCCACAGGGAAAGAATGGAGCAGATGGCAGATTAATTACACTGGTACATTACATTAATCTCGGTATTGACTGGGTAACGTGAATTGGATGTATGTGATACTGGTATTGACTGTGTTAAGTGTGTTAGAAAATATCTGATACTGGTATTGACTGGGTAAGTGAATTGGATGTATGTGATACTGGTATTGACTGTGTAAAGTGTGTTAGAAGTATCTGATACTAGTATTGACTGGGTAACGTGATTTGGATGTATGTGATACTGGTATTGACTGTGTAAAGTGTGTTAGAAGTATCTGATCTGGTATTGACTGGGTAAAGTGTGTTGTAAGTATCTGATACTGGTATTGACTGTGTAAAGTGTGTTGGAAGTATCTGATACTGGTATTGACTGGGTAAAGTGTGTTTGGAAGTATCTGATACTGGTATTGACTGGGTAACGTGAATTGGATGTATCTGATACTGGTATTGACTGTGTAAAGTGTGTTGGAAGTATCTGATACTGGTATTGACTGGGTAAAGTGTGTTGGAAGTATCTGATACTGGTATTGACTGGGTAACGTGAATTGGATGTATGTGATACTGGTATTGACTGTGTAAAGTGTGTTGGAAGTATCTGATACTGGTATTGACTGTGTAAAGTGTGTTGGAAGTATCTGATACTGGTATTGACTGGGTATCGAGAGTGGGGAGTATCTAATACTGGATCTTGACTGGGTAACATGAGTGGGAAGTATCTGATACTGGTATTGACTGGTTAATGTGAATTGGAAGTATCTAATACTGGTATTGACTGGGTAACGTGAGTGGGAAGTATCTAATACTGGTATTGACTGGGTAACGTGAGTGGGAAGTATCTAATACTGGTATTGACTGGGTATCGAGAGTGGGGAGTATCTAATACTGGTATTGACTGGGTAACATGAGTGGGAAGTATCTAATACTGGTATTGACTGGGTAACGTGAGTGAGAAGTATCTGATACTGGTATTGATTGGGTAACGTGAGTGGGAAGTATCGGATTGTGGTATTGACTGGTAACATGAGTGGGAAGTATCTGATAGTGGTATTGACTGGGTAACGTGAATTGAAAATATCTGATACTGGTATTGACTGGGTAACATGAGTGGGAAGTATCTGATACTGGTATTGACTGGGTAAAGTGAGTGGGAGGTATCTGATAGTGGTATTGACTGGGTAACGTGAATTGGAAGTATCTGATACTGGTATTGACTGGGATTGATGGGTTAACGTGAGTGGGAAGTATCTGATACTGGTATTTGACTGGATACGTGAGTGGGAATATCTGATACTGGTATTGTGAACTAACGGATAACGTGAGTGGGAATATTGATATGGTATGACTGAACTGAGTGGAATTTGATACTTGGTATTGACGTAGTGATGGGAGTATCAAGGGTATTGACTGGATACGTAGTGGGAAGTATCTGATACGGTATTGACTGGGTAACGTGAGTGGGAAGTATCTGTAGTGGTATGACTGGGTATATGAGTGGGAAGTATCTGATACTGGTATTGACTCGGTAACGTGAGTGGGAAGTATCTGATACTGGTATTGTGGGTAACTGGTGGGAGTATCTGATACTGGTATTGATGGGTAAAGTAGGGGAGTATCTGATACGTATGACTGAGTACGTAATTGGAATATCTGATACTTTGAGTGATGGTGAGTACTCAGGTCTGGGCATGTGTGAGAAGCTTAGCAAGTCAGTGACTAAAATAGTAGGTGCAGCATGAGACTGGAATGCTGGAAATATGCCCACATGTCAATGAGGATTATGACGGAGTACTCTGTTTTGGGATTTCACATTGTGTGGAGGCTTTGGTTACATGAATTTTCCTTTTGGTTGTAGTTTAAACAAATCCTTTTTTTTTTTAGATTACATTATTTAAGAATCAAAACACACTGATCGCAATCCGTCCTGAGGTTGTTTGGCTTCTTGTTTTGTTGAACAAATTTATTCTTGTTTGTTTTTTGTTACAAAAACTCATTGCGATAAATTTAAACCCAAAAAACCCTCTTCAGGCGTAACGCGGAACTGTATGTGAGTTATATCCATTGTGATCTCTCCCTCCAGTAAATGTAGGGGCAACAATTACCTTTGTACATGATGGGCATATTTAGAAACGTCTGATGCCTTCCTGTCTTTTTTCTATACGTTTTTTTGTTTCTTATAAACCACAGTCCTCTTCTGAAACTCATTTCTAATGAATTAGATTGTAAGCTCTTCAGGACAGGGTAAATGCTGAGACACAAATATCATCCATGACGCGTTTTGTGGGGTTCTGTTATATCTCTACAGGTGTATATTTCTGTTTCCCAATACATTTCATCATTGGATTCTTGGCTAGTGTGGACCAGGAGGAACCAGAAGAGGAGTCTTAGACCCCATCAGTCAACTCTGTCTGGTTCCATCTCAGAGAGAAGAGATAAAAATAACAGGAGAGAAGGGAAAGGGGAGATTAAAAACCTCCAGAATAAATGAATTAAACCAGCATCTCTCTGCATGTGCAAGGTTAGAATTCCTATCTGGAACATAGTGAACCTCGGCTTCCTTCTGTTGGTTTAACATAAGATTGATTTCTCCTTTCAGAGTTCGAATCCATCAATGTGAATGATCATTGTCACATCACATATTAAAAAGCTTTCTAAGTAATAGGGAGCAACTGCACATAAGTCTGTCTTCCAATTATGCAACAGCCCAGGACGGGTTAAAGGGTATCTTTACTCGAAAACAATAATTTTCAGAAATTATACCTATAGATACAGTAAAATCCCTCTGCTTAAATCTGAGCTGTAGATTCTGAGAAATAGTTTTTAAATCACAGCATTTACAGGAAAGACCTGTCATTCCAGAAGCAAAATTATACTGTGGGACCCACCCCTGACCACTTTGACTGCCGGCCAGCACACTTTCTGCAACATTTATTAAGAAAGAAGGGGAGGGAGGGGGAGATGTGTAAGCAGAGCAGTGTCCATGGTGAGCTGTGCAGAATTATAAGTGTCGCAGACACTACAGAAGGAGTGAGTAAGGGGGGGCGGGGGAATTAGGAGCACTCACTAAACATTAATAATTTAATGACAAGCATCACAGATAAATATGTAAGTACCACCATTTTACTTCTCTCAAATTGTAGTTTCATAAATACAAGTTTTTTTAGTGAGTATAGTGACCCATTAATGTTACCTGCTACCACCCACAAAGCAGCCTAAAATGAAAAAGGGGAACATCCCTTTTAAGAAAAGACTACATAGATTGTTACAGCACTGTTACAGGTCACGCAGATTGTACGTATTGTTACAGGTCACGCGATTGTACAATTTGTTACAGGTCCACGTAGATTGTTTACAATATTGTACAGGTCACGTAGATTGTTACAATATTATTACAGGTCACGTAATTGTTACAATATTGTTACAGGTACGTAGATTGTTACCATATTGTTACAAGGTCACTAGATTGTTACAATATTGTTACAGGTCACATAGATTGTTACAGCACTGTACAGGTCACGCAGATTGTTACAATATTGTTACGGTCACATATATTGTTACAATATTGTTACAGTCACATAATTGTTAATATTGTACAGGTCACATAGATTGTTACAATATGTTACAGGTCACATAGATTGTTAAATATTGTTACAGGTCCATAGATTGTTACAATATTGTTACAGGTCACGTAGATTGTTAAAATATTGTTACAGGTCCATAGATTGTTACAATATTGTTACAGGTCAGAGATTGTTACAATATTGTTACGGTCACGTAGATTGTTACATATTTGTTACAGGTCACGCAGATTGTTACATATTGTTACAGGTCACGCAGATTGTTGCAATATTGTTACAGGTCACATAGATTGTTACAATATTGTTACAGGTCACGTAGATTGTTGCAATATTGTTACAGGTCACGTAGATTGTTGCAATATTGTTACAGGTCACGTAGATTGTTGCAAATATTGTTACAGGTCACGTAGATTGTTACAATTTGTTACAGGTCACGTAGATTGTTACAATTTTTGTTACAGGTCACGTAGATTGTTACAATATTGTTACAGGTCACGTAGATTGTTACAATTGTTACAGGTCACGTAGATTGTTACAATATTGTTACAGTCACATAGGTTGTTACAATATTGTTACAAGGTCACGTAGATTGTTACAATATTGTTACAGGTCACATAGATTGTTACAATATTGTTACAGGTCACATAGATTGTTACAATATTGTTACATACAGGTCCACATAGATTGTTACAATATTGTTACAGGTCACATAGATTTTTACATTATTGTTACAGGTCACATAGATTGTTACAATATTGTTACAGGTCCAATAGATTGTTACAATATTGTTACAGGGTCACATAGATTTTACAATATTGTACAGGTCACTAGATTGTTACAATATTGTTACAGTCACATAGATTGTTACAATATTGTTACAGGTCACATAGATTGTTACAACATTGTTACAGGTCACGTAGATTGTTACAATATTGTTACAGGTCACGTAGATTGTTACAATATTGTTACAGGTCCGTAGATTGTCCAATTGTTACAGGCACATAGATTGCAATGTACAGGTCACATAGATTGTTACAATATTGTTACAGGTCACGTAGATTGTTACAATATTGTTACAGGTCACGTAGATTGTTACAATATTGTTTACAGGTCTGGAAGGATCATTTCTCTGCCTTAATTTTCAAACTGTAACCATGTTTTTTTTGAAGTCTTTCAAAGTTTTTTTGAAGATTGCAAGCTGAGCTGTCGGCAATAAACCCCTCTACAGCTGTTAACTCTTTAATGATTGTACAATGTGAAGTAGAGGTTTTAGCTCCTACCTTACATTAATGGATTCGGGAATGTGGAATCATTAATGTTGGGGTGTAGTATTATTCTACACAATGATATTCCAATTAATAGGAAGGATCCAGTATGGGAGATTACTGTTTAGCATTACCCAGTGGGTAGGGATCAGATATAAATGGATCTAATTATAGAATAGTTTGAATGTTTCCTTTATCCATATTATGTCTATTTGCATTGCATTGCCCTCCATGTGATACTAATCATCCTGCTGTGTTGAGGGGTTCCACATGTGTATCGGATCTATAATTATCCCCAGGGTGTAGGCGCATTAAGTGAAGAGGGACATTCTGTCTCAGCTCTTCTAAGGGGGGGGGGGGATAGCAAGTAAAAGTAATTGCAGTCAACCCCACTGCATTGTCCCTTCTTTGCAATTAGATGATTACACTCTTTCCCTATACAACTGAAGAAAATGGCCCAGGCACTAAATGGGCACCTTGTATCTAATAGCCCAACAGCTGCCCCCCATAACCAGTCTGAGACTGTTTCTAGACTGGCCAATGGAGGACGTTCTCCTTGCAGAGCGCATCTTCCTTTGGGAAAAAACTGTGTAGAGAGGGGGATTTTTCCTCATTTTAATTCCCATTTATGATAGAAATGACAATTATGGCTCTGTGAATGAGGCCAAGTCCCAGGAGTGATTGACCCTTAGTGAACCCTTTATAATGTATATATGAATCCAAATTAACATCACCTGATCTAGGTCCTAATCAATTTAATTAACAAATGGAACAAGATGAATCAATTTGGCCATGTAGTTATTGAAAGGAAATCATCCAATAGCATGTCTGGATAATGACTGGTGGACCCATAAGATGGTTGGTTTAATCACAAGAACTGGTCTCTTTAGATGCTTCCAAAACATTCAGATTTGATTTAGGACGTTGACATTACAGAACATAAATGTTATCCCCCTGTAACCTTTCTATGGCAGACGTTTTCTGGAGATTCATTCATTGACACATGTCTTGACATTACCCTTTAAATTTTCAGAATTCATTGTTCTATTAATGATGGGAACATCCGGCCCTCACCACTCCCACCACCATGTTCCAAACATGGGATAGGCTCTGGAATGTTGCTGGAATGTGATGTTTTTCTTTCTCTAAAGGGAACGCTTCTCCTTAAAGCAAAAAAGTTCATCCATCCACATTCTTCCAGACCCCCCGTTTTGTTCCACTTGATCTTTGGCAACTGTAGATGTCGGAGAGCAATGACTTTTTCCTTGCTACCACCCTGCCATACACAACCTTTGATGGTGGACTCATTGATAGTCTCAAATATGAGACAGACCTTCAGTATTTACCCAGGGTTCCTTTGTAATCTCTCCCAACTATTAAACCCCTTTTAGTTGGAGTTACCTTTGATGGTCAACCACTTTCTGGTAGGGTAACAACAGTCTTGAATTTCCTCCCTTTATAACACAATCTGCCTGTCAGCTGGTGGAGTCCAATTGTTTAGAGAAGGTCTAGTAACACCTGGTGGTCATCTATTGATTGAAAACTCCAGACTCACCTTCACATTATATAATAATCCTGATGGTCCATTTACATCCACAGGCAGGTATGTTATTCTCTTGACAGTGGTAACATTACAGAAGTTAAAGGTCCCTGATTCTCTCCCCATCACTTGCTATATGCTCCTTAATGGCCTGTAGCCCAGTCCAGTCCTCTAATAACCTCCCAGGGCCCCTTCCTCATAGTTATGTCATCAGTATGTATTTACTGTGTTTGTCTATATAATGTGTCTCCCTCCCAGGGGGTTCCAGTCTATATATCCCACCCTCCCACTGTACATCCACGTCCTCTGGTAGGAATCCCACCACAATCACAATCTCATAAATAAAAAGGACAAAAATAAAGCTTTTCAAATCCTACTGGTGGGAAGAACCAATCCTTAGGCATTTAACAACTCCCTGGAAATCAGCAGGCATGATCCAAGTCCATAGACAGACTGGGAAAACCAACTGGACCCACTGGGAAATCTACTGGTTGGGAAATTATCTGTCTGTCTATCTATATGCCTGTCTGTTCTATCTATCTAGCTATATGCCTGTCTGTCTATCTAGCTATCTATATGTCTGTCTGTCTATCTATATGTCTGTCTATCTATTTATCTCTGGCAGTGGGAGGGAAACAGAGTTTACTGAGCATGTGTAACACTGTATCTGGGTCAGTGACACTCTGTGTAATTGTCAGAGACCTGCAGAATTGAAATGATGTATTTTCCTCCACCACATTGCAGATTTCATTGCTATCTGTGCATTAGGAATGATAGAATTCACCCAATTTAATTTATATTTTAGCTTTATTTCTCTTTTAAACATAAAATCGCATTTTTAATTTGAATGGCAAGAGCCAAGTGTAAAGCAAAAATAAGGTAGTGGGAACAGGCCTAAAAGTCCAGGGAGGAACATTCTGCATCTGTGATGTGCTAAACGTCACGCAGCATCTTGTAACGGAAGGGGAGAAGAGGTTAAAACTGAGTTGTATCACTTCTTACGCCCCACACGAGCTGCAGTTGCAGAGACAGGAACATTGTGTGGCAACTTGGCACGGAACCATACTTGGTCTAATCAGAGGGAAGGAAAGAAGGACCTAATGACCGGACAGTGCCCTTTACCACCCTGGCCTTATAATCTGTACAGGTTAGAAATGGGTCAGTCACCCACCGTTATACTGGGACCGTGTGATAGGAGTTCGATACCACCGGGCACCCCGGTCATTACAAGGTGGCACAGGACTATATTTAGACATGCGGAGAAGGGATTTTAGTTTTGCAGAAATAATATAAGTAAACTGTACATTTAGAGGAGAAATATGTTTTAAAGGGGAATCTCATGTCAAATCAAAGTTTCAATATTTTAATATCACGTGGAGTCTGATTCTATAGAGGGTTTGAGACCAGAGACATTCTGGCAGTTAAGACTTAAAGGAGAACTAAAATGTCAATAACCTGAACAGATTCCAGTTTCCAGATTTGATTTCTAGTGACTACCAATTGGTTTTCTTACTGCAGTCTGCAGAGATTACATTACACTCTCACATGTGTAGACTGCCACCTGTATACCTGTGTACTCTACCCTAATGCATTACAGAGAGTTACATTACACTCTCACATGTTAGGCTGCCACCCTGTATACCTGTGTACTCTACCCTAATGCATTACAGAGGGTTACTTACACTCTCACTGTGTAGGCTGCCACCTGTATACCTGTGTACTCTACCCTAATGCATTACAGAGAGTTACATTACACTCTCACATGTGTAGGCTGCCACCTGTATACCTGTGTACTCTACCCTAATGCATTACAGAGAGTTACATTAAACCCTCACATGTGTAGGCTGCCACCTGTATACCTGTGTACTCTACCCTAATGCATTACAGAGAGTTACATTACACTCTCACATGTGTAGGCTGCCACCTGTATACCTGTGTACTCTACCCTAATGCATTACAGAGAGTTACATTACATTACACTCTCACATGTGTAGGCTGCCACCTGTATACCTGTGTACTCCTCCCTAATGCATTACAGAGAGTTACATTACACTCTCACATGTGTAGGCTGCCACCTGTATACCTGTGTACTCTACCCTAATGCATTACAGAGAGTTACATTACACTCTCACATGTGTAGACTGCCACCTGTATACCTGTGTACTCTACCCTAATGCATTACAGAGAGTTACATTACACTCTCGCATGTGTAGACTGCCACCTGTATACCTGTGTACTCTACCCTAATGCATTACAGAGAGTTACATTACACTCTCCATGTGTAGACTGCCACCTGTATACCTGTGTACTCTACCCTAATGCATTACAGAGAGTTACATTACACTCTCACATGTGTGACTGCCACCTGTATACCTGTGTACTCTACCTACTAATGCATTACAGAGAGTTACATTACACTCTCACATGTTAGGCTGCCACCTGTATACCTGTGTACTCTACCCTAATGCATTACAGAGAGTTACATTACACCTCACATGTGTAGACTGCCACCTGTATACCTGTGTACTCTACCCTAATGCATTACAGAGAGTTACATTACAACTCTCACTGTGTAGGCTGCCCCCTGTATACCTGTGTACTCTACCCTAATGCATTACAGAGGTTCCATTACACTCTCACATGTGTAGGCTGCCACCTGTATACCTGTGTAACTCTACCCTAATGCATTACAGAGAGTTACATTACAAACTCTCACATGTGTAGGCTGCCACCTGTATACCTGTGTACTCTACCCTAATGCATTACAGAGAGTTACATTACACTCTCACATGTGTAGGCTGCCACCTGTATACCTGTGTACTCTACCCTAATGCATTACAGAGAGTTACCATACACTCTCACATGTGTAGGCTGCCACCTGTATACCTGTGTACTCTACCCCTAATGCATTACACGAGATGTTACATTACACTCTCACATGTGTAGGCTGCCACCTGTATACCTGTGTACTCTACCTAATGCATTACAGAGAGTTACATTACACCCTACATGTGTAGACTGCCACCTGTATACCGTGTACTCTACCCTAATGCATTACAGAGAGTTACATTACAACACCCTCACATGTGTAGAGACTGCCACCTGTATACCTGTGTACTCTACCCTAATGCATTCAGAGAGTTACATTACACTCTCACATGTGTAGGCTGCCACCTGTATACCTGTGTACTCTACCCTAATGCATTACAGAGTGTTACATTACACTCTCACATGTGTAGGCTGCCACCTGTATCCTGTGTACTCTACCCTAATGCATTACAGAGAGTTACATTACACTCTCACATTGTAGGCCTGCCACCTGTATACCTGTGTACTCTACCCTAATGCATTACAGAGGGTTACATTACACTCTCACGTGTGTAGGCTGCCACCTGTATACCTGTGTACTCTACCCTAATGCATTCACAGAGAGTTACATTACACTCTCACATGTGTAGGCTGCCACCTGTATACCTGTGTACTCTACCCTAATGCATATACAGAGAGTTACATTACACACTCTCAATGTGTAGGCTGCCACCTGTATACCTTGTGTACTCTACCCTAATGCATTACGAGAGTTACATTACACTCTCACATGTGTAGGCTGCCACCTGTATACCTGTGTACTCTAACCCTAATGCATTACAGAGAGTTACATTACACCTCTCACATGTGTAGGCTGCCACCTGTATACCTGTGTACTCTACCCTAATGCATTACAGAGAGTTACATTCCAACCCTCACATTGGTAGGCTGCCACCTGTATACCTGTGTACTCTACCCTAATGCATTACAGAGAGTTACATTACACCCTCACATGTGTAGGCTGCCACCTGTATACCTGTGTACTCTACCCTAATGCATTACAGAGAGTTACATTACACCCACATGTGTAGGCTGCCACCGTATACCTGTGTACTCTAACCTAATGCATTACAAGAGTTACATTACACTCTCACAGTGTAGGCTGCCACCTGTATACCTGTGTACTCTACCCTAATGCATTACAGAGAGTTACATTACATACACCTCACTGTGTAGGCTGCCACCTGTATACTGTGTACTCTACCCTAATGCATTACAGAGATTACATTACACTCTCGCATGTGTAGGCTGCCACCTGTATACCTGTGTACTCTACCCTAATGCATTACAGAGAGTTACATTACACTCTCGCATGTGTAGGCTGCCACCTGTATACCTGTGTACTCTACCCTAATGCATTACAGAGAGTTACATTACACTCTCGCATGTGTAGGCTGCCACCTGTATACCTGTGTACTCTACCCTAATGCATTACAGAGAGTTACATTACAACTCTCGCATGTGTAGGCTGCCACCTGTATACCTGTGTACTCTACCCTATGCATTACAGAGAGTTACATTACACTCTCACATGTGTAGACTGCCACCTGTATACCTGTGTACTCTACTCCTAATGCATTACATGAGAGTTACATTACACTCTCACATGTGTAGGCTGCCACCTGTAACTCAGGGATTAATGTAATGTACCCTGTCCGTGTCTATGCTTGGTAACCAGGATAATGTAATGTACACTGTACCGTGTCTATGGTGTCTGGTAACCAGGATAATGTAATGTACCTGTACCGTGTCTATGGTGTTCTGGTAACCAGAGATAATGTAATGTACACTGTACCGTGTTATATGGTGTCTGGTAACCAGGATAATGTAATGTACACTGTACCGTGTCTATGGTGTCTGGTAACAGGATAATGTAATGTACACTGTACCGGTCTATGGTGTCTGGGTAACCAGGATAATGTAATGTACACTGTACCGTGTCTATGGTGTCTGGTAACCAGGATAATGTAATTGTACACTGTACCGTGTCTATGGTGTCTGAACCAGGATAATGTATGTACACTTGCCGTTTGTCTATGGTGTCTGGTAACCAGATATGTAGATGTACACTGTACCGTGTCTATGGTGTCTGGTAACCAGGATGAATGTAATGTACACTGTACCGTGTTATGGTTGTCTGGTAACCAGGATAATGTAATGTACACTGTACCGTGTCTATGGTTGTCTGGTAACCAGGATATGTAATGTACACTGTACGTGTCTATGTGTGTCTGGTAACCAGGATAATGTATGTACACTGTACACG
Source organism: Hymenochirus boettgeri (assembly GCA_019447015.1). Taxonomy (NCBI): domain Eukaryota; kingdom Metazoa; phylum Chordata; class Amphibia; order Anura; family Pipidae; genus Hymenochirus; species Hymenochirus boettgeri. Next base: position 97,842,808 of record CM033476.1, on the reverse strand, counting down.
TGTCTATGAGTGTCTGGTAACCAGGATAATGTAATGTACACTGTACCGTGTCTATGGTGTCTGGTAACCAGGATAATGTAATGTACACGTACCGTGTCTATGGTGTCTGGTAACCAGGATAATGTAATGTACACTGTACCGTGTCTATGGTGTCTGGTAACCAGGATAATGTAATGTACACTGTACCGTGTCTATGGTGTCTGGTAACCAGGATAATGTAATGTACACTGTACCGTGCTATGGTGTCTGGTAACCAGGATAATGTAATGTACACTGTACCGTGTCTATGGTGTCGGTAACCAGGATAATGTAATGTACACTGTACCGTGTCTATGGTGTCTGGTAACCAGGATAATGTAATGTACACTGTAACGTGTCTATGGTGTCGGTAACCAGGATAATGTAATGTACACTGTACCGTGTCTATGGTGTCGGTAACCAGGATAATGTAATGTACACTGTACCGTGTCTATGGTGTCCTGGTAACCAGGATAATGTAATGTACACTGTACCGTGTCTATGGTGTCGGTAACCAGGATAATGTAATGTACACTGTACCGTGTCTATGGTGTCTGGTAACCAGGATAATGAATGTACACTGTACCGTGTATGGTGTCTGGTAACCAGGATAATGTAATGTACACTGTACCGTGTCTATGGTGTCTGGTAACCAGGATAATGTAATGTACACTGTACCGTGTCTATGGTGTCTGGTAACCAGGATAATGTAATGTACACTGTACCGTGTCTATGGTGTCCGGTAACCAGGATAATGTAATGTACACTGTACCGTGTCTATGGTGTCTGGTAACCAGGTAATGTAATGTACACTGTACCGTGTCTATGGTGTCTGGTAACCAGGATAAGAATTGTACACTGTACCGTGTCTATGTGTCTGGAACCAGGATAATGTAATGTACACTGTACCGTGTCTATGGTGTCTGGTAACCAGGATATGTAATGTACACTGTACCGTTCTATGGTGTCCTGGTAACCAGGATAATGTAATGTACACTGTACCGTGTCTATGTGTGTCTGGTAACCAGGATAATGTAATGTACACTGACCGTGTCTATGGTGTCTGGTAACCAGGATAATGTAATGTACACTGTACCGTGTCTATGGTGTCTGGTAACCAGGATATGTAATGACACTGTACCGTGTCTATGGGTCTGGTAACCAGGATAATGTAATTGTACACTGTACCGTGTCTATGGTGTCTGGTAACCAGGATAATGTAATGTACACCTGTACCGTGTCTATGGTGTCTGGTAACCAGGATAATGTAATGTACACTGTACCGTGTCTATGGTGTCTGGTAACCAGGATAATGTAATGTACACGTACGTGTCTATGGTGTCTGGTAACCAGGATAATGTAATGTACACTGTACCGTGTCATGGTGTCTGGTAACCAGGATAATGTAATGTACACTGTACCGTGTCTATGGTTGTCTGGTAACCAGGATAATGTATGTACACTGTACCGTGTCTATGGTGTCTGTAACCAGGATAATGTAATGTACACTGTACCGTGTCTATGGTGTCTGGTAACCAGGATAATGTAATGTACAACTGTACCGTGTCTATGGTGTCTGGTAACCAGGATAATGTAATGTACACTGTACCGTGTCTATGGTGTCTGGTAACCAGGATAAGTGTAATGTACACGTACGTGTTCTATGTGTTGAACCAGGATAATGTAGTACACTGTACCGTTCTATGGTGTCTGGTAACCGGATAATGTAATGTACACTGTACCGTGTCTATGGTGTCTGGTAACCAGGATAATGTAATGTACACTGTACCGTGTCTATGGTGTCTGGTAACCAGGATAAGAATGTACACTGTACCGTGTCTATGGTGTCGGTAACCAGGATAATGTAATGTACACTGTACCGTGTCTTCATGGTGTCTGGTAACCAGGATAATGTAATGTACACTGTACCGTGTCTATGGTGTCTGGTAACCAGGATAATGTAATGTACACTGTACCGTGTCTATGGTGTCTGGTAACCAGGATAATGTAATGTACATGTACCGTGTCTATGGTGTTCGGTAACCAGGTAATGTAATGTACACTGTACCGTGTCTTGGTGTCTGGTAACCAGGATAATGTAATGTACACTGTACCGTGTCTATGGTGTCTGGTAACCAGGATAATGTAATGTACACTGTACCTGGTCTATGGTGTCTGGTAACCAGGATAATGTAATGTACACTGTACCGTTGTCTATGGTGTCTGGTAACCAGGATAATGTAATGTACACTGTACCGTGTCTATGGTGGGTCTTGGTAACCAGGATAATGTAATGTACACTGTACCGTGTCTATGTGTCTGGAACCAGGATAATGAATGTACACTGTACCGTGTCTATGGTGTCTGGTAACCAGGATAATGTAATGTACACTGTACCGTGTCTATGGTGTCTGGTAACCAGGTAAGTAATGTACACTGTACCGTGTCTATGGTGTCTGGTAACCAGGATAATGTAATGTACACTGGTACCGTGTCTATGGTGTCTGGTAACCAGGATAATGTAATGTACACTGTACGGTCTATGGTGTCTGGTAACCAGGATAATGTAATGTACCTGTACCGTGTCTATGTGTCTGGTAACCGGATAATGTATGTACACTGTACCGTGGTCTATGGTGTCTGGTAACAGGATAATGTAATGTACACTGTACTGTGTCTATGGTGTCTGTAACCAGATAATGAATGTACACTGTACCTGTCTATGGTGTCTGGTAACCAGGATAATGTAATGTACACTGTACGTTCTATGGTTCTGGTACCAGAAATGTAATGTACACTGTACCGTGTCTATGGTGTCTGGTAACCAGGATAATAATGTACACTGTACTGTGTCTATGGTGTCTGGTAACCAGGATAATGTAATGTACACTGTACCGTGTCTATATTGTCTGGTAACCAGGATAATGTAATGTACACTGTACCGTGTCTATGGTGTCTGGTAACCAGGATAATGTAATGTACACTGTACCGTGTCTATGGTGTCTGGTAACCAGGATAATGTAATGTACACTGTACCGTGTCTATGTGTGTCTGGTAACCAGGATAATGTAATGTACACTGTACCTGTCTATGGTGTCTGGTAACCAGGATAATGTAAGTACACTGTACCGTGTCTATGGTGTCTGGTAACCAGGATAATGTAATGTACACTGTACCGTTCTATGGTGCTGGTAACCAGGATCATGTAATGTACACTGTACGTGTCTATGGTGTCTGGTAACCAGGATAATGTAATGTACACTGTACCGTGTCTATGGTGTCTGGTAACCAGATAATGTAATGTACACTGTACCGTGTCTATGGTGTCTGGTAACCAGGATAATGTAATGTACACTGTACCGTGTCTATGGTGTCTGGTAACCAGGATAATGTAATGTACACTGTACCGTGTCTATGTGTCTGGTAACCAGGATAATGTAATGTACACTGTACCCGTGTCTATGGTGTTCTGGTAACAGGATAATGTAAATGTACCACTGTACCGTGTCTATGGTGTCTGGTAACCAGGAATGTAATGTACACTGTACCGTGTCTAGGTGTCTGGTAACCAGGATAATGTAAGTACACTGTACGTGTCTATGGTGTCTGGTAACCAGGATAATGTAATGTACACTGTACCGTGTCTATGGTGTCTGGTAACCCGGATAATGTAATGTACACTGTACCGTGTCTATGGTGTCTGGTAACCAGGATAATGTAATGTACACTGTACTGTGTCTATGGTGTCTGGTAACCAGGATAATGTAATGTACACTGTACCGTGTCTATGGTGTCTGGTAACCAGGATAATGTAATGTACACTGTACCGTGTCTATGGTGTCTGGTAACCAGGATAATGTAAGTACACTGTACGTGGTCTATGGTGTCTGGTAACCAGGATAATGTAATGTACACTGTACCATGTCTATGGTGTCTGGAACCAGGATAATTAATGTACACTGTACCGTGTCTATGGTGTTCTGGTAACCAGGATATGTAAGTTACACTGTACCGTTGTCTATGGTGTCTGGTAACCAGGATAATGTTATGTACAACTGTACCTGTCTATGGTTGGGTAACCAGGATAATGTAATGTTACACTGTACTGTGTCTATGGTGTCTGGTACCCGGATAATGTAATGTACACTGTACTGGGTCTATGGTGTCTGGTAACCAGGATAATTAATGTACACTGTACCGTGTCTATTTGTCTGGTAACAGGATAATGTAATGTACCTGTACCGTCTATGGTGTCTGGTAACCAGGATAATGAATGTACACGTACCGTGTCTATGGTGTCTGGTAACCAGGATAATGTAATGTACACTGTACCGTGTATATGTGTCTGGTAACCAGGATAATGTAATGTACACTGTACCTGTCTATGGTGTCTGGTAACCAGGATAATGTAATGTACACTGTACCCGTGTCTATGGTGTCTGGTAACCAGGATAAGTAATGTACACTGTACCGTGTCTATGTGGTCTGGTAAACCAGGATAATGTAATGTACACTGACCGTGTCTATGGTGTCTGGTAACCAGGATAATGTAATGTACACTGTACCGTGTCTATGGTGTCTGGTACCAGGATAATGTAATGTACACTGTACCGTGTCTATGGTGTCTGGTAACCAGGATAATGTAATGTACACTGTACCGTGTCTATATTGTCTGGTAACCAGGATAATGTAATGTACACTGTACCGTGTCTATGGTGTCTGGTAACCAGGATAATGTAATGTACACCTGTACCGTGTCTATGGTGTCTGGTAACCAGGATAAGTAATGTACACTGTACCCGTGCTCTATGGTGTCTGGTAACCAGGATAATGTTAATGTACACTTGTAACGTCTATCTCCCACACACCAAGAGATCCGTAGACCTTCCTACAAACCTATCTCCCACACACCAAGAGATCCGTAGACCTTCCTACAAACCTATCTCCCACACACCAAGAGATCCGTAAACCTTCCTACAAACCTATCTCCCACACACCAAGAGATCCGTAGACCTTCCTACAAACCTATCTCCCACACACCAAGAGATCCGTAGACCTTCCTATCATTACATAAGAAATTATTTCCATTAATAAAAAGAATAAAGATCAAATCCAAACCTACAGACTGGGTAATCCTGTCCCTGGACACAGAAATCTCCTGGGAAATGAAAGAATAAAGGGTCAACTAATCTAGAATTAGAATGTCACTGTGCTAGAAATACAGGGATGTGTCCAAAACAATCTGGGGTTTATATGGGAGATTTCTAATAGGTCTTATCCAGTTATTTAAAGGTCCCACTGGTACATAAACACAGACACCCTTGTTTTTACAATCCCATGGAATTCAGGATGGTGGATGTTAGAGAAACCCTGTTAATGATTATGAAGGATTAGTTTCTTTTCTAAATGTTCTAAGAGGTTTAACTTGGAATGGAGTAAATTGTGTGGGATGGACTGTACCATTCACAGCTGGAAAAGGGGAACAAGTCCTCACTGCCTGTTTAAAGAAAATAATGGATCTTGACTTCCAGCCCAAACGTGCTGATTGTAATAATTATCACTTATCCTGGCTGCTTTCTACAAGAAGATAAACGTGTGTCAAGTCAGTAAAACTATTCAGTACAACAAATCCTGCTGCTAATTCCTCATTCCTTCCCTCTCCCCCTAACACAGGGGATACTAAGTATCTCATTGGACAGATCCTTTTGCCCAACACTCAAACAGTCTTAAAGGTCATGTCCACCCCTAAAACAAAAACTGGTTTGTCAGTTATCCGCCCACAAACCCAACTGCTATGTTTACCAGTTTATTGCCTGTATTTTTAACCCTATATTTAATGAAAGTTCTATTCATTTCCGGCAAAGGTGTCCGCCTCTTCCCTACTTAATGAGCTTTTTATAAGCTTGAGCATGTGCAGAGGATACAGTATGTAAATCGGCAGTCAATCATTGGCTGTGATGTCAGATGTCACAGCCTTGATTGACAGCATGGGGAGCATGAGGGAGGAGCCAGCCTCCTCTGCCAGAATGGGGACAATAATTACCCTTCAATATCTGGTTAGTAATGCAGGTAATAAAGTGCTGAATATATCAGTTAGAGTTGGAGGCAGGTAACAGACAATGGACCAGTTTTTTCTTTATCCAGGGGAAGGAGCCCTCGGGAATACACTGTATCCATCTGTGCTGGAGGGAAATAGTTTATTGGCCTTACACAAACGGGGATAATTGGTTAGGAAGCACCTGGAATGTAATATTTTACTCATTTAATAAATAGTTGTAGCCTAGAACTTTCCCTTTATGTGGAACATTCTAGAATGCTAGAATTAATTCATTAACATCTCTGAGGCTGCAATTTGAACATTGATATGTTATATTTTTATACTGAGGCTGGTGAACAAAACCTGATAATTATGTAATATCCATTTAATAATAAACTGTGATGTCATCTCTTTCATCTGTCTGCCGGATTTCATTTCTACTCACACACGTGTGTTACTGGGGTAGAGTACATAGCCATGATATCCTGGGGGCTAGCTGGATTCTGGTCTTGGGTGGTCTCCGACTGGTCACAATCCAGAGACTCTCCAAGGTAAGTAACAGTAATACTAAGAACACTAAAATGGTCACTGTTGGGTAAAGAAAATAATGGATCTTGACTTCCAGCCCAAACGTGCTGATTGTAATAATTATCACTTATCCTGGCTGCTTTCTACAAGAAGGCAAATGTGTGTCAAGTCAGGAAAATACTGGGGGAATAGTAACATTCTATTATAATACACTGTACTGGGGGAATAGTAACATTCTATTATAATACACCGTACTGGGGGAATAGTAACATTCTATTATAATACACCGTACTGGGGGAATAGTAACATTCTATTATAATACACCGTACTGGGGGAATAGTACATTCTATTATAAATACACCGTACTGGGGGAATATTAACATTCTTTATAATCCCACCGTACTGGGGGAATAGTAACATTCTATTATAATACACCGTACTGGGGGAATAGTAACATTCTATTATAATACAACCGTACTGGGGGAATAGTAACATTCTATATAATACCCGCGTACTGGGGGAATAGTAAATTCTATTATATACACCGTACTGGGGAATAGTAACATTCTATTATAATACAACCCGTACTGGGGAATAGTAACATTCTATTATATACAAAACCGTACTGGGGAATAGCACCATTCTATTATAATACACCGTACGGGGGGGAAGTAAACATTCTATATAATACAACGACGTACTGGGGGAATAGTAACATTCTATTATAATACACCGTACTGGGGGAATAGTAACATTCTATTATAATACACACAACACACCGTACTGGGGGACATAGTAACTTCTATTATATAACACCGTACTGGGGGAATAGTAACATTCTATTATAATACACCGTACTGGGGGAATAGTAACATTGTATTATTAATACACCGTCCAGGGGAATAGTAACTATTATTAACATAATTTAATAAAACTTCAACATTGGAACCATCAATCTCTGCTGTATATTAAAGGTTATTATCTCTAGTTAATCACTGTGTGGATATGTTATCCCCTTGCTGGGTAGACATGTTGTAGTTTATATGGCATTGTTCCTATAATAAAAGAGGAAGAAAGACATTATAACCTAGTGATAGAATGTGATTTTAGACCCAGGCATAGACAGAATCCAGTCGCCCAAACAACATGAAGCTGAGTATTGGTCCAAAAAAAATATTCGTAATGCATAGCAAAAATATTTATATACTGCAGACTATGGAAAGGAGACGTATAACAGGAGGGAGCTGCTGAACAGATAGGGATTCGCAGTGTATAACAATATTTTGCAGACTATACTGTCTTTGTACCCTACTGAATCATGGCTGAGCCATCTGAATGAATAGAGGAAGGAGTTTCATAGAAGTCAGGTCAACGCATGGCCTTATTCTGGGATATTTAGAGGGGCAGAAGTAGTTGCCTGACAAATCAGCCTGTGTCCAAATGTGAGTAAGGATGAGCCATTAACCATATGGGAGATGACATCAGAAATATATGAATTCCATAGTGTCACTGGGAAGAGTTTGTTGGCAAGGTAACGATTTTCCTTTGTGACATCAAGAATTGACCCACTACTGCCTCTTGGGCTGTATATAGAATTCTGTAGAACAGGCCCAGTGATTTCTGGGTACATTACATTTGTAGCAGTAAGACCAGCGTATGGTACTTCATCAAGGCAGGCCCATAACACAAGACGTCGTTACAGTAACGGAATAGGCAGGTGGACATTAGAACATTAGACGGTGACGCTGTATTAGACATTAGAACGTATAACTAGACGATACGCTGTTTAGAACATTAGACGATGACGCTGTATTAGTACATTAGACGGTGACGCTGTATTAGTACATTAGACGATGACGCTGTATTAGTACATTAGACGATGACGCTGTATTGTACTTAGACGATACGCGTATTAGAAATTAGACGATGACGCGTATAGAACATTGACGATGACGCTGATTAGAACATTAGACGGTGACGCTGTATTAGACCATTAGACGGTGACGCGTATTAACATGAACGGTGACGTTGTATAGAACATTAGACGTGACGCTGTATTAGAGCATTAGACGGTGACGCTGTATAATACATTAGACGATGACGCTGTATTAGAACATTAGAAGCGTTGACGCTGTATTAGAACATTAGACGGTGACGCTGTATTAGAACATTAGACGGTGACCTGTATTAGAACATTAGACGTGACGCTGTTGAGACATTAGACGGTGACGCTGTATTAGAACATTAGACGTGACGCTGTATTGAACATTAGACGGTGACGCTGTATTAGAACATTGCACGTGACGCTGTATTAGAACATTAGACGGTGACGCTGTATTAGAACATTAGACGGTGACGCTGTATGAACATTAGACTGTGACGCTGTATTAGAACATTAGACGGTGACGCTGTATTAGAACATTAGACGGTGACGCTGTATTAGAACATTAGACGGTGACGCTGTATTAGACTTAGACGATGACGCTGTATTAGAACATTAGAACGGTGACGCTGTATTAGTTACATTAGACGTGAACGCTGTATTAGAACATTAGACGATGACGCGGTATTAGAACATTAGACGGTGACGCTGTTTAGTAACATTAGACGATGACGCTGTATTAGAACATAGACGATGACGCTGTATTAGAACATTAGACGGTGACGCTGTATTAGTACATTAGACGATGACGCTGTATTAGAACATTAGACGGTGACCGCGTATTAGAACATTAGACGGTGACGCTGTATTAACATTAGACGATGACGCTGTATAGAACATTAGACATGACGCTGTATTAGAACATTAGACGGTGACGCTGTATTAGTAACATAGACTGACGGCTGTATTAGAACATTACGATGACGCTGTATTAGAACCTTAACGGTGACGCTGTATTAGAACATTAGACGGTGACGCTGTATTAGAACATTAGACGTGACTGCTGTATTAGAACATTAGAACGGTTGACCGCTGTATTAGAACATTAACGGTGACGCTGTTTAGACATTAGACGTGACGCTGTATTAGACATTATACGGTGACGCTGTATTGACATAAGACTGTGACGCTGTTTAGAACATTAGACGTGACGCTGTATTAGAACATTAGACGGTGACTCTGTATTAGAACATTAGACGGTGACGCTGTATTAGAACATTAGACGGTGACGCTGTATTAGAACATTAGACGGTGACGCTGTATTAGAACATTAGACGGTGACGCTGTATGTAGACATTAGACGGTGACGCTGTATTAGAACATTGACGTGACGCTGTATTAAACATTAGACGGTGACGCTGTATTAGAACATTAGACGATGACGCTAGCTGTATTAGACCATTAGACGGTGACGCTGTATAGAACATTAGAACGGTGACTGTATTGAACTGAGACGTGACGCTGTATAGACTAGACGTGACGCTGTATAGAACTTAGACGTGACGCTGTATTAGAACATTAGACGATGACGCTGTATTAGAACATTAGACGGTGACGCTTATTGACATTAGACGTGACTGTAGACTAGCGATGACGCTGTATTAGAACTAGACGGTGACTGCTGTATAGTACATTAGACGATGACGCTGTATTAGAAACATTAGACGGTGACGCTGTATTAGAACATTAGAGGATGACGCTGTATTAGAACATTAGACGGTGACGCTGTATAATTAGACATGACGCTATAGACTTAGACGGTGACGCTGTATTAGTACATAAGACGATGACGCTGTATTAGAACATTAGACGATGACGCTGTATTAGAACATTAGACGGTGACGCTGTTTAGTACATTAGACGATGACCTGTATTAGAACATTAGACGATGACGCTGTATTAGAACATTAGACGGTGACGCTGTATTAGTACATAAACGATGACGCTGTATTAGAACATTAGACGATGACGCTGTATTAGAACATTAGACGGTGACGCTGTATTAGTACATTAGACGATGACGCTGTATTAGAACATTAGACGATGACGCTGTATTAGAACATTAGACGGTGACGCTGTATTAGTACTTAGACGTGACGCTGTATTAGAACAGAGGATGAACGTGTATTAGAACATTAGACGTGGACGCTGTATTAGAACTAGACGGTGACGCTGTATTAGAACATAGACGTGACGCTGTTTAAACATTAGACGGTGACGCTGTATTAGAACATTAGACGGTGACGCGTATTAGACATTAGACGGTGACGCTGTATTAGAAACATTAGACGGTGACGCTGTATTAGAACATTAGACGGTGACGCTGTATTAGAACATTAGACGGTGACGCTGTATTAGAACATTAGACGGTGACGCGTATTGAGCATTAGACGGTGGACGCTGTATTAGAACATTAGACGGTGACGCTGTATTAGAAATTAACGGTGACGGCTTATTAGAACATAGACGGTGACGCTGTATTGAACATTAGACTTGACGCTTATTAGAACATTAGACGTGGTGACGCTGTATTAGAACATTAGACGGTGACGCTGTATTAGACATTAGACATGACGCTGTATTAGAACATTGACGGTGACGCTGTATTATAACATAGACGGACGCTGTATTAGAACATTAGACGGTGACGCTGTATTAGAACATTAGACGGTGACGCTTTTTAGAACATTAGACGGTGACGCTGTATTAGAACATTAGACGATGACGCTGTATTAGAACATGAGCGGTGACGCTGTATTAGTACATTAGACTACGATGACTGTATAGAACATTAGACGATGACGCTGTATTAGAACATTAGACGGTGACGCTGTATTAGTACATTAGACGATGACGCTGTATTAGAACATTAGACGGTGACGCTGTATTAGAACATTAGACGGTGACGCTGTATTAGAACATTAGACGGTGACGCTGTATTAGAACTCGACGTTACTATAACATTACGGTGACGCTGTATTAGTACATTAGACGATGACGCTGTATTAGAACATTAACGATGACGCTGTATTAGAACATTAGACGGTGACGCTGTATTAGAAATTAGACGGTGACGCTGTATTAAAATTAGACGATGACGCTGTATTAGACACTTAGACGTTGACCTGTAAGAACATTAGACGGACGCGTATTAGAACTTAGACGGTGACGCTGTATTAGAACATTAGACGGTGACGCTGTATTAGAACATTAGACGGTGACCTGTATTAGAACATTAGACGATGACGCTGTATTGAACATTAGCGGTGACGCTGTATTAGTACATTAGACGATGACGCTGTATTAGAACATTAGACGATGACGCTGTATTAGAACATTAGACGGTGACGCTGTATTAGTACATTAGACGGCGACGCTGTATTAGAACATTAGACGATGACGCTGTATTAGAACATTAGACGGTGACGCTGTATTAGTACATTAGACGATGACGCTGTATTAGAACATTAGACGGTGACGCTGTATTAGAACATTAGACGTGACGCTGTATTAGTAATTAGACGATGACGCTGTTTAGAACTTAGACTTGACGCTGTATTAGAACATTAGACGGTGAACGCTGTATTAGTACATTAGACGATGACGCTGTATTAGAACATTAGACGATGACGCTGTATTAGAACATTAGACGGTGACACTGTATTAGTACATTAGACGATGACGCTGTATTAGAGCATTAGACGGTGACGCTGTATTAGTACATTAGACGATGACGCTGTATTAGAGCATTAGACGGTGACGCTGTATTAGTACATTAATAGACGATGACGCTGTATTAGAGCATAAACGTGACGCTGTATTAGACATTAGACATGACGCTGTTAGAGCTCGGTGACTCTGTTTAGAACATTAGACGGTGACGCTGTATTAGAACATAGACGGTGACGCTGTATTAGAGCATTAGACGGTGACGCGTATTAGAACATTAGACGAGTGACGCTGTATTAGAACATTAGACGATGACGCTGTATTAGAACATTAGACGATGACGCTGTATTAGAACATAGACGGTGACGCTGTATTGAACATTAGACGGTGACCTGTATTAGAACATTAGACGGTGACGCTGTATTAGAACATTAGACGATGACGCTGTATAGAACATTAGCGATGACGCTGTATAGAACATTAGACGTGACGCTGTATTAGAACATGAGACGTGACGCTGTATTAGAACATTAGACGATACGCTGTATTGTACATTAGACGATGACGTGTATTAAACATAGACGGTGACGCTGTATTAGAACATTAAAGGACACTGAGCTTGATGTCATGTGCTTCACCGCTCCTACCCTACACACAATGGGTCAGGCCTGGTTGGCTGCCAAGTTCTGCTAAAACCCAGATAATTTGCCTCCTGATCATGACTCTTTCCACCTCCAAATCGCCCCGTTTCTGGGTGGTCTGTGATCATAACGCTCGTACGTCACCCTTGGCTGATGTTTTCTGTGGGAACCAGAGACCCACAGACAGATTCGTCTTTTTTTAGGTCTTTCAGGGATGGGGGGAGGCAGTTGGTGCAAGGAGAAGCACATAGCATGAAAGGAAATCTTCATTTTGCAAAGCCACTCATGGCGGATGGAAGAGAAGGCGACTAATACGGCTTGACAAGCGTTACCAGCTGGGCAGATTGACCCTTACAAACAAGGCCTCTTGTTCGAAGATGAGCATCATGTGGTTTTAGAGGGTCCTTTGTGCGCTCAGGAAGCGGAGGGCTCGGTTAGATGATGTCTCCAGTATAGGGAGAAGTGGGGGATCTTTTTGCCCCTTTCCAATGAGACTGGGTGCCGTCCGCTTTGTTTCTATTTAATGACAACTTTGAAGTTGGGAGTTGAATGAAGTCAAATCGCTGCGCACTGGGGTGGTCGGATCTCATCCGTTAATTCTTCTAAACAAATCCCATGAGCTGCTGCTTCCGTCAGTGGCCCTGATGTCATCTCTCTATCCTAAGTCTCCGCCACTAGAACCCGAGACCTCCCTAGAATTATTATTGTCCCACTGTAAACTGGAATAGAGTGTTCACACGTTCACTGTTATAATAAGAGAATGTGCTGAATTACAGCGGCTTTCATTGCCTTCCGGCAATTTACTAGATTGGATTGTATACAGGAACTAGATTAGATGTTTTACTAGATTGGATTGTATACAGGAACTAGATTAGATGTTTTACTAGATTGGATTGTATACGGGAACTAGATTAGATGTTTTACTAGTTGATTGTATACAGAACTAATTAGATGTTTTACTAGATTGGATTGTATACGGGAACTAGATTAGATTTTTACTAGATTGGATTGTATACGGAACTACTAGATTAGATGTTTACTAGATTGATTGTATACGGAACTAGATTAGATGTTTACTAATTGGATTGTATACAGGAACTAGATTAGATGTTTACTATTGATTGTTACAGCAGATAGATTTTCTAGATTGATTGTATACGAACTAATTAGATTTTTACTAGATTGGATGTATACGGAACTAGATTAGATGTTTTACTAGATGGATGTATAAGGTAACTAGATAATGTTTTACTAGATTGGTTGTATACGGGAACTAGATTAGATGTTTTACTAGATGGATTGTATACGGGAACTAGATTAGATGTTTTACTAGATTGGATTGTATACGGAACTAGATTAGATGTTTTACTAGATTGGATTTATACAGGAACTAGATTAGATTTTTACTAGATTGGATTTATACGGGAACTAGATATAGTTTTACTAGATTGGATTGTATCGGGAACTAGATTAGATGTTTTACTAGATTGGATTGTATACGGGAACTAGATTAGATGTTTTACTATTGGATTGTATCCAGAGGAACTAGATTAGATGTTTTACTAAGATTGGATTGTATACGGAACTAGATTAGATGTTTACTAGATTGGATTGTATACGGAACTAGATTAGATGTTTTACTAGATTGGATTGTATACAGGAACTAGATTAGATGTTTTACTAGATTGGATTGTATACGGGAACTAGATTAGATGTTTTACTAGATTGGATTGTATACAGGAACTAGATTAGATGTTTTACTAGATTGGATTGTATACGGAACTAGATTAGATGTTTTACTAGATTGGATTGTATATACAGGAACTAGATTAGATGTTTTACTAGATTGGATTGTATACGGAACTAATTAGGTTTTTACTAGATTGGATTGTATACGGAACTAGATTAGATGTTTTACTAGATTGGATTGTATACGGAACTATTAGATGTTTACTAGATTGGATGGTATACAGGAACTAGATTAGATGTTTTACTAGATTGGATTGTATACGGGAACTAGATTGATGTTTTCACTAGATTGGATTGTATACGAACTAGATTAGATGTTTTACTAGATTGGATGTATCAGGAACTAATATATGTTTTACTAGATTGGATTGTATCAGGAACTAGATTAGATGTTTAACTAGATTGATTGTATACGGAACTAGATTAGATGTTTTACTAGATTGGATTGTATACGGGAACTAGATTAGATGTTTTACTAGATTGGATTGTATACGGGTACTAGATTAGATGTTTTACTAGATTGGATTGTATACGGGAACTAGATTAGATGTTTTAACTAGATGGATGTTACGGAATAGATTAGATGTTTTACTAGATGGATTGTATACGGAACTAGATTAGATGTTTTTACTAGATTGGATTGTATACGGAACTAGATTAGATGTTTTACTAGATTGGATTGTATACGGAACTAGATTAGATGTTTTACTAGATTGGATTGTATACGGGAACTAGATTAGATGTTTTACTAGATTGGAATTGTATACGGGAACTAGATTAGATGTTTAACTAGATTGGATTGTATACAGGAACTAGATTAATGTTTTTACTAATGGATTGTATACGGGAACTAGATTAGATGTTTAACTAGATTGATTGTATACGGGAACTAGATTATGTTTAACAGATTGGATTGTTACGGGAACTAGATTAGATGTTTTAACGATTGGATTGTATACGGGAACTAGATTAGATTTTTTACTAGATTGGATTGTATACAGGAACTAGATTAGATGTTTTATACTAGATTGGATTGTATACAGGAACTAGATTAGATGTTTTACTAGATTGGATTGTATCACACTAGATTAGATGTTTTACTAGATTGGATTGTATACGGGAACTAGATTAGATGTTTTACACTAGATTGGATTGTATACGGAACTAGATTAGATGTTTACTAGATTGGATTGTATACGGGAACAGATTAGATGTTTTACTAGATTGGATTGTATACGGGAACTAGATTAGATGTTTTACTAGATTGGATTGTATACGGGAACTAGATTAGATGTTACTAGATTGATTGTATACGGGACTAGATTAGATGTTTAACTAGATTGGATGTATAGGGAACTAGATTAGTTGTTTTACTAGATTGGATTGTATACAGGACTAGATTAGATGTTTAACTAGATTGGATTGTATACGGAACTAGATTAGATGTTTTACTAGATTGGATTGTATACGGAAACTAGATTAGATGTTAACTAGATTGGATTGATACGGGAACTAGATTAGATGTTTTACTAGATTGGATTGTATACGGACTAGATTAGATGTTTTACTAGATTGGATTGTATACGGAACTAGATTAAGATGTTTAACTAGATTGGATTGTAATACGGGACTAATTAGTGTTTTACTAGATTGATTGTATACTGAACTAATTAGATGTTTTACTAGATTGGATTGTATACGGGAACTAGATTAGATGTTTAACTAATTGGATTGTATAGGGAACTAGATTAGATGTTTTACTAGATTGGATTGTATACGGGAACTAGATTAGATGTTTTAACTAGATTGGTTGTATACGGGAACTAGATTAGATGTTTTACTAGATTGGATTGTATACGGAACTAGATTAGATGTTTTACTAGATTGGATTGTATACGGAACTAATTGATGTTTTATACTAGTTGGATTGTATACAGAAACTGATTAGATTTTTAACTAGATTGGATTGTAACGGAACTTAGTTATTGTTTTACTAGATTGATTGTATACAGAACTAGATTAGATGTTTTACTAGATTGGATTGTATACAGAACTAGATTAGATGTTTTACTAGATTGGATTGTATACAGAACTAGATTAGATGTTTTACTAGATTGGATTGTATACACTAATAGATTTTTTAACTATTGGTTGTATACGGAACTAGATTAGATGTTTTACTAGATTGGATTGTATACGGGAACTAGATTAGATGTTTTACTAGATTGGATTGTATACGGGAACTAGATTGATGTTTTACTAGATTGGATTGTCTAACGGGAACTAGATTAGATGTTTACTAGATTGGATTGTATACAGGAACTAGATTAGATGTTTTACTAGATTGGATTGTATACGGGAACTAGATTAGATGTTTTACTAATTGATTGTATACGGGAACTAGATTAGATGTTTACTAGATTGGATTGTATACGGAACTAGATTAGATGTTTTACTAATTGGATTGTATACAGGAACTAGATTAGATGTTTTACTAGATTGGATTGTATACGGGAACTAGATTAGATGTTTACTAGATTGGATTGTATACGGGAACTAGATTAGATGTTTTACTAGATTGGATTGTATACGGGAACTAGATTTGTTTTAACTAGATTGGATTGTATACGGAACTAGATTAGATGTTTAACTAGATTATTGTATACGGAACTAGATTAGATGTTTTACTAGATTGATTGTATACGGGAACTAGATTAGATGTTTTACTAGATTGGATTGTATACAGGAACTAGATTAGATGTTTTACTAGATTGGATTGTATACAGGAACTAGATTAGATGTTTTACTAGATTGGATTGTATACAGGAACTAGATTAGATGTTTTACTAATTGGATTGTATACAGGAACTAGATTAGATGTTTTACTAGATTGGATTGTATCAGGAACTAGATTAGATGTTTTACTAGATTGGATTGTATACGGGAACTAGATTAGATGTTTTACTAGATTGGATTGTATACGGGAACTAGATTAGATGTTTTACTAGATTGGATTGTATACGGAACTAGATTAGATGTTTTACTAGATTGGATTGTAACGGGAACTAGATTAGATGTTTACTAGATTGGATTGTATACAGGAACTAGATTAGATGTTTACTAGATTGGATTGTATACGGGAACTAGATTAGATGTTTTACTAGATTGGATTGTATACGGGAACTAGATTAGATGTTTTACTAGATTGGATTGTATACGGGAACTGGATTAGATGTTTAACTAGATTGGATTGTATACGGGAACTAGATTAGATGTTTTACTAGATTGGATTGTATAACGGAAACTAGATTAGATGTTTTACTAGATTGGATTGTATACAGGAACTAGATTAGATGTTTTACAGATTGGATTGTATACAGGAACTAGATTAGATGTTTTACTAGATTTGGATTGTATACGGAACTAGATTAGATGTTTTACTAATTGGATTGTAAACGGGAACTAGATTAGATGTTTTACTATATGTTGTGATCGGGAACTAGATTAGATGTTTTACTAGATTGGATTGTATACGGGAACTAGTTAGATTTTTACTAGATTGGATTGTATACGGAACTAGATTAGATGTTTTACTAGATTGGATTGTATACAGGAACTAGATTAGATGTTTTACTAGATTGGATTGTATACAGGAACTAGATTAATGTTTTACTAGATTGGATTGTATACGGGAACTAGATTAGATGTTTTACTAGATTGGATTGTATACGGAACTAGATGATGTTTTACTAGATTGGATTGTATACAGGAACTAGATAGATGTTTTACTAGATTGATTGTATACGGGAACTAGATTAGATGTTTACTAGATTGGATTGTATACGGAACTAGATTAGAGTTTTACTAGATTGGATTGTATACGGGAACTAGATTATATGTTTTACTAGATTGGATTGTATACGGGAACTAGATTAGATGTTTTACTAAGATTGGATTGTATACGGGAACTAGATTAGATGTTTTACTAGATTGGATTGTATACGGGAACTAGATTAGATGTTTTACTAGATTGGATTGTATACGGGAACTAGATTATATGTTTTTACTAGATTGGATTGTAAACGGAACTAGATTATATGTTTTCCTAGATTGGATTGTATACGGGAACTAGATTAGATGTTTTACTAGATTGGATTGTATACGGAACTAGATTAGATGTTTTACAGATTGGATGTATACGGGAACTAGATATAGTGTTTTACTAGATTGGATTGTATACGAAACTAGATTAGATGTTTTACTAGATTGGATTGTATAGAGGAACTAGATTATTTTTTACTAGATTGGATTGTATACAGGAACTTTAGATGTTTATACTAATTGGATTGTATAGGAACTAGATTAGATGTTTTATCGATTGGATTGTATACAGGAACGATTAGATGTTTACTAGATTGGATTTATACGGAACTAGATTAGATGTTTTACTAGATTGTTGTATCGGGAACTGATTACGATTGACTAGTTTGTTGTATACGGAACTAGATTAGATGTTTTACTAGATTGGATTGTATACGGGAACTAGATTAGATGTTTATACTAGATTGGATTGTATACGGGAACGATTAATGTTTTTACTAGGATTGTATACGGGAACTAGATTAGATGTTTTACTAGATTGGATTGTATACGGAACTAGATTAGATGTTTTAACTAGATTGATTGTATAGGGAACTAGATTAGATGTTTTACTAATTGGATTGTATATGGGAACTAGATTAGATGTTTTACTAATTGGATTGTATACGGGAACTAGATTAGATGTTTTACTAGATTGGATTGTATACAGGACTAGATTAAGATGTTTTACTAGTTGGATTGTATACAGGAACTAGATTAGATGTTTTACTAGATTGGATTGTATATGGGAACTAGATTAGATGTTTTTACGCTGGATTGGATGGTATACAGGAACTAGATTGATGTTTTACTGATTGGATTGTACGGGAACAATTAGATGTTTATAAGGATTTATCGTTTTACTAGATTGTGACGGGATTGTATACGGGAACTAGATTAGATGTTTTACTAGATTGGATTGTATACGGGAACTAGATAGATGTTTTACTAGATTGGATGGTATCGGGAACTAGATTAGAATGTTTTTTACTAGATTGGATGGTAACGGAACTAGATTAGATGTTTTACTAGATTGGATTGTATACGGGTACTAGATTGGATGTTTCTAGATGGATTGTATACGGGAACTAGTATATGTTTTACTAGATTGGATTGTATAACGGAACTAATTAGATGTTTTACTAGTTGGATTGTATACGGGTACTAGATTGATGTTTTACTAGATTGGATTTTATACGGTATACTAGATTAGATGTTTTACTAGATTGGATTGTATACGGGTACTAGATTGATGTTTTATAGATTGGATTGTATACGGAACTAGATTAGATGTTTACTAGATTGGATTGTATAACGGAACTAATTAGATGTTTTTTTGTTTTTCTAGATTGATTGTATACGGGAACTAGTTATAATATTTTTACTAGATTGGATTGTATACGGAACAGATTAGATGTTTTTACTAGATTGGATTTATACGGAACTAGATTAGATGTTTACTAGATTGGATTGTATAGGGTACTAGATTAGATGTTTTTCTAGATGGATTGTACGGAACTAGTTAGATGTTTTACTAGATTGGATGTACACGTGAACTAGATTGATGTTTTACTAGATTGATTATACGGGAACTAGATTAGATGTTTTACTAGATTGGATTGTATACGGGAAGCACAGATACCACTAGTTTTCAGCAGGATACTACAGATTTTGAAAACAAACAAATACACTGCTATTTACTATGGATGTAGTGGATGTGGGATTGATGCAGGGCAACTTACCTTTCCATGATACAGTGAGACACACGGACAGAGCCTACCGCTTCTTGTTTCTGTTTCACTATAGTGCGCATGTGCATAATGCGCGTTGTAGTTAAACCACATCCAGGAAGCGTGGGAATTTCATGCTTGCGGTGGATCATGCAAAAGGGTTTGTTTTTCTTTCTTCATTCCTGGTTCCACAAACTGGATTGAAGAACGGGAGGTAAGGCGTAGCTAATTAACCTCCTTTACTTAAATCAATTAAAGAATAGTTCATTTTTGCAGGAATCTATTCCTTAAAAAAATGACTAAAAAAAAAAAAGAGAGAGGAGGATAATTGTTCACCTATTGGCCACCATTTCAGTCAGGACGGGCACACAGCTGGAGATTGGCCACCATTTCAGTCAGGACGGGCCACAAGCTGAGATTGGCCACCATTTCAGTCAGGACGGGCACACAGCTGGAGATTGGCCATCATTTCAGTCAGGACGGCACACAGCTGGAGATTGGCCACCATTTCAGTCAGGACGGGCACACAGCTGGAGATTGGCCACCATTTCAGTCAGGACGGGCCACACAGCTGGAGATTGGCCACCATTTCAGTCAAGACGGGCACACAGCTGGAGATTGGCCACATTTTCAGTCAGGACGGGCACCCAGCTGGAGATTGGCCACCATTTCAGTCAGGACGGCACAACAGCTGGAGATTGGCCACCATTTCAGTCGGACGGCGCACACAGCTGGAGATTGGCCACCATTTCAGTCAGAACGGCACACAGCTGAGAGTGCCACCATTTCGTCAGGACGGCACACACGGGATTTTAATGTCTTGGATTTGAAGGAAATTTGTAAAACTATCCAGGGAAGAAAAACTTTTCAACTCAGAATGCTAATGAAAATAATAATAATAATAATAATAATAATAATAATAATAATAATAATAATAGTACTAATAATAATATTAATAGTACTAATAATAATAACAATAATATTAATAGCACTAATTTAAAAAATAATATTATAGTAATAATAATAATACAATGATAATTATATAATAGTCTATCATAATCAATATATTAGTTATTAATATAATATATACATAATATATAATCAATATAATAACAATATAATAAATAACTAAATTATAATAATAATAATATATAATAGTAGTATAATAATATACTAACTAATATATGTTTACGATACATTATAGTACTATTAATAGTACCTAATTTTACTATAATTTGTCACTAATTAAATAGTACTAATATAAAATAATATAGTACTAAATAATATTAATATAATAATTATTATAGATAATAATACTAATTATAATAATAATATTAATAGTACTAATATAATAACAATAATAATATTTAGTTACTATTTAATAACAATAATAACATTGATAGTATTAATTATAATAACAATAATACATTAATAGACTAATAATAATAACATTCTATATTAATAGTACTAATATAATAACAATAATAAGTATATACTAATAATAATAACAATGAATATTCTGTCAACACAAGACAAACTGACTGAACATGACTTTAGCCATTAAATCCATATCAGACCCTTTTATAACCCCTCCCTCTCCCTCCCAAATCTTCTCAACCCAATTACATTCCAATTAGCTATCCTTACCTTTAACCGTTGTTTATCTTCTATCCTCATCCCCAATGTATGCATTTTTAAATATTGTACGTTGGTTAGTTGCCAGATTATGTAAAGATCTGAAGAAGGGAGGACGTTCCCAAAAGCGAATCTATTAAAAAAAACTACTGTTTTTAGCGATACTCTATTTATTTATTTTAGCTGTATTAGTGCCCTTGTAGTATACAATAAAACGACAAAGTAAAGCGATACTCTATTTATTTTAGCTGTATTAGTGCCCTTGTAGTATACAATAAAACGACAAAGTATAGCGATACTCTATTTATTTTAGCTGTATTAGTGCCCTTGTAGTATACAATAAAACGACAAAGTATAGCGATACTCTATTTATTTTAGCTGTATTAGTGCCCTTGTAGTATACAATAAAAACGACAAGTATAGCGCGATACTCTATTTATTTTAGCTGTATTAGTGCCCTTGTAGTATACAATAAAACGCAAAGTATAGCGATACTCTATTATTTTTAGCTGTATTAGTGCCCTTGTAATATACAATAAAACGACAAAGTATAGCGATACTCTATTTATTTTAGCTGTATTATGCCCTTGTAGTATACAAACAAGGGCACTATACAGCTAAAATCAATTTTCTCATTAATAGTTTCTCTTGCTGATGTCCCCCCTTGTGGACACTTACTGGAAACTACAGGGCACTAATACAGCTAAAATAAATAAATAGAGTATCATATACTTTGTCATTTATTGTATACTACAAGGGCACTAATACAGCTAAATATAGAGTTCACTATACTTTGTAATTTTATTGTATACTACAAGGGCACTAATACAGCTAAAATCAATAAAAGAGTATTGCTATACTTTGTCATTTTATTGTTACACAAGGGCAATACAGCTAAAATCAATAAAAAGAGTATCGCTGTACTTTGTCATTTATTGTATACTACAAGGGCACTATACAGCTAAAATAAATAGAGTATCACTATACTTTGTCATTTTATTGTAACTACAGGCACTAATAAGCTAAAAATAAAAAAAGAGTATCGCTATACTTTGTCATTTATTGTATACTACAAGGGCACTAATACAGCTAAAATAATAAAGAGTATCGCTATACTTTGTCATTTATGTATACTACAAGGGCACTAATACAGCTAAAATAAATAAAAGAGTATCGCTATACTTTTGTCATTTATTGTATATACTACAGGGCACTAATACAGCTAAATAAATAGAGTATCACTATACTTTGTTATTTTATTGTATACTACAAGGGCACTAATACAGCTAAAATAAATAGAGTATCACTATACTTTGTTATTTTATTGTATACTACAAGGGCACTAATACAGCTAAAATAAATAAAAAGGGTATCACTATACTTTGTCATTTATTGTATACTACAAGGGCACTAATACAGCTAAAATAAATAGAGTATCACTATACTTTGTTATTTTATTGTATACTACAAGGGCAGTAATACAGCTAAAATAAATAGAGTATCACTATACTTTGTTATTTTATTGTATACTACAAGGGCACTAATACAGCTAAAATAAATAGAGTATCACTATACTTTGTTATTTTATTGTATACTACAAGGGCACTAATACAGCTAAAATCAATAAAAAGAGTATCGCTATACTTTGTCATTTATTGTATACTACAAGGGCACTAATACAGCTAAAATAAATAGAGTATCGCTATACTTTGTCATTTTATTGTATACTACAAGGCACTAATACAGCTAAAATCAATAAAAAAGTATCGCTTACTTTGTCATTATTGTATACTACAGGGCACTAATACAGCTAAAATAAATAGAGTATCGCTACTTTGTCATTTTATTGGATACTACAGGGCACTAATACAGCTAAAATCATAAAAAGAGTATCGCTATATATTGTCATTATTGTATACTACAAGGCACTAATACAGCTAAAATAAATAGAGTATCGCTATACTTTGTTATTTTATTGTATACTCAAGGGCACTAATACAGCTAAAATAATAAAAAGAGTATCGCTATACTTTGTCATTTATTGTATACTACAAGGGCACTAATACAGCTAAAATCATAAAAAGAGTATCGCTATACTTTGTCATTTTATTGTATACTACAAGGGCACTAATACACTAAAATAAATAAAAAGATATCGCTGTACTTTGTCATTTATTGTATCCTACAAGGGCACTAATACAGCTAAAATAAATAAAAAGAGTATCGCTATACTTGTAATTTTTGTATACTACAAGGGCACTAATACAGCTAAAATAAATAGAGTATCGCTATACTTTGTCATTATTGTATACTAAGGGCACTAATACAGCTAAAATAAATAAAAAGAGTATCACTATACTTTGTAATTTATTGTATACTACAAGGGCACTAATACAGCTAAAATAAATAAAAAGAGTATCACTATACTTTGTAATTTATTGTATACTACAAGGGCACTAATACAGCTAAAATAAATAAAAAGAGTATCACTATACTTTGTAATTTATTGTATACTACAAGGGCACTAATACACTAAAATAAATAAAAAGAGTATCACTATACTTTGTAATTTATTGTATACTACAAGGGCACTAATACGCTAAAATAAATAATAGAGTTCACTATACTTTGAATTTATTGTATACTACAAGGGCACTAATACAGCTAAAATAATAAAAGGTATCGCTGTACTTTGTCATTTATTGTATACTACAAGGCACTAATACAGCTAAATAAATAGAGTATCGCTATACTTTGTCATTTATTGTTACTACAAGGGCACTAATACAGCTAAAATAATAAAAAGAGTATCCTGTACTTTGTCATTTTTGTATACTACAAGGGCACTAATACGCAGCAAAATCAATTTTCCATTAATAGTTTTCTTTGCTGATGTCTCCCCCTAGTGGACACTTACAGGAAACTACAGGAGACAAACGTTTCTGACCTGCTCGGTGTTGCTGTGTCCTCTAATCCGGTCTTCATTCTCTCTCTCTCCCTCTAGTGGTCAGTTTGTGGAAACTGCAGCAGTATTTCCCAGGATTAGGGGATCTAATGTCCCGGATATGCCACACTGTTTTGGGCTACAAATCTCTTCTTCAACCCTTTGATTCTACCGAGGTGTCTCCCTCTAGTGGTCAGTTTGTGGAAACTGCAGCAGTATTTCCCAGGATTAGGGGATCTAATAGCCCGGATATGCCACACTGTTTTAGGCTACTAATCTTTTCTTCAACCCTTTGATTCTCCCCAGGTGTCTCCCTCTAGTGGTGAATTAATGGAAACTACAGGGAAATGTACCAGGCAATTTTAAAGACTTGGGGAATTTTACAAACCACCTAGGACTCACCATTTCTGGGTACAATCCTGTGTTCACCCTCACGACTCTGCCCTAGTGTCTCCCTCTAGTGGTCAGTTTGTGGAAACTGCAGCAGTATAATACTAATTATAACAACAATAATATTAATAGTACTAATAATAATAACAATAATAATATCAATAGCACTAATAATAATAATAATAACAATGATAACATTAATAGTACTAATTATAATAATAATAGTACTAATTATAATAATAATAGTACTAATTATAATAACAATAATAGTACTAATTATAATAATAATACTAATTTTAATAACAATAATAATAGTACTAATTATAATAACAATAATAATATTAATAGTATTAATTATAATAACAATAATAACATTAATAGTACTAATTATAATAACAATAATAACATTAATAGCACTAATAATAATAACAATGATAATATTAATAGTACTAATTATAATAACAATAATAATATTAATAGTACTAATAAGAATAACAATGATAATTCTGTTCAACACAAGACAAACTGGACTGAACATGACTTTAGCCATTTAAATCCCTATCAGACCCTTTTATAACCCCTCTCTCTCCCCTCCCCAATCATTCTCAACCCCATTCACATTCCAATTAGCTATCCCTTACCTTTAACCGTTTGTTTATCTTCCTATCCTCATCCCCAATGGTATGCGTTCTTATATATTGTACGTTGGTTAGTTGCCAGATTATGTAAAGATCTGAAGAAGGGAGGACGTTCCCAAAAGCGAATCTATTAAAAAAAACTACTGTTAGTGCAAATAAAAAGAGTATTGCTATACTTTGTCATTTATTGTATACTACAAGGGCACTAATACAGCTAAAATAAATAAAAAGAGTATCACTATACTTTGTTATTTTATTGTATACTACAAGGGCACTAATACAGCTAAAATCAATAAAAAGAGTATCGCTATACTTTGTCATTTATTGTATACTACAAGGGCACTAATACAGCTAAAATAAATAAATAGATTATCACTATACTTTGTCATTTTATTGTATACTACAAGGGCACTAATACAGCTAAAATCATAAAAAGAGTATCGACTATACTTTGTCATTTATTGTATCTACAAGGGCACTAATACAGCTAAAAAATAATAAGTTATCACTATACTTTGTCATTTATTGTATACTACAAGGCACTAATACAGCTAAAATAAATAGAGTATCACTATACTTTTGTACATTTATTGTATACTACAGGGCACTATACAGCTAAAATCAATAAAAAGAGTATTGCTATATACTTTTGTCCATTTATTGTATACTACAAGGGCACTAATACAGCTAAAATCAATAAAAAGAGTATTGCTATACTTTGTTATTTTATTGTATACTACAAGGGCACTAATACAGCTAAAATCAATAAAAAGAGTATCGCTATACTTTGTCATTTTATTGTATACTACAAGGGCACTAATACAGCTAAATAAATAGAGTATCGCTATCTTGTCATTTTATGTATCTACAAGGGCAGTAATACAGCTAAATAAATAGAGTAATCGCTATACTTGTCATTTTATTGTATACACAAGGGCACTAATACAGCTAAAATAAATAGAGTATCACTTACTTTGTCATTTTATTGTATACTACAGGGCACTAATACAGCTAAAATAATAAAAAGGGTATCACTATACTTTGTCATTCTATGTATTCTACAGGCCCTAATCAAGCTAAAATAAATAGAGTATCACTATACTTTGTCATTTTATTGTATATCTACAAGGGCACTAATACAGCTAAAATAAATAAAAGAGTATCGCTATATACTTTGTCATTTATTGTATACTACAGGGCACTAATACAGCTAAAATAAATAGAGTATCACTATACTTTGTCATTTTATGTATACTACAGGCACTAATACGCTAACATATAATAAATAGAGTATCACTGTACTTTGTCATTTTATTGTTCCCTACAAGGGCACTAATACAGCTAAAATCAATAAAAGAGTATCGCTATACTTTGTCATTTATTGTATACTACAAGGGCACTAATACAGCTAAAAAAATAGAGTATCGCTATACTTTGTCATTTTATTGTATACTCAAGGGCACTAATACAGCTAAAATAAATAAATAGAGTATCACTATACTTTGTCATTTTATGTATACACAAGGGCACTAATACAGCTAAAATCAATAAAAGAGTATCGCTATACTTGTCATTTATTGTATACTACAAGGGCACTAATACAGCTAAAATAAATAGAGTATCTCTATACTTGTCATTTTATTGTATACTACAAGGGCACTAATACAGCTAAATAAATAAAAAGAGTATCACTATACTTTCTTATTGTATACTACAGCACTAATACAGCTAAAATCATAAAAAGAGTATCGCTATCTTGTCATTTATTGTATACTACAAGGGCATTAATACAGCTAAAATCAATTTCTCATTAAGTTTTCTTTGCTGATTCTCCCCCTTGTGGACTCTTACTGAAACTAAGGAGACAAACTTTTCTGCCTGCTCGGTGTTGCTGTGTCCTCTAATGCCGGTCTTCATTCTCTCTCTCTCTCCTCTAGTGGTCAGTTTGTGGAAACTCCAGCAGTATTTCCCCAGGATTAGGGATCTAATGTCCCGGATATGCCACACTGTTTTAGGCTACAAATCTTCTTCAACCCTTTGATTCTCCCCAGGTGTCTCCCTCTAGCGGTAGTTTGGGAAACTGCAGCAGTATTATTCCCAGGATTAGGGGATCTAATGTCCCGGATATGCACACTGTTTTTAGGCTACAAATCTCTTCTTCAACCCTTTGATTCCCCCAGGTGTCTCCCTCTAGCGGTCAGTTTGTGGAAACTGCAGCAGTATTTCCCAGTATTAGGGGATCTAATGTCCCGGATATCCCACACTGTTTTAGGCTACAAATCTCTTCTTCACCCTTTATTTCTCCCCAGTGTCCTCCCTCTAGCGGTCAGTTTGTGGAAACTGCAGCAGTATTTCCCCAGGATTAGGGGATCTAGTCCCGGATATGCCACACTGTTTTAGGCTACTAATCTCTTCTCAACCCTTGGATTCTCCCCTAGTGTCTCCCTCTAGTGGTCAGTTTGTGGAAACTGCAGCGTATGTCCCAGATTAGGGGATCTAATAGCCCGGATATGCCACACTGTTTTAGGCTACAAATCTCTTCCTTCAACCCTTTGATTCTCCCCTATTTCTCCCTCTAGTGGCATTTTTGTGGAAACTGGCAGCAGTATTTGCCAGGATTAGGGGATCTAATGTCCCGGAATATGCAAACTGTTTTATGCTACAAATCTCTTCTTCAACCCTTTGATTCTCCCCAGGTGTCTCCCTCTAGTGTCAGTTTGTGGAAACTGCAGCAGTATTTCCCAGGATTAGGGGATCTAATAGCACGGATATGCCTCCTGTTTTAGGCTACAACTCTTCTTCACCTTTGATCTCCTCAGGTGTCTCCCTCTAGTGTCAGTTTGGTGGAACACTGCAGCAGTATTTTCCCAGATTTAGGGGATCTAATATCCGGATATGCCTCACTGTTTTTAGGCTTACAAATCTCTTCTTCAACCCTTTGATTCTCCCCAGGTGTCTCCCTCTAGTGGTGAATTAATGGAACTACAGGAAATGTACCAGGCATTTTTACAGACTTGGGAATTTTAGAAACCACCAAGCACCTAGGACTCACCCATTTCCCGCGTACAATCCAGTGTTCACCCACTCATACTCTCTGCCCTAGTGTCTCCCTCTAATGGTCAGTTTGTGGGAAACTGCAGCAGTATCATACTAATTATAACAACAATAATATTAATAGCACAATAACAATAACAATGATACATATAAAGTCTAATAAGATATACAATAATAATAATATCAATAGCACTAATATTATAAACAATGATACTATTAATAGTAACTAATTATAATCAACAATAATCTATAAGCACTAATCATAATAACAATAATAATATTTAATAGCACTATTATAATAATAATATAATAGACTAATAATAAATAATAATATGAATAGTACTAATTATAAAAACATAATAATATGAAAGTACTAATTATATAACAATGATAATATTAATAGTACTTATTATAATAACAACGATAATATTATAGCACTAATAATAATATACAACAATATAACATTAATGTAAATATTATAATAATAATAGTACTAATTAAATAATACTAGTACTAATTATAATAACAATAATAATATTAATAGTACTAATACAGCTAAAATCAATAAAAAGAGCATCGCTATACTTTGTCATTTTATTGTATACTACAAGGGCACTAATCAGCTAAAATAAAAAAAAAAGAGTATCACTATACTTTGTCAGTTATATGTATACTACAGGGCACTAATACAGGCTAAATAATAGAGTATCCTATACTTTGTCATTTTATTGTATACTAACAGGGCACTAATACAGCTAAATCAATAAAAAGAGTATCTCTATACTTTGTCATTTATTGTATACTACAAGGGCACTAATACTCTAAAATAAAAAAAAGTATCACTATACTTTGTCATTTAATTGTATACTACAAGGGCACTAATACAGCTAAAATCAATAAAAAGAGTATCGTATCTTTGTTCATTTATTGTATACTACAAGGCACTAATACAGCTAAAATAAATAATAGAGTATCACTATACTTTGTCATTTTATTGTATACACAAGGGCACTAATACAGCTAAATAAATAGAGTATCGCTATACTTTTGTCATTTATTGTATACTACAGGGCACTATACAGCAAATAATAGATATCACTATACTTTGTCATTTTATTGATACTACAGGGCAATATACAGCTAAAATAAAAAGAGTATCAACTATACTTTTGTATTTTATTGTATACTACAAGGGCACTAATACAGCTAAAATCAATAAAAGAGTATCGCTATACTTTGTCATTTATGTATATACTACAAGGCCACTAATACAGCTAAATAAATAATAGAGTATCACTATACTTGCATTTTTATTGTATACTACAAGGGCACTAATACAGCTAAAATCAAAAAAAGAAGTATGGCTAACTTTGTCATTTATTGTATACTACAAGGGCACTAATACAGCTAAAATAATAAATAGAGTATCACTATACTTTGTCATTTATTGTATACTACAGGGCACTAATACAGCTAAATAAATAGAGTATCACTATACTTTGTAATTTTATTGTATACTACAAGGGCATAATACCACTAAAATCAATAAAGAGTCACTTTTATACTTTGTGTCATTTATTGTATACTACAAGGGCCCTAATACTAATAATAAATAAATAAGAGTAATCACTATGTCTTGTCCATTTTATTGTATACTACAAGGGCACTAATACAGCTAAAATCATAAAAAAAGAGTATCGCTATACTTTGTCATTTTATGTATACTACAAGGCACTTATACAGCTAAAATAAAATAAAAGAGTATCACTATACTTTGTCATTTTATTGTATTCTACAGGGCACTATACAGCTAAATAAATAGAGTTCACTATACTTTGTCATTTTATTGTATACTACAAAGGGCACTAATACAGCTCAAAATAATAAAAAGAGTATCGCTATACTTTGGTCATTTTTGTATACTACAAGGGCACTAATACAGCTAAAATCAATAAAAAGTATCGCTATACTTTGTCATTTATTTGATACTACAAGGACTCATACGCTAAAATAAATAGAGTAATCGCTATACTTTGTTCATTTATTGTATACTACAAGGGCACTAATACAGTAAATCAATAAAAAAGTATCGCTATACTTTGTCATTTTATTTGTATACTACAGGGCACTAATCCAGCTAATCAAATAAAAAGAGTATCGCTATACTTTGTCATTTATTGTATACTACAGGGCACTAATACGCTAAAATAAAAAAAAGAGTATCACTATACTTTGTCATTTATTGTATACTACAGGGCACTATACAGCTAAAATAAATAAGTATCGCTATACTTTGTCATTTTATTGTATACTACAAGGGCACTAATACAGCTAAAAATCAATAAAAGAGAGTATCGCTATACTTTGTCGTATATTGTAATACTACAAGGCACTATACAGCTAAAATAAATAAATAGAGTATCACTATAACTTTGTCATTTTTATTGTTACTACAAGGCACTAATACAGCTAAATCAATAAAAAGATGTATGCTATACTTTGTCATTTTTGTAATACTACAAGGCACTAATACAGCTAAAATAAATAAATAGAGTATCACTATACTTTGTCATTTATTGTATACTACAAGGGCACTAATACAGCTAAAAAATAAAAAGAGTATGGCTATACTTTGTCATTATTGTATACTACAGAAAGGGCATACTAATACGCTAAATAATAAATAGAGTATCACTATACTTTGTCATTTATTGTATACTACAAGGGCACTAATACAGCTAAAATAAGAGGTATCACTATCTTTGTAATTTTATTGTATACTACAAGGGCACTAATACAGCTAAAATCAATAAAAAGAGTATCGCTATACTTTGTCATTTATTGTATACTACAAGGGCACTAATACAGCTAAATCATAAAAAGAGTATTTGCTATACTTTGTTATTTATTGATACTACAAGGGCACATACAGCTAAACAATAAAAAGAGTATCGCTATACTTTGTCATTTTATTGTATACTACAAGGGCACTAATACAGCTAAAATTAAATAAATAGAGTATCACTATACTTTGTCATTTTATTGTATACTACAAGGGCACTAATACAGCTAAAATAAATAAAAGAGTTATCGCTATACTTTGTCATTTATGGTATACTACAAGGGCACTATACAGCTAAAATAAATTAAAAAGAGTATCACTATACTTTGTCATTGTATTGTATTCTACAAGGGCACTAATACAGCTAAAATAAATAGAGTATCACTATACTGTGTCATTTATTGTACTACAAGGGCACTAATACAGCTAAAATATAAAGAGTATCGCTTACTTGTCATTATTGTATACTACAAGGGCACTAATACAGCTAAAATCAATAAAAAGAGTATCCGTATTATTTTGTCATATTGATTTATGTATACTACTCAAGGGCACTATACAGCAAATAAATAAATAGAGTATCACTATACTGTTTGTCATTTTATTGTATACTACAAGGGCACTAATCACGCTAAAATCAATAAAAAGAGTATGGCTATACTTTGGTCATTTATTGTACTACTACAGGGCACAATACAGCTAAAATAAATAATAGAGTATCCCTATATTTGGTCATTTATTGTATACTACAAGGGCACTATACAGCTAAAATAAAATGGAGTATCACTATACTTTGTAATTTATTGTATACTACAAGGAGGGCACTAATATACAGCTCAAAATCAATAAAAAGAGTATCGCTATACTTTGTCATTTTTGTATCTACAAGGCACTATAACAGCTAAATCAATAAAAAGAGTATTGCTATAACTTTGTTATTTTATTGTATACTACAAGGGCACTAATACAGCTAAAATCAATAAAAAGAGTATCGCTATACTTTGTCATTTTATTGTATACTACAAGGGCACTAATACAGCTAAAATAAATAAATAGATATCACTATACTTTGTCTTTTATTGTATACTACAAGGGCACTAATACAGCTAAATAAATAAAAAGAGTATCGCTATACTTTGTCATTTTATTGTATACTTCAAGGGCACTTATAGCAGTAAAATAAATAAAAAGAGTATCAACTATACTTGTCATATTGTATTCACAAGGGCACTATACAGCTAAAATAAATAGAGTATCGACTATACTTTGTCAGTTTTATGTATACTACAAGGGCACTAATACAGCTAAAATAATAAAAGAGTATCGCTATACTTTGTCATTTATTGTATATACAAGGGCACTAATACAGCTAAAATCAATAAAAAGTTCGCTATACTTTGTCATTTATTGTATACTACAAGGCAACTAATACAGCTAAAATAAATAGAGTATCGCTATACTTTGTCATTTATTGTATACTACAAGGGCACTAAACGCTAAAATAATAAAGAGTATGCTATACTTTGTCTTTATTGTATACTACAAGGGCACTAATACAGCTAAAATAAATAAATAGAGTATCACTATACTTTGTTCATTATTGTATACTACAAGGGCACTAATACAGCTAAAATCAATAAAAAGATATCGCTATACTTTGTCATTTATTGTTATACTACAAGGGCACTAATACAGCTAAATAAATAAGAGAGTATCGCTATATTTGTCATTTATTGTAATACTACAAGGGCACTAATACAGCTAAAACAATTTTCTCATTATATTTTCTATGCTGATGTTCTCCCCTAGTGACACTTACTGGAAACTACAGGAGACAAACGTTTCTGACTGCGTCGGTTTGCTGTGTCCTCTAATCCGGTCTTCATTCTCTCTCTCTCCTCTAGTGTCAGTTTTTGTGGAAACTGCGCAGTATTTCCCGGATTAGGGATCTAAGTCCCGGATATGCCACAATGTTTAGGCTAACAATCTCTTCTTCAACCCTTGGATTTCTCCCCAGGTGTCTCCTCTCAGCGTCAGTTTGTGGAAACTGCAGCATTATTCCCAGGATTAGGGGACCTAATAGCACGGTATACTGCCCTCACTGTTTAGGCTACAAAATCTCTTCTTCAACCCTTTGATTCTCCCAGGGTGTCTCCCTCTAGTGGTGAATTAATGGAAAACTACAGGAAAATGTACCAGGCATTTTTACAGACTTGGGGATTTTAGAAACCACCTAGGACCTCCACCATTTCCGGGTACAATCCAGTGTTCACCCTCATGACTCTGCCTCTGTGTCTCCCTCAAATGGTCAGTTTTTGGAACTGCAGCAGTATCATACATATAATTATAACAACAATATATTAATAGCACTAATAACAATAACAATTATAATATTATAGTACTATAATAATAACAATAATAATAATAATATCATAGCACTATAATAATAACAATGATACTATTAATAGTACTAATATAATACCACATAATATTAGAGCACTATAATATAACAATATATATTAATAAGCATTTAATAATAATAATAATATTAATAGCACTACAATAATAATAATAATAATAATAATATAATAATAATATGAATAGTACTACTTATAAAAACAATAATATATGAATAGTACTAATATAATAACAATGATAATTTAATAGTACTTATTATAATAACACCGATAATGTAATACACTAATATGATAATAATAACATATACATTAATAGTCACTAATTATAATAATAATAGTACTAATAACTAATTAATAGTACTAATTATAATACAATAACTATATAGTACTAATAATAATAACAATAATAATAATATCAATAGCAACTAATAATAATAACAATAATAATTTAATAGCACTAATTATACTATATATTAATACACAATAATAATAATAATAATAATAATACTGAATAGTACTAATTAGATAAAACACATAATAATATGAATAGTAACTAGTTATATAACAATGATAATATTAAATGTACTTATTATAGCAAATTCAACGATCATGATATAGCAACTAAAATATAAATAACCAGTGATAACTTAATAGTACTTATCCTATATTTATAATAATAGGATAATTATAATAATAATAGTATACATTAATAATAACAAGCTTTCCATCCTTTGTAGTACAATACATAAACCATAAACAGCAGATCGCTATACTTTGCCTTTTAGTGTGTATCCTACCAAGGGCACTAATACCGCTAAAATAAACTGATGACATAAGAGTTCATCACTATACTTTGTCATCTATGTGATTACTACAGGGCACTAATGTACAGCTAACAATCAATAAAAAGTAGACGCTATACCTTGTCATGTATAATTGTATACGTCACAAGGGCCCAATCAATCATGCTAAATATCAATAAAAATGAGTATCGCTATATTTGTTACATTTATGTTATACTATCAAGTGCACTAATACCTAAAAGTAACATAAATTAGAGTTCACTATTACTTTGGATCATTTATTGTATACCTATCACGGCATTCTAATACAGCTAAACAACAATAAATAGCAGTATCGCTATAACTTTGGTCATTTTATTGTTTACACAAGGGCACTAATACAGCTAAAATAAATAAAAGAGAGTATCACTATACTTTGTCATTTTATTGTATACTACAAGGGCACTAATACAGCTAAAAATCAATAAAAGAGTATCGCTATACTTTGTCATTTATTGTATACTACAAGGGCCACTAATACAGCTAAAATCAATAAAAAGAGTATCGCTATTACTTTGTCATTTATTGTATACTACAAGGGCATAATATACAGCTAAAATAAATAAATAGAGTTATCGCTTACTTTGTTCATTTATTGTATCTACAAGGGCACTAATACAGCTAAAATAAATAAATAGAGTATCACTATACTTTGTCATTTTATTGTCTACTACAGAGGCACTAATACAGCTAAAAGATCAATAAAAAGAGTATCGCTGTACTTTCGTCATTTTGTTATACTACAAGGGCACTAATACAGCTAAAATCATCTTTCCTCATTAATAGTTTTCTTGGCTGCTGATGTCTACACCCCCCTCGTGTGAGACTTTTTTCTTAATGTGTAAACTACAGTGAGACAACAGTTTTCTGTACCTCGCTCCGGCTGTTGCTGTGTTTCCTCTATCCGGTCTTCACAATTCTCATCTCTCTCATTTCTAGTGGTCCGTTTGTGGGAAAATTGCATGCAGTAGTTCCCACGGATCTATGGGGATATCGCACGCCCGGATATTCCACATCTGATCTGAGGCTTTACAAGATCTCTTCTTCAACATCCATTGTGATCTCCCCCAAGGTTCTCCCTTAGATCGTCACGTTTGTTGGAAACTGCAGGAAGTATTCCCTGTATTCGGGGATATATGCATCCCCAAGTAGCCACACGTTTTGGGCCTACAAAGCTTTTCTTCACCCTTGGATTCTAACGATTTGTCTTGATACTGGTATTGACTGTGTAAAGTGTGTTAGAAGTATCTGATACTAGTATTGACTGGGTAACGTGAATTGGATGTATGTGATACTGGTATTGACTGTGTAAAGTGGTGTTAGAAGTATCTGATACTGTATTGACTGGGTAAGTGTTTGTAAGTATCTGATACGGTATTGACGTGTAAAGTGTGTTGGAAGTATCTGATACTGTATTGACTGGTAAAGTGTGTTTGGAAGTATCTGATACTGGTATTGACTGGGTAATGTGAATTGGATATATCTGATACTGGTATTGACTGTGTAAAGTGTTTGTTGGAAGTATCTGATACTGGTATTGACTGGTAAAGTGTGTTGGAAGTATCTGATACTGGTATTGACTGGGTAACGTGAATTGGATGTATGTGATACTGGTATTGACTGTGTAAAGTGTGTTGGAAGTATCTGATACTGGTATTGACTGGTAAAGTGTGTTGGAAGTATCTGATACTGGTATTGAACTGGGTATCGAGAGTGGGGAGTATCTAATACTGGATTTGACTGGTAACATGAGTGGGAAGTATCTGATACTGGTATTGACTGGTTAATGTGAATTGGAAGTATCTAATACTGGTATTGACTGGGTAACGTGAGTGGGAAGTATCTAATACTGGTATTGACTGGGTAACGTGAGTGGGAAGTATCTAATACTGGTATTGACTGGGTATCGAGAGTGGGGAGTATCTAATACTGGTATTGACTGGGTAACATGAGTGGGAAGTATCTAATACTGGTATTGACTGGTAACGTGAGTGAGAAGTATCTGATACTGGTATTGATTGGGTACGTGAGTGGGAAGTATCGGATTGTGGTATGACTGGTAACATGAGTGGGAAGTATCTGATAGTGGTATTGACTGGGTAAACGTGAATTGAAATATCTGATACTGGTATTGACTGGGTAACATGAGTGGGAAGTATCTGATACTGGTATTGACTGGGTAAAGTGAGTGGGAGGTATCTGATAGTGGTATTGACTGGGTAACGTGAATTGGAAGTATCTGATACTGGTATTGACTGGGATTGATGGGTTAACGTGAGTGGGAAGTATCTGATACTGGTATTTGACTGGATACGTGAGTGGGAATATCTGATACTGGTATTGTGAGACTAACGGATAACGTGAGTGGGAATATCGATATGGTATGATGAACTGAGTGGAATTTGATACTTGGTATTGACGGTACGTGAGTGGGAAGTATCTAGGGTATTGACTGGATACGTATGGGAAGTATCTGATACGGTATTGACTGGGTAACGTGAGTGGGAAGTATCTGTAGTGGTATGACTGGGTATATGAGTGGGAAGTATCTGATACTGGTATTGACTCGGTAACGTGAGTGGGAAGTATCTGATACTGGTATTGCTGGGTAATGGTGGGAGTACTGATACTGGTATTGATGGGTAAAGTAGTGGGAGTATCTGATACTATGACTGATAACGTAATTGGAATATCTGATACTTTGAGTGATGTGAGTACTCAGGTCTGGGCATGTGTGAGAAGCTTAGCAAGTCAGTGACTAAAATAGTAGGTGCAGCATGAGACTGGAATGCTGGAAATATGCCCACATGTCAATGAGGATTATGACGGAGTACTCTGTTTGGGATTTCACATTGTGTGGAGGCTTTGGTTACATGAATTTTCCTTTTGGTTGTAGTTTAAACAAATCCTTTTTTTTTTTAGATTACATTATTTAAGAATCAAAACACACTGATCGCAATCCGTCCTGAGGTTGTTTGGCTTCTTGTTTTTTGAACAAATTTATTCTTGTTTGTTTTTTGTTACAAAAACTCATTGCGATAAATTTAAACCCAAAAAACCCTCTTCAGGCGTAACGCGGAACTGTATGTGAGTTTATATCCATTGTGATCTCTCCCTCCAGTAAATGTAGGGGCAACAATTACCTTTGTACATGATGGGCATATTTAGAAACGTCTGATGCCTTCCTGTCTTTTTTCTATACGTTTTTTTGTTTCTTATAAACCACAGTCCTCTTCTGAAACTCATTTCTAATGAATTAGATTGTAAGCTCTTCAGGACAGGGTAAATGCTGAGACACAAATATCATCCATGACGCGTTTTGTGGGGTTCTGTTATATCTCTACAGGTGTTATTTCTGTTTCCCAATACATTTCATCATTGGATTCTTGGCTAGTGTGGACCAGGAGAACCAGAAGAGGAGTCTTAGACCCCATCAGTCAACTCTGTCTGGTTCCATCTCAGAGAGAAGAGATAAAGAATAACAGGAGAGAAGGGAAAGGGGAGGATTAAAAACCTCCAGAATAAATGAATTAATACCAGCATCTCTCTGCATGTGCAAGTTAGAATTCCTATCTGGAACATAGTGAACCTCGGCTTCCTTCTGTTGGTTTAACATAAGATTGATTTCTCCTTTCAGAGTTCGAATCCATCATGTGAATGATCATTGTCACATCACATATTAAAAAGCTTCTAAGTAATAGGGAGCAACTGCACATAAGTCTGTCTTCCAATTATGCAACAGCCCAGGACGGGTTAAAGGGTATCTTTACTCGAAAACAATAATTTTCAGAAATTATACCTATAGATACAGTAAAATCCCTCTGCTTAAATCTGAGCTGTAGATTCTGAGAAATAGTTTTAAATCACAGCATTTACAGGAAAAGACCTGTCATTCCAGAAGCAAAATTATACTGTGGGACCCACCCCTGACCACTTTGACTGCCGGCCAGCACACTTTCTGCAACATTTATTAAGAAAGAAGGGGAGGGAGGGGGAGATGTGTAAGCAGAGCAGTGTCCATGGTGAGCTGTGCAGAATTATAAGTGTCGCAGACACTACAGAAGGAGTGAGTAAGGGGGGGCGGGGGAATTAGGAGCACTCACTAAACATTAATAATTTAATGACAAGCATCACAGATAAATATGTAAGTACCACCATTTTACTTCTCTCAAATTGTAGTTTCATAAATACAAGTTGTTTTTAGTGAGTATAGTGACCCATTAATGTTACCTGCTACCACCCCAAAGCAGCCTAAAATGAAAAAGGGGAACATCCCTTTTAAGAAAAGACTACATAGATTGTTACAGCACTGTTACAGGTCACGCAGATTGTTACGTATTGTTACAGGTCACGCGATTGTTACAATATTGTTACAGGTCCACGTAGATTGTTTACAATATTGTTACAGGTCACGTAGATTGTTACAATATTATTACAGGTCACGTAATTGTTACAATATTGTTACAGGTACGTAGATTGTTACCATATTGTTACAGGTCACTAGATTGTTACAATATTGTTACAGGTCACATAGATTGTTACAAGCACTGTACAGGTCACGCAGATTGTTACAATATTGTTACAGGTCACATATATTGTTACAATATTGTTACAGTCACATAATTGTTAATATTGTACAGGTCACATAGATTGTTACAATATGTTACAGGTCACATAGATTGTTAAATATTGTTACAGGTCCATAGATTGTTACAATATTGTTACAGGTCAACGTAGATTGTTAAAATATTGTTACAGGTCCATAGATTGTTACAATATTGTTACAGGTCAGAGATTGTTACAATATTGTTACGGTCACGTAGATTGTTACATATTTGTTACAGGTCACGCAGATTGTTACATATTGTTACAGGTCACGCAGATTGTTGCAATATTGTTACAGGTCACATAGATTGTTACAATATTGTTACAGGTCACGTAGATTGTTGGCAATATTGTTACAGGTCACGTAGATTGTTGCAATATTGTTACAGGTCACGTAGATTGTTGCAATATTGTTACAGGTCACGTAGATTGTTACAATTTGTTACAGGTCACGTAGATTGTTACAATTTTTGTTACAGGTCACGTAGATTGTTACAATATTGTTACAGGTCACGTAGATTGTTACAATTGTTACAGGTCACGTAGATTGTTACAATATTGTTACAGTCACATAGGTTGTTACAATATTGTTACAGGTCACGTAGATTGTTACAATATTGTTACAGGTCACATAGATTGTTACAATATTGTTACAGGTCACATAGATTGTTACAATATTGTTACACAGGTCCCATAGATTGTTACAATATTGTTACAGGTCACATAGATTTTTACATATTGTTACAGGTCACATAGATTGTTACAATATTGTTACAGGTCCAATAGATTGTTACAATATTGTTACAGGGTCACATAGATTTTACAATATTGTTACAGGTCACTAGATTGTTACAATATTGTTACAGTCACATAGATTGTTACAATATTGTTACAGGTCACATAGATTGTTACAACATTGTTACAGGTCACGTAGATTGTTACAATATTGTTACAGGTCACGTAGATTGTTACAATATTGTTACAGGTCCGTAGATTGTTCAATTGTTACAGCACATAGATTGACAAATGTACAGGTCACATAGATTGTTACAATATTGTTACAGGTCACGTAGATTGTTACAATATTGTTACAGGTCACGTAGATTGTTACAATATTGTTACAGGTCTGGAAGGATCATTTCTCTGCCTTAATTTTCAAACTGTAACATGTTTTTTTTGAAGTCTTTCAAAGTTTTTTTGAAGATTGCAAGCTGAGCTTGTCGGCAATAAACCCCTCTACAGCTGTTAACTCTTTAATGATTGTACAATGTGAAGTAGAGGTTTTAGCTCCTACCTTACATTAATGGATTCGGGAATGTGGAATCATTAATGTTGGGGTGTAGTATTATTCTACACAATGATATTCCAATTAATAGGAAGGATCCAGTATGGGAGATTACTGTTTAGCATTACCCAGTGGGTAGGATCAGATATAAATGGATCTAATTATAGAATAGTTTGAATGTTTCCTTTATCCATATTATGTCTATTTGCATTGCATTGCCCTCCATGTGATACTAATCATCCTGCTGTGTTGAGGGGTTCCACATTGTATCGGATCTATAATTATCCCCAGGTGTAGGCGCATTAAGTGAAGAGGGACATTCTGTCTCAGCTCTTCTAAGGGGGGGGGGGGATAGCAAGTAAAAGTAATTGCAGTCACCCCACTGCATTGTCCCTTCTTTGCAATTAGATGATTACACTCTTTCCCTATACAACTGAAGAAAATGGCCCAGGCACTAAATGGGCACCTTGTATCTAATAGCCCAACAGCTGCCCCCCATAACCAGTCTGAGACTGTTTCTAGACTGGCCAATGGAGGACGTTCTCCTTGCAGAGCGCATCTTCCTTTGGGAAAAAACTGTTAGAGAGGGGGATTTTTCCTCATTTTAATTCCCATTTATGATAGAAATGACAATTATGGCTCTGTGAATGAGGCCAAGTCCCAGGAGTGATTGACCCTTAGTGAACCCTTTATAATGTATATATGAATCCAAATTAAACATCACCTGATCTAGGTCCTAATCATTTAATTAAAAATGGAACAAAGATGAATCAATTTGGCCATGTAGTTATTGAAAGGAAATCATCCAATAGCATGTCTGGATAATGACTGGTGGGACCCATAGATGGTTGGTTTAATCACAAGAACTGGTCTCTTTAGATGCTTCCAAAACATTCAGATTTGATTTAGGACGTTGACATTACAGAACATAAATGTTATCCCCCTGTAACCTTTCTATGGCAGACGTTTTCTGGAGATTCATTCATTGACACATGTCTTGACATTACCCTTTAGAATTTTCAGAATTCATTGTTCTATTAATGATGGGAACATCCGGCCCTCACCACTCCCACCACCATGTTCCAAACATGGGATAGGCTCTGGAATGTTGCTGGAATGTGATGTTTTTCTTTCTCTAAAGGGAACGCTTCTCCTTAAAAGCAAAAAAGTTCATCCATCCACATTCTTCCAGACCCCCCGTTTTGTTCCACTTGATCTTTGCGCAACTGTAAGATGTCGGAGAGCAATGACTTTTTTCCTTGCTACCACCCTGCCATACACAACCTTTGATGGTGGACTCATTGATAGTCTCAAATATGAGACAGACCTTCAGTATTTACCCAGGGTTCCTTTGTAATCTCTCCCAACTATTAAACCCCTTTTAGTTGGAGTTACCTTTGATGGTCAACCACTTTCTGGTAGGGTAACAACAGTCTTGAATTTCCTCCCTTTATAACACAATCTGCCTGTCAGCTGGTGGAGTCCAATTGTTTAGAGAAGGTCTAGTAACACCTGGTGGTCATCTATTGATTGAAAACTCCAGACTCACCTTCACATTATATAATAATCCTGATGGTCCATTTACATCCACAGGCAGGTATGTTTATTCTCTTGACAGTGGTAACATTACAGAAGTTAAAGGTCCCTGATTCTCTCCCCATCACTTGCTATATGCTCCTTAATGGCCTGTAGCCCAGTCCAGTCCTCTAATAACCTCCCAGGGCCCCTTCCTCATAGTTATGTCATCAGTATGTATTTACTGTGTTTGTCTATATAATGTGTCTCCCTCCCAGGGGGTTCCAGTCTATATATCCCAACTCCCATCCCACTGTACATCCACGTCCTCTGGTAGGAATCCCACCACAATCACAATCTCATAAATAAAAAGGACAAAAATAAAGCTTTTCAAATCCTACTGGTGGGAAGAACCAATCCTTAGGCATTTAACAACTCCCTGGAAATCAGCAGGCATGATCCAAGTCCATAGACAGACTGGGAAAACCAACTGGACCCACTGGGAAATCTACTGGTTGGGAAATTATCTGTCTGTCTATCTATATGCCTGTCTGTTCTATCTATCTAGCTATATGCCTGTCTGTCTATCTAGCTATCTATATGTCTGTCTGTCTATCTATATGTCTGTCTATCTATTTATCTCTGGCAGTGGGAGGGAAACAGAGTTTACTGAGCATGTGTAACACTGTATCTGGGTCAGTGACACTCTGTGTAATTGTCAGAGACCTGCAGAATTGAAATGATGTATTTTCCTCCACCACATGCAGATTTCATTGCTATCTGTGCATTAGGAATGATAGAATTCACCCAATTTAATTTATATTTTAGCTTTATTTCTCTTTTAAACATAAAATCGCATTTTTAATTTGAATGGCAAGAGCCAAGTGTAAAGGCAAAAATAAGGTAGTGGGAACAGGCCTAAAAGTCCAGGGAG
This sequence comes from Hymenochirus boettgeri, assembly GCA_019447015.1. Taxonomy (NCBI): domain Eukaryota; kingdom Metazoa; phylum Chordata; class Amphibia; order Anura; family Pipidae; genus Hymenochirus; species Hymenochirus boettgeri. The sequence goes on along the minus strand of CM033476.1, from coordinate 97,799,253 downwards.
GAACATTCTGCATCTGTGATGTGCTAAACGTCACGCAGCATCTTGTAACGGAAGGGGAGAAGAGGTTAAAACTGAGTTGTATCACTTCTTACGCCCCACACGAGCTGCAGTTGCAGAGACAGGAACATTGTGTGGCAACTTGGCACGGAACCATACTTGGTCTAATCAGAGGGAAGGAAAGAAGGACCTAATGACCGGACAGTGCCCTTTACCACCCTGGCCTTATAATCTGTACAGGTTAGAAATGGGTCAGTCACCCACCGTTATACTGGGACCGTGTGATAGGAGTTCGATACCACCGGGCACCCCGGTCATTACAAGGTGGCACGGACTATATTTAGACATGCGGAGAAGGGATTTTAGTTTTGCAGAAATAATATAAGTAAACTGTAACATTTAGAGGAGAAATATGTTTTAAAGGGGAATCTCATGTCAATCAAAGTTTCAATATTTTAATATCACGTGGAGTCTGATTCTATAGAGGGTTTGAGACCAGAGACATTCTGGCAGTTAGAGACTTAAAGGAGAACTAAAATGTCAATAAACCTGAACAGATTCCAGTTTCCAGATTTGATTTCTAGTGACTAACAATTGGTTTTCTTACTGCAGTCTGCAGAGAGTTACATTACACTCTCACATGTGTAGACTGCCACCTGTATACCTGTGTACTCTACCCTAATGCATTACAGAGAGTTACATTACACTCTCACATGTGTAGGCTGCCACCTGTATACCTGTGTACTCTACCCTAATGCATTACAGAGGGTTACATTACACTCTCACGTGTGTAGGCTGCCACCTGTATACCTGTGTACTCTACCCTAATGCATTACAGAGAGTTACATTACACTCTCACATGTGTAGGCTGCCACCTGTATACCTGTGTACTCTACCCTAATGCATTACAGAGAGTTACATTACACCCTCACATGTGTAGGCTGCCACCTGTATACCTGTGTACTCTACCCTAATGCATTACAGAGAGTTACATTACACTCTCACATGTGTAGGCTGCCACCTGTATACCTGTGTACTCTACCCTAATGCATTACAGAGAGTTACATTACATTACACTCTCACATGTGTAGGCTGCCACCTGTATAACCTGTGTACTCTCTACCTAATGCATTACAGAGAGTTACATTACACTCTCACATGTTAGGCTGCCACCTGTATACCTGTGTACTCTAACCCTAATGCATTACAGAGAGTTACATTACACTCTCACATGTGTAGACTGCCACCTGTATACCTGTGTACTCTACCCTAATGCATTACAGAGAGTTACATTACACTCCGCATGTGTAGACTGCCACCTGTATACCTGTGTACTCTACCCTAATGCATTACAGAGAGTTACATTACACTCTCCATGTGTAGACTGCCACCTGTATACCTGTGTACTCTACCCTAATGCATTACAGAGAGTTACATTACACTCTCACATGTGTGACTGCCACCTGTATACCTGTGTACTCTACCTACTAATGCATTACAGAGAGTTACATTACACTCTCACATGTGTAGGCTGCCACCTGTATACCTGTGTACTCTACCCTAATGCATTACAGAGAGTTACATTACACCCTCACATGTGTAGACTGCCACCTGTATACCTGTGTACTCTACCCTAATGCATTACAGAGAGTTACATTACAACTCTCACTGTGTAGCTGCCCCCTGTATACCTGTGTACTCTACCCTAATGCATTACAGAGGTTCCATTACACTCTCACATGTGTAGGCTGCCACCTGTATACCTGTGTACTCTACCCTAATGCATTACAGAGAGTTACATTACACTCTCACATGTGTAGGCTGCCACCTGTATACCTGTGTACTCTACCCTAATGCATTACAGAGAGTTACATTACACTCTCACATGTGTAGGCTGCCACCTGTATACCTGTGTACTCTACCCTAATGCATTACAGAGAGTTACCTTATACACTCTCACATGTGTAGGCTGCCACCTGTATACCTGTGTACTCTACCCCTAATGCATTACAGAGAGTTACATTACACTCTCACATGTGTAGGCTGTCCACCTGTATACCTGTGTACTCACCTAATGCATTACAGAGAGTTACATTACACCCTACATGTGTAGACTGCCACCTGTATACCGTGTACTCTACCCTAATGCATTACAGAGAGTTACATTACAACACCCTCACATGTGTAGAGACTGCCACCTGTATACCTGTGTACTCTACCCTAATGCATTCAGAGAGTTACATTACACTCTCACATGTGTAGGCTGCCACCTGTATACCTGTGTACTCTACCCTAATGCATTACAGAGTGTTACATTACACTCTCACATGTGTAGGCTGCCACCTGTATCCTGTGTACTCCTACCCTAATGCATTACAGAGAGTTACATTACACTCTCACATTGTAGGCTGCCACCTGTATACCTGTGTACTCTACCCTAATGCATTACAGAGGGTTACATTACACTCTCACGTGTGTAGCTGCCACCTGTATACCTGTGTACTCTACCCTAATGCATTCACAGAGAGTTACATTACACTCTCACATGTGTAGGCTGCCACCTGTATACCTGTGTACTCTACCCTAATGCATAACAGAGAGTTACATTACACACTCTACAATGTGTAGGCTGCCACCTGTATACCTTGTGTACTCTACCCTAATGCATTACGAGAGTTACATTACACTCTCACATGTGTAGGCTGCCACCTGTATACCTGTGTACTCTAACCCTAATGCATTACAGAGAGTTACATTACACCTCTCACATGTGTAGGCTGCCACCTGTATACCTGTGTACTCTAACCCTAATGCATTACAGAGAGTTACATTCACAACCCTCACATGGTAGGCTGCCACCTGTATACCTGTGTACTCTACCCTAATGCATTACAGAGAGTTTACATTACACCCTCACATGTGTAGGCTGCCACCTGTATACCTGTGTACTCTACCCTAATGCATACAGAGAGTTACATTACACCCACATGTGTAGGCTGCCACCGTATACCTGTGTACTCTAACCTAATGCATTACAAGAGTTACATTACACTCTCACAGTGTAGGCTGCCACCTGTATACCTGTGTACTCTACCCAATGCATTACAGAGAGTTACATTACATACCACCCTCACTGTGTAGGCTGCCACCTGTATACTGTGTACTCTACCCTAATGCATTACAGAGAGTTACATTACACTCTCGCATGTGTAGGCTGCCACCTGTATACCTGTGTACTCTACCCTAATGCATTACAGAGAGTTACATTACACCTCGCATGTGTAGGCTGCCACCTGTATACCTGTGTACTCTACCCTAATGCATTACAGAGAGTTACATTACACTCTCGCATGTGTAGGCTGCCACCTGTATACCCTGTGTACTCTACCCTAATGCATTACAGAGAGTTACATTACAACTCTCGCATGTGTAGGCTGCCACCTGTATACCTGTGTACTCTACCCTATGCATTACAGAGAGTTACATTACACTCTCACATGTGTAGACTGCCACCTGTATACCTGTGTACTCTACTCCTAATGCATTACAAGAGTTACATTACACTCTCACATGTGTAGGCTGCCACCTGTAACTGAAGTATCTGATACTGGTATTGACTGGGTAACGTGAATTGGATGTATCTGATACTGGTATTGACTGTGTAAAGTGTGTTGGAAGTATCTGATACTGTGTATTGACTGGGTAAATTGTGTTGGAGTAATCTTAATTCCTGGTATTGACTGGGTAACGTGAATCTGGATGTATTGATACTGGTATTGACTGTGTAAAGTGTGTTGGAAGTATCTGATACTGGTATTTGACTGTGTAATGTTTGGAAGGAGCTGATACTGGTCTTGACTGGTTATCGAGAGTGGGGAGTATCTAATACTGGATTCTTGACTGGTAACATGTGGGAAGTACTGATACTGGTATTGACTGTTAATGTGAATTGGAAGTTCTAATACTGGTATTGACTGGGTAACGTGAGTGGGAATATCTAATACTGGTATTGACTGGGTAACGTGAGTGGGAAGTATCTAATACTGGTATTGCTGGGTATCGAGAGTGGGGAGTATCTAATACTGGGTATTGACTGGGTAATGAGTGGGAAGTATCTAATACTGGTATTGACTGGGTAACGTGAGTGAGAAGTATCTGATACTGGTATTGATTGGGTAACGTGAGTGGGAAGTACGGATGTGGGTTTGACTGTAACATGAGTGGGAAGTATCTGTAGTGTATTGACTGGTTAACGTGAATTGAAAATATCTGATACTGGTATTGACTGGGTAACATGAGTGGGAAGTATCTGATACTGGTATTGACTGGGTAAAGTGAGTGGGAGGTATCTGATAGTGGTATTGACTGGGTAACGTGAATTGGAAGTATCTGAACTGGTATTGACTGGGGTAACTGAGTGGGAAGTATCTGATACTGGTATTGACTGGATAACGTGAGTGGGAGTATCTGATACTGGTATTGACTTGATAACGTGAGTGGGAAGTATCTGATACTGGTATTGACTGGGTAACGTGAGTGGGAAATATCGATACTGGTATTGACTGGATAACGTGAGTGGGAATTATCTGATACTGGATTGACTGGGTAACGTGAGTGGGAAGTATTGATACTGGTATGACTGAAGTAGTGGGATATGTGTGTAGACTGGGTATTGAGTGGGAAGTATCTGATACTGGTATTGACTCGGTAACGTGAGTGGGAAGTATCTGATACTGGTATTGACTGGGTAACGTAGTGGGAGTAATCTGATACTGGTATTGATGGGTAAAGTGAGTGGGAAGTATCTGATACTGGTATTGACTGAGTAACTGAATTGAAGTATCTGATACTTTGAGTGGTGGTGATGTAGCTCAGGTCTGGGCATGTGTGAGAAGCTTAGCAAGTCAGTGACTAAATAGTAGGTGCATGCATGAGACTGGAATGCTGAAATATGGCCCACATTTCAATGAGGATTATGACGGAGTACTCTGTTTTGGGATTTCACATTGTGTGGAGGCTTTGGTTACATGAATTTTCCTTTTGGTTGTAGTTTAAACAAATCCTTTTTTTTTTTAGATTACTATTATTTAAGAATCAAAACACACTGATCGCAATCCGTCCTGAGGTTGTTTGGCTTCTTGTTTTGTTGAACAAATTTATTCTTGTTTGTTTTTTTGTTACAAAAACTCATTGCGATAAATTTAAACCCAAAAAACCCTCTTCACGGCTAACGCGGAACTGTATGTGATTTTATATCCATTGTGATCTCTCCCTCCATTAAATGTAGGGGCAAAATTACCTTTGTACATGATGGGCATATTTAGAAAACGTCTGATGCCTTCCTGTCTTTTTTCTTATACGTTTTTTGTTTCTTATAAACCACAGTCCTCTTCTGAACTCATTTCTAATGAGTAATTGTAAGCTCTTCAGACGAGGGTAAATGCATGAGACACAAATATCATCCATGACGCGTTTTGTGGGGTTCTGTTATCTCTACAGTGTTATTAATTCTGTTTCCAATACATTTCATCATTGGATTCTTGGCTAGTGTGGACCAGGAGAACCAGAGGAGAGAGTCTTAGACCCCATCAGTCAACTCTGCTCTGTTCCATCTCAAGAAAGAGATAGAAAATACAGGAGAGAAGGGAAAGGGGAGGATTAAAAACCTCCAGAATAAATGAATTAACCCAGCATCTCTCTGCATGGCAAGGTTAGAATTCCTCATGGAACATAGTGAACCTCGGCTTCCTTCTGTTGGTTTAACATAAGATTGATTTCTCCTTTCAGAGTTCGAATCCATCATGTGAATGATCATTGTCACATCACATATTAAAAAGCTTTCTAAGTAATAGGAGCAACTGCACATAAGTCTGTCTTCCAATTATGCAACAGCCCAGGACGGGTTAAAAAGGGTATCTTTACTCGAAAACATATAATTTTCAGAAATTATACCTATAGATACATGTAAAATCCCTCTGCTTAAATCTGAGCTGTAGATTCTGAGAAATATTTTTAAATCACAGCATTTACAGGGAAAGACCTGTCATTCCAGAAGCAAATTATACTGTGTGACCCACCCCTGACCACTTTGACTGCCGGCCAGCACACTTCTCTGCAACATTTATTAAGAAGAAGGGGAGGGAGGGGGATGTGTAAGCAGAGCAGTGTCCATGTGAGGCTGTGCAGAATTATTAAGTGTCGCAGACACTACAGAAGGCAGTGAGTAAGGGGGGCGGGGGGAATTAGGAGCACTCACTAAACATTAATAATTTAATGACAAGCAATCACAGATAAATATGTAAGTACCACCATTTTACTTCTCCTCAAATTGTAGTTTCATAAATACAAGTTGTTTTGTGAGTATAGTGACCCATTAATGTTACCTGCTACCACCCACAAAGCACCTAAAATGAAAAAGGGGAACATCCTTTAGAAGAAAGACTACATAGATTGTTACAGCACGTTACAGGTCACGCAGATTGTTACGTATTGTTACAGGTCATCGCAGATTGTTACAATATTGTTACAGGTCACGTAGATTGTTAACAATATTGTTACAGGTCACTAGATTGTTACAATATTATTACAGGTCACGTAGATTGTTTACAATATGTTACAGTCACGTAGATTGTTACATATTGTTACGGTCACGTAGATTGTTACAATTTGTTACAGGTCACATAGATTGTTACAAAGCACTGTTACAGTTTCACGCAATTGGTTACAATATTGTTACAGGTCACTAGATTGTTACATATGTTACAGGTCACATAGATTGTTAAAATTGTTACAGTACACATATATTGTTACAATATTGTTACAGGTCACATAGATTGTTAAAATATTGTTACAGGTCACATAGATTGTTACATATTGTTACAGGTCACGTAGATTGTTAAATATTGTTACAGTCACAATAGATGTTACATATGTTACAGGTCACGTAGATTGTTACAAATTGGTTACAGGTCACAGATTGTTACAATATTGTTACAGTATATTACATATGTACAGGTCACGCAGATTGTTGCAATATTGTTACAGGTCACATAGATTGTTACAATATTGTTACAGGTCACGTAGATTGTTGCAATATTGTAGGTCACCGTAATTGTTGCAATATTGTTACAGGTCACGTAGATTGTTTGCAAATTGTTACAGGTCCGTAGTGTTACAATATTGTTCAGGTCACGTAGATTGTTACAATTTTGTTACAGGTCACGTAGATGTTACAATATTGTTACGGTCCGTAGATTGTTACAATATGTTACAGGTCACGTAGATTGTTACAATATTGTTACAGGTCACATTAGGTTGTTCAATATTGTTACAGGTCCTAGATTGTTACAATATTGTTACAGTCACATAGATTGTCATATTGTTACAGGTCACACAAGATTGTTACAATATTGTTACAGGTCACATAGATTGTTACAATATTTGTTACAGGTCACATAGATTGTTACAATATTGTTACAGGTCACATAGATTGTTACAATATTGTTACAGGTCACATAGATTGTTACAATATTGTTACAGGTCACATAGATTGTTACAATATTGTTACAGGTCACATAGATTGTTACAATTTGTTCAGGTCACTAGATGTTACAATATTGTTACAGGTCACATAGATTGTTACAACATTGTTACAGGTCACGAGATTGGTACATATTGTTACAGGTCACGTAGATTGTTACAATATTGTTACAGGTCCACGTAGTTTACAATATTGTTACAGGTCACATAGATTGTTCAATATTGTTACAGGTCACATGATTGTTACATATTGTTACAGGTCACGTAGATTGTTACAATATTGTTAGTCACGTAGATGGTTACATATGGTTCAGGTCTGGAAGGATCATTTCTCTGCCTTAATTTTCAAACTGTAACCATGTTTTTTTGAAGTCTTTCAAAGTTTTTTTGAAGATTGCAAGCTGAGCTGTCGGCAATAAAACCTCTACAGCTGTTAACTCTTTAATGATTGTACAATGTGAAGTAAGTTTTAGCTCCTACCTTACATTAATGGATTCGGGAATGTGGAATCATTAATGTTGGGGTGTAGTATTATTCTACACAATGATATTCCAATTAATAGGAAGGATCCAGTATGGGAGATTACTGTTTAGCATTACCCAGTGGGTATGGATCAGATTAGATGGATCTAATTATAGAATAGTTTGAATGTTTCCTTTATCCATATTATGTCTATTTGCATTGCATTGCCCTCCCATGTGATACTAAATCATCCTGCTGTGTTGAGGGGTTCCACATGGTATCGGATCTATAAATTATCCCCAGGTTGTAGGCGCATTAAGTGAAGAGGGACATTCTGTCTCAGCTTCTAGGGGGGGGGGGATAGCAAGTAAAAGTAATTGCAGTCAACCCCACTGCATTGTCCCTTCTTTGCAATTAGATGATTACACTCTTTCCCTATAACAACTGAAGAAAATGGCCCAGGCACTAAATGGGCACCTTGTATCTAATAAGCCCAACAGCTGCCCCCCATAACCAGTCTGAACTGTTTCTAGCTCTGGCCAATGGGAGGACGTTCTCCTTGCAGAGCGCATCTTCCTGTTGGGAAAAAACTGTAGAGAGGGGGATTTTTCCTCATTTAATTCCCATTTATGATAGGAAATGACAATTATGGCTCTGTGAATGAGGCCCAAGTCCCAGGAGTGATTGACCCTTAGTGAACCCTTTATAATGTATATATGAATCCAAATTAAACATCACCTGATCTAGGTCCTAATCAATTTAATTAAACAAATGGAACAAGATGAATCAATTGGCCATGTAGTTATTGAAAGGAAATCATCCAATAGCATGTCTGGATAATGACTGGTGGGACCCAATAAGATGGTTGGTTTAATCACAAGAACTGGTCTCTTTAGATGCTTCCAAAACATTCAGATTTGATTTAGGACGGTTGACATTACAGAAATAAATGTTATTCCCCTGTAACCTTTCTATGGCAGGACGTTTTCTGGAGATTCAATTCATTGACACATGTCTTGACATTACCCTTTAGAATTTTCAGAATTCATTGTTCTATTAATGATGGGAAGACATCCAGGCCCTCACCACTCCCACCACCATGTTCCAAACATGGGATAAGGCTCTGGAATGTTGCTGGAATGTGATGTTTTTCTTTCTCTAAAGGGAACGCTTCTCCTTTAAGCAAAAAAGTTCATCCATCCACATTCTTCCAGATCCCCCGTTTTGTCCACTTGATCTTTGGCGAACTGTAGATGTCGGAGAGCAATGACTTTTTTCCTTGCCCTACCCTGCCATACACACCTTTGATGGTGGACTCATTGATAGTCTCAAATATGAGACAGACCTTCAGTATTTACCCAGGGTTCCTTTGTAATCTCTCCAACTATTAAACCCCTTTTAGTTGAGTTACCTTTGATGGTCAACCACTTTCTGGTAGGTAACAACAGTCTTGAATTTCCTCCTCATTTATACACAATCTGCTGCCTGTCAGCTGGTGGAGTCCAAATTGTTTAGAGAAGGTCTAGTAACACCTGGTGGTCATCTCATTGATTGAAAACTCCAGACTCACCTTCACATTATATAATAATCCTGATGGTCCATTTACATCCACAGGCAGGTATGTTATTCTCTTGACAGTGGTAACATTACAGAATTAAAGGTCCCTGATTCTCTCCCCATCACTTGCTATATGCTCCTTAATGGCCTGTAGCCCAGTCCATTCCTCTAATTACCTCCCAGGGCCCCTTCCTCATAGTTATGTCATCAGTATGTATTTACTGTGTTTGTCTATATAATGTGTCTCCCTCCCAGGGGGTTCCAGTCTATATATCCCACCCTGTCCATCCCACGTCCTCTGGTAGGAATCCCACCACAATCACAATCTCATAAAATAAAAAGGACAAAATAATAAAGCTTTTCAAATCCTACTGGTGGGAAGGAACCAATCCTTAGGCATTTAACAACTCCCTGGAAATCAGCATGGCAGTGATCCAAGTCCATGACAGACTGGGAAAACCAACTGGACCCACTGGGAAATCTACTGGTTGGGAAATTATCTGTCTTCTATCTATATCTGTCCTGTACTGTTGTCTATCTATTTGTTTCTATGCTATAATGATCCCTGATGCATGCCTGTCTGTATTACTAGCTCTATAGCTATCTATAGTCTGCCTATATCTGTCTATCTATTTATCTCTGCAGTGGGAGGGCAAACAGAGTTTTATGAGCATGTGTAACACTGTATCTGGGTCAGTGACACTCTGTGTAATGTGCAGAACCTGCAGAATTGAAATGATGTATTTTCTCCACCACATTGCAGATTTCATTGCTATCTGTGCATTAGGAATGATATGAATTCACCCAAATTAATTTATATTTAGCTTTATTTATTTCTCTTTAAATAACATAAAATCGCATTTTTAATTTGAATGGCAAAGAGCAAGTGTAAAGGGCAAAATGATAAGTAGTGGGAACAGGCCTAAAAGGGTCCAGGGAGGAACATTCTGCATCTGTGATGTGCTAAACGTCACGCAGCATCTTGTACGGAGGGGAAGAAGAGGTTAAAACTGAGTTGTATCACTTCGTACGCCCACACAGAGCTGCAGTTTGCAGAGACAGAACATTGTGTGGCAACCTTGGCACGGAACCATACGTGTGTCTAATCAGAGGAAGGAAAGAAGGACCTAATGACCGGACAGTGCCCTTTACACCCCTGGCCTTATAATCTGTACAGGTTAGAATGGGTCAGTCACCCCCGTTATACTGGGACCGTGTGATAGGAGTTCGATACCACCGGCACCCCGGTCATTACAAGGTGGCACAGGACTATATTTAGACATGTCGGAGAAGGGATTTTAGTTTTGCAGAAATAATATAGTAAACTGTACCATTTAGAGAGAAAATATTGTTTTAAAGGGGAATCTCATGTCAAATCAAAGTTTCAATATTTTAATATCACGTGGAGTCTGATTCTATAGAGGGTTTGAGACCAGAGACATTCTGGCAGTTAGAGACTTAAAGGAGAACTAAAATGTCATAACCTGAACAGATTCCAGTTTCCAGATTTGATTTCTAGTGACTAACAATTGGTTTTTCTACTGCAGTCTGCAGAGAGTTCATTACCACTCTCACATGTGTAGACTGCCACCTGTATACCTGTGTACTCTACCCTAATGCATTACAGAGAGTTACATTACACTCTCACATGTGTAGGCTGCCACCTGTATACCTGTGTACTCTATACCTACCAATGCATTACAGAGGGTTACATTACACTCTCACGTGTGTGGCTGCCACCTGTATACCTGTGTACTCTACCCTAATGCTTACAGAGAGTTACTTACCTCTCACAGTGTAGGCTCCACCTGTAACCTGTGTACTCTACCCTATCATTACAGAAGTTACTTACACCCTCCATGTGTAGGCTGCCACCTGTATACCTGTTACTCTACCCTAATGCATTACAGAGAGTTACATTACACTCTCACATGTGTAGGCTGCCCACCTGTATACCTGTGTACTCTACCCTAATGCATTACAGAGAGTTACATTACACCTCACATGTGTAGGCTGCCACCTGTATACCTGTGTACTCTACCTAATGCATTACAGAGAGTTACATTACACTCTCACATGTGTAGGCTGCCACCTGTATACCTGTGTACTCTACCCTAATGCATTCAGAGAGTTACATTACACTCTCACATGTTTAGACTGCCACCTGTATACCTGTGTACTCTACCCTAATGCATTACAGAGAGTTACATTACACTCTCGCATGTGTAGACTGCCACCTGTATACCTGTGTACTCTACCCTAATGCATTACAGAGAGTTACATTACACTCTCACATGTGTAGACTGCCACCTGTATACCGTGTACTCTAACCTAATGCATTACAGAGAGTTACATTACACTCTCACATGTGTAGACTGCCACCTGTATACCGTGTACTCTACCCTAATGCATTACAGAGTTACATTACACTCCCATGTGTAGGCTGCCACCTGTATACCTGTGTACTCTACCCTAATGCATTACAGAGAGTTACTTACATACACCCTCACATGTGTAGACTGCCACCTGTATACCTGTGTACTCTACCCTAATGCATTACAGAGAGTTACATTACACTCTCACATTGTGTAGGCTGCCACCTGTATACCTGTGTACTCTACCCTAATGCATTACAAGGGTTCATTACACCTCTCACATGTGTAGGCTGCCACCTGTATACCTTGTACTACTCACCTAATGCATTACAGAGAGTTACATACACTCTCACATGTGTAGGCTGCCACCTGTATACCTGTGTACTCTACCCTAATGCATTACAGAGAGTTACATTACACTCTCACATGTGTAGGCTGCCACCTGTATACCTGTGTACTCACCCTAATGCATTACAGAGAGTTACATTCCACTCTCACATGTGTAGGCTGCCACCTGTATACCTGTGTACTCTACCTAATGCATTACAGAGAGTTACATTACACTCTCACATTTGTATGCTGCCACCTGTATACCTGTGTACTCTAACCCTAATGCATTACAGAGATGTTACCATTACAACCCTCACATGTGTAGACTGCCACCTGTATAACCTGTGTACTCTACCCTATTGCATTACAGAGAGTTACATTACAAACCCTCACATGTGTAGGACTGCCACCTGTATACCTGTGTACTCTACCCTAAGCATTACAAGAGTTACATTCACTCTCACTTGTAGGCGGCCACCTGTATACCTGTGTACTCTACCCTAATGCATTACAGAGGGTTACATTACACTCTCACATGTGTAGGCTGCCACCTGTATACCTGTGTACTCTACCCTAATGCATTACGAGAGTTACATTACACTCTCACATGTGTAGGCTTGCCACCTGTATACCGTGTACTCTACCCTAATGCATTACAGGGGGTTACATTACACTCTCACGTGTGTGCCTGCCACTGTATACCTGTGTACTCTACCCTAATGCATTACAGAGAGTTACATTACACTCTCACATGTGTAGGCTGCCACCTGTATACCTGTGTACTCTACCCTAATGCATTACAGAGAGTTACATTACACTCTCACGTGTAGGCTGCCCCCTGTATACCTGTGTACTCTACCCCTAATGCATTACAGAGAGTTCCTTACACCTCACATGTGTAGGCTGCCACCTGTATACCTTGTATCTACCCTACCCTAATGCATTACAGAGAGTTACATTACACTCTCACATTGTAGTCTGCCACCTGTATACCTGTGTACTCTACCCTAATGCATTACAGAGAGTTACTTACATACACCCTCACATGTGTAGGCTGCCACCTGATACCTGTGTACTTCTACCCTAATGCATTACAGAGAGTTACATTACACCCCTCACTGTGTGAGGCTGCCACCTGTATACCTGTGTACTCTCACCCTAATGCATTACAGAGAGTTACATTACAACACACCTCAACATAGTGTAGGCTGCCACCTGTATACCTGTGTACTCTACCCTAATGCATTACAGAGAGTTACATTACAACTCTCACATGTGTAGGCTGCCACCTGTATACCTGTGTACTCTACCCTAATGCATTACAGAGAGTTACATTAACCCTCACATGTGTAGGCTGCCACCTGTATACCTGTGTACTCTACCTAATGCATTACAGAGAGTTACATTACACTCTCGCATGTGTAGGCTGCCACCTGTATACCTGTGTACTCTACCCTAATGCATATACAGAGAGTTACATTAACTCTCGCATGTGTAGGCTGCCACCTGTATACCTGTGTACTCTACCCTAATGCATTACAGAGAGTTACATTACACTCTCGCATGTGTAGGCTGCCACCTGTATACCCTGTGTACTCTACCCTAATGCATTACATAGATTTACATTACACTCTCGCATGTGTAGCTGCCACCTGTATCCTGTGTACTCTACCCTAATGCATTACAGAGAGTTACATTACACTCTCACATGTGTAGACTGCCACCTGTATACTTTGGTACTGTCTCTACCCTATGCATTACACGAGAGTTACATTACACCTCTCACATGTGTAGGCCTGCCACCTGTATACCTGTGTACGTCTACCCTAATGCATTACAGAGAGTTACATTACAAACCCTCACATGTGCAGACTGCCACCTGTATACCTGTGTACTCTACCCTAATGCATTACAGAGAGTTACATTAACCTCTCACATGTGTAGGCTGCCACCTTTATACCTGTGTACTCTACCCTAATGCATTACAGAAGTTACATTACCTCTCGCATGTGTAGGCTGCCACCTGTATACCTGTGTACTCTACCCTAATGCATTACAGAGAGTTACATTACACTCTCGCATGTGTAGGCTGCCACCTGTATACCTGTGTACTCTACCCTAATGCATGTACAGAGAGTTACATTACACTCTCACTGTGTAGACTGCCACCTGTATACCGTGTACTCTACCCTAATGCATTACAGAGAGTTACATACACTCTCACATGTGTAGGCTGCCACCGGTATACCTGTGTACTCTACTCACCTAATGCATTACGAGAGTTACATTACATACAACACCTCACATGTGCAGACTCCACCTGTATACCTGTGTACTCTACCCTAATGCATTACAGAGAGTTACATTACACTCTCACATGTGTAGGCTGTCCACCTGTATACCTGTGTACTCTACCCTAATGCATTACAGAGAGTTACATTACACTCTCACATGTGTAGCTGCCACCTGTATACCTGTGTACTCTATACCCTAATGCATTACAGAGAGTTACATTACACTCTCACATGTGTAGGCTGCCACCTGTATACCTGTGTACTCTACCCTAATGCATTACAGAGAGTTCATTACACTCTCACATGTGTAGGCTGCCACCTGTTACCTGTGTACTCTACCCTAATGCATTACAGAGAGTTACATTACACTCTCACATGTGTAGGCTGCCACCTGTATACCTGTGTACTCTACCCTAGAGGGCAGCTCTCTAGACAGCTCTGACAAGGGAAAGAGAGGGGCTAGAATTCACTGAGCAGGCATTCATAGTTTGAGAGGGTTCAGAAATGTGAATGTTTTATAAAACATAAGTATTTATTATTGTTCATTTTCTAGAGCTCTACGAGTGCTGTTTAGCCAACCAGATTATGAGGTGTGTTTTCTGCTTGGAAGCAACAGGTGTCCACTGTGATTTAGCAGAGTGATTAATAATAAGTAATGATACAAAATATAAGCATATATCGATCAGTATTATTATAAGGAATACAGGATAGTGACAAATATAGGATGTATATTGACAGTGATTATTATGATAGGTATGACATATGAGAGAGGTAATATAAGGATATATTGATCAGTGATTATAAAAATACAATGATATAGGAGAGTGACAAATTCTAAGTTATATGGATCAGGGATTATTATATGGTGACATATAGGGTTTGTTATGCTTATTCTAATAAGGAATGAATAGGAGAGTGATAATTTAAAGTTATCATTAATGATTATTATATAAGGATGACATAGGAGATGGACAATAATAGGGTTATAAATGTTATTATAATAAGGATGACTAGGAGATGATAAATTTAAGGATATATCAATTAGTGATTATTACAAGGAATGACATAGGAAGTGACAATATAAGTGGTATTATAGTGAATGATTATTATAGCATTGACTTATTTAGGGTATATGAATTGATGATTATTATAATAAGGAATGACATTATCCCCTAATGCCCTCACAGTATCTAGATACAACGATCAATGCGTTCTGTATCTACTCTGGCTTCATTCACACTTATGCTGCATTTTGGTGTCAATGTCATCAATGGAAGTGAATGCAACCGTTCACATTGCACTGCTGCGATGTAGTGTGTGTTGTAAAAAAGCTCACTGCTGCAGCAGTTTGGAGCGTAAATGCACAGCGTTGTCAAACTGTGCGTTAATGCCAGGCGGACTTTGCACTGAATCGCAAACGTTCCGCTGCGTTATAAAGAAAAACGCTTATTAATAAGTAATGCAGGAGACGTTTATTGGATTAAATCCACTATAGAACGTTACAAGCAGATGTAAGTACGTAAAAACTGTTATAAAATGCCTGGGAGAAGGCAAGCAGTAAGGCAACTCCCACTAATAAATTTTCTTCTAGCAACACAAGAGGATAGAAAAAGTTTTGGTTATTTTTTAAGTTCACGCATTAACCAAGCTTTACATTTCCCAAGTTGTTGGTTGGGGTCGTAATAGATCATAATCAAAAAATCTACCTATGGAAATCACACTAGAACCTAGCAGCCCTAATCCCATCATCCCGTGCTATGAATTGACCTATCTGGACCATAGAGGACGTAAACAAGGAATTCCCGTGAGGTTTATGCTGAGACAGACACTCATCCCAGTCCCCATCCAGCCCCCACCCCCCCTTGCTGATGGGTTAAAACAGTCGGGTAAAAAAGTGGGCTTGTTTGCGGTTTAAAAGGGAAACTAAAGCACAACTCCACTGGAACTGCTCATTATGTCCCCGTGAGCCCTTGTGATCATCGGCAGTTTTTTGGGGTTATAGAACCATCAGGGAGATTCAATAAAAGTTCTTATCATTAAATATGTGTGCTAATTTTCCCCTAGCCATCAGATCTTATTTAACATTTGATGTTAATATCTATTAGCACCATTTTTAACAATAAGAACTTCCCTGAATGTGTTTTTCGTCTGAGCTTATCCTTTAACTTGTAATCCGCTAACCTGATATTTTGTTTTATTCTCTCTCGCTAAGGCTCTCCATGGATTCTCTGTATAATCTTAGACTGAGGGTTGTAGCTGGACACCTATAAGGTAAATATACAGAACACGAGTGAAGGTACAAGCTGGTAAATGCCAATCTAGAAAATAAACATTGTGTTAAGTTACCCTTCATCGGAAATCTATGTAATACAGATTCCATTTACAATGACTTCAATGTTGATCTAATCGCATTAAAAGCAATGACAAACAGCCTCACAGCAGGAAGCGAGGAGCAGCTTCCTTTTCTCTCTGCAAACAGAACTGAAGATCACAGAGTTTTGTTTTATAGTGTGAGACACAGTGTTAATGTGTATCTCTGTATCTGTGTCTATGTATCTGTTCATGTTCTGTGTCTCTGTATCTGTGTCTGTGTCTCTGTATCTGTGTCTCTGTATCTGTGTCTCTGTATCTGTGTCTATGTATCTGTGTCATGTATCTGTGTCTATGTATCTGTGTCTATGTATCTGTGTCCTCTGTATCTGTGTCTGTGTCTCTGTATCTGTGTCCTCTGTATCTGTGTCTCTGTATCTGTGTCTATGTATCTGTATGTGTCTGTGTCTCCTGTGTCTGTGTCTCTGGTATCTTGTGTCTCTGTATCTGGTCTATGTATCTATGTATCGTGTCTATGTATCTGTATCTATGGTGTTTAATAGACAGGTCACAGGGGCAGTTTCTTCCTCCTCAGCAACCTCAAGAAGCAAAGGATCGCAGTCCCAAAAATCATTATTTAATTGTGGACCCACACATCACACAAAACACACAACGTTTGGGGAGTGAAGTGCCCCCTCTTCAGGTGATACAAGTGCAACTGTGGCTCAGGCAGTTTTTCCTCAGCGTACAGATATGTCTTACATTGTGTTACATGTATTCCACAGTTTCATATGTATGTGCTCACTACTGGCTTTAACAGAAACAAAAATATATATCTATTTCCTTACACACTTTAAACTGAAGTCCATCGAGTCCACCCTTTATACCCTACCCATAATGTCTGTATACGGGTTACATAATAACATAGTATTGGAGTATGTATAAAGACAACGTCCATCTAGTCCAACCTTTATTACCCTACCCATAATGTCTGTATAACAGTTCATAGTAACATAGTATTGGAGGTTGAATAGAGACATACGTCCATCTAGTCCAACCTTTATCCCCTACCCATAATGTCCATATAACAGTTACATAGTAACATAGTATTGGAGGTTGATAAAGACATCCATCCATCTAGTCCAACCTTTATACCCTATCCATAATGTCTGTATACAGTTACATAGAACATAGTATTGGAGGTTGTATAAAGACATACGTCCATCTACGTAGTCCAAAACCTTTATACCCTACCCATAATTGTCCGATAACGATACATATATTGGAGTTGGTATAAAGACATGTACGTCCATCTAGTCCAACCTTTATACCCTACCCATAATGTCTTTATAACAGTTACAATAGTAACATAGTATGGACGGTTGTATACAAGACTGCGTCCTCTAGTCCAACCTTTTATACCCTACTACCATAATGTCTATATAACAGTTACATAGTAACATAGTAATTGGAGTTGTATAAGACATACGTCCATCTAGTCCACACCTTTATACCCTACCCCATAATGTCTGTATAAACAGTTACATATAGTAACATAGTATTGGAGTGTATAAAGACAACGTCCTCTAGTCCAACCTTTATACCCTACCTATATGTCTATTACAGTTACATAGTAACAGAGTATGGGGGTTGTATAAAGACATACGTCCATCAGTCGCAACCTTTACCCTACCCATAATGTCCGTATAACAGATACAATAATTGGAGGTTGTATAAAGACATACGTCCATCTAGTCCAACCTTTATACCCTACCACATAATGTCTGTATAACAGTTACATAGTAACATAGTATTGGAGGTTGTAATAAGACATACGTCCATCTAGTCCAACCTTTAAACCCTACCCATATGTCTGTATAACAGTTACAATAGTAACATAGTATTGGAGTTATATAAAGACATACGTCCATCTTGTCCAACCTTTATACCCTACCCATAATGTCTCGTATACAGTTACATAGTAACCTACTAATGTTGAGGTTGTATAAAGACATACGTCCATCTAGTCCAACCGTTTTATACCCTACCCATAATGTCTGTATAACAGTTACATATAACACTAACTAATTTGAGGTTGTATAAAGACATACCTCCATCTAGCCCAACTGTATACCTACCCATAATGTCTGTATAACAGTTACATAGTAACATACTAATGGTGAGTTGTATAAAGACATACGTCCATCTAGTCCCATCCTATACCCTACCCATATGGGTCTGTATAACAGTTACATAGTAACATAGTATTGGATGTTGTATAAAGACATACATCCATCTAGTCCAACCTTTATACCCTACCCCATAATGTCTGTATAGACTGTTACATAAACATAGTATTGGAGTTTATAAACATACGTCCATCTAGTCCAAACCTTTATACCCTACCCTTAATGTCTGTATACACAGTTACATAGTAACATAGTATTGGAGGTTGTATAAAGACAACGTCCATCTAGTCCAACCTTGATACCCTACCCTAATGTCTGTCTAACATGTTACACATACATAGTAATTGGAGGTTGTATAAAACATACGTTCCATCTAGTCCAACCTTTATAACTACGCCATAATGTCTGTATACAGTACTAGTAACATATAATTGGAGGTTGTATAAAGACTACTCCATCTAGTCCTAACTTTATACCCAACCATAATGTCTGTATAACAGTACATAATAACATAGTATTGAGGTTGGTATAAAACTACGTCCATGCTGTCCAACCTTTATACCCTACCCATACTTGTCTTGTATAAACAGTTACATAGTAAACATAGTATTGGCGGTTTTATAAAGACATACGTCCCTTAGCTCCAACCTTATAACCTTGTCCATAATGTCTTGTATACCAGTTTTTTGTTGTTTTACATAGTAACATAGTTATTGAGTTTGTTAATAAAGCTACGTCCATCTAGTCAACACTTTATATCCCTAACCTACATAATGTCTTGTATAACATTACATAGTAACATATGTATGGGAGGTTGTATAAAGACATCATCCTCTAGTCCAAACCTTTATACAGCTACCCTAATGTCTGTATAACAGTTACATAGTAACCCTAGTATTGGAGGTTTGTTAAAGACATACCTTCCATCTGAGTCCAACCCTTTATATCCCTACCCATAATGTCTTGTATAACAGTTACATGTACCTAGTATTGGAGGTTGTAATAAAGACATACTCCTCTAGTCCCACTTTATACCCTACCCATAATTCTGTTAAGTTCTAGTAATAGTTTGGTTTGTTTTTTACGAGACCTGCATCCTCTGTTGCTCCTTAACCTTAATACCCTCTCGCACACAAAAAAACTATAAAAACATACACATAAAGTCTATATAACAAGTCTTGAATACAACATAGTATGAGGTCCGTGAAGAACTAGTCCATTAGTCAATTATACGCTCATAATGCGGTCTAAGTAACTAGTATTGGAGGTTGTAATAGAGACAATAACTCCATCTAGTCCCAACATTTATACCCCATAACCCACTAATGTCCCTGTATAACAGTTTACATAGTAATCAAGTTGATTGGAGGTTGTAAGAGCATCGTCCATCTAGTCCAAACTTTAACCTATACCCTACCATAATGTCTGTTATAACAGTTACATAGTTACATAGATTGGGAGTTGTACATGAGACTACGTCATCTAGTCCCCAAACCTTTAATACCCACCCATGAAGTCTGTAGAACAGTTACATAGTAACATAGTATTGGAGTATGTCAGAAGACATACGTCCTCTAGTCAAATCCTTTAACCCTACCCATAATGTCTGTATAACAGTTACATATTACATAGTATGGAGGTGTTAAAGACATTACGTCATCTAGTCCAACCTTATACACCTACCATATGTCTGTATAACGATACTAGTACATAGTATTGGACATGTAAACATAGTCCTAACCTTATACCCAACCCATAACGTCCTGTTAACAGCTTACATAGTAACATAGTATGGAGGATGTATAAAAGACCTTACGTCATCTAGTCCAACCTTATAACCCTACCCATTAATGTCTGTATAACAGTAATTACATTAGTCAACTTATACTACATAGTAATAACGTTCTGTAAGTAGGTTGGTATACAGACATACGTCCATCTAGTCCAACCTTTATACCTACCCATAATGTCCCCTGTATAATCAGTTACAATGGAACATAGTATTGGAGTGTACTACAGACATACGTCCATCTAGTCCAACCTTTATATACGACATAATGTCTGTATAACAGTTACATATAACATATATGTGGCAGGTTTGTATAAATGACATACTCATCTAGTCCAACCTATTATACCCACCCACATAATGTCTGTATAACAGTTACAAGTAACATAGTATTGGAGGTTGTATACAAGACATACGTCCATCTGTCGCTAACCTTTTACCCTAATCCCATAATGTCTGTATAACGTTACATAGTAACATCAGTATATTGGAAGGTTGGTATAAAGCCATCACTTCCCATCTAAGTCCAACCTTTAATACCCTACCATAATGTCTGTATAACATTACATAGAACATATATGAGGTTTTAAAGACATACGTCATCTAGTCCAAAACCTTTACCCTTCCCATATAAGTCTGTATAAAGTTACATTTAACATATACTTGGAGTTGTATAAAAGACATACGTCCATCTAGTCAACCTTTCTACCGACCTACCCATAATGTCTGTATAACATTACATAGTAACAATAGTATTGGAGTTGTCATAAGAACATACGTCCATCTAGTCCACGCTTATACCCTACACCATAATGTCTGTAATAACATTTACCTAGTAACATATATTGGAGGTTTATAAGACTACGTCCATCTAGTCCAACCTTTATACCCTAACCCATAATGTCCTGTATAACAGGTTACATAAGTAACATAGTCATATGGAGGGTTGTCATCAAACATACGGTCCATCTAGTCCCAACCTTTATACCTACCCATATGTCTGTATCAACAGTTTACTACGTAACACGGTAATGTGAGGTTGTATAGAGACATACTGTCCATCTAGTTCCAACCTTTATACCTCCCCATATGTCCTGTAAACAGTTACATAGTAAACAAGTGATTTGGAGGTTGTATACCAAACATACGTCATCTAGTCCAACCCCCACTTATACCCTACCCATAATGTCTGTATAAACAGTTACATAGTAACTAGGATTGGAGGTTTGTACAGAGACGATAACGTCCATCTCTAGTCTAATCTTTATACCCACCCTAATGTCTGATAACAGGTCATAGTACATGTATTGGAGGTTGTACAAGTACATCGTCCATCTAGTCAATCTTTATACCCTAACCCATAATGTCTTTATAACCGTACATAGTTGAACATAGTTTGGAGGATTGTACTAAAGACTACGTCCTCTAGATCCATCACCGTTTACCCGACCCATAATGTCTGTATAACAGATACATAGTAACATAGTATTGCGAGGATGTATAAAGACACATAACGTCCCATCAATCCAACCTTTTTTTTAAAAAATTACCCTACCCCCTAATTCGCTAAGTTATAGAACATCTCTACAACAACTAGTACCCACATAAGTGATAAAGTTAGTAACATATTGGAGGTGTAATAAACATACGTCCATCTAGTCAACCTTTAATACCACTAACCCATAATTTCTGTATACAGTTCATACAGTATGGATTGTAAAGACATAACGTAGTCCAACCTTTGTTACCCTACCCATAATGTCTGTAACATTTACATAGTAACATAGTATTGGAGTTTTATCAAAGAACTAAGTCCATCTAGTCCAACCTTTATACCCTACCCATAACTGTCCTGTATAACAGTTACATAGTATAAACGGATTTTAGGTATGTACGAGTCATACGTCATTAAACTATCCCACCATATTCGTAACATAGTCCAATGAAGTTGTACGGACAAGCCTTAGTCAAATTAACCCTACCCATAATGTCTTAACATTTACTAGTAACATAGTATTGGAGGTTGTCACAGAGACATACGTCCCTACTAGTCCAACCTTTATACCTACCCAAATGTCTGTATCACATTACATATAACATAGTAATTGGAGGTTTGTAACAGACATACGTCCATCGTATCCAACCTTTAATCCCAACCCTACTGTCTGTATAATCAGTAATAGTAACATAGGATTGGGAGGATGTATAAGACTAACGTCCATCTACAATCAAACCTTAATACCCTAACCATAATGTCTGTATAAAACACTTAGTATTAGGGTTGCAGATACGTCATCTAGTCCAACCCTTTATACCCTACCCATAATGTCGTATAACAAAGACATAGTAACATGTATTGGAGGTTGTACTAAAGCACAATACTCCTCTATTCAACCTTGTATACCCTACCCATAATGTCCTGTATAACAGTACATAGTAAACATCAGGTATTTGGAGGGTTGTCAGTAAAGTACATACGTCCATCTATTCAACCACCTTTAGTACCCTACCCACTATGTCTGTATAACAGTTACATAGTAACGATTCGTGTAAAGCTCGCATACCAACTTTTACCCTACCCATATATGTCTATATAACATTTATCAATAGTAACACAGTATTGGAGGTTGATAAATGACATACTCCATGCTAGTTTCAACCTTTATACCTCTACCCCATCATGTCTGTATAACAGTATCATAGTACATAGTATTGGAGGTTGTTAAAGACATACTCCATCTAGATCACCTTTATAAGCCCTACCACTACTGTCCTGTAGAAACAGTTGACTAGTACACCTCAGTATTGGAGGTTGTATTAAGACTATAAGTCCATCTAGTCCAACTTTATACTACTATGGCTACATACATTTGAACATTTATCTTAGCTTGTAATAGAATACGGCCATGCCGCTATAACATGGTAAGCGAATGAATAGATTAGTTAGAAATAACCATCTATCAACTTTATCCTATATTTGTATAATCTTAACAATTTAGAGGAGGCTGAGTGTAAGTCAACTTAGTAAGAACTTTTCCTTACATGACGAGGGAAACATAACTCCGACTAAACCTTTAGGCTCCCTAGATCAAGGCTTAAGCTCTACACACGTGCGATCATGGGGGGTCCATTAATGGTTTTGGCTTGGTGGGGACATTAATGATTTTCTAGTTATGCCACTGACTGACCCTAAGCGGGGCCCACACAATAAGCATCCATGCCCCTGCAAGTAAATGGCCACTGCATAGAACCCTGACTCGATCTCCACGAACATTAATTGAACCCTGGTCCATTTCATATGTCGAAATTGGAACGAGAAAAGACACATTCCTGTCTGACGATTATATGCAATTCTTGGATCAGTTGGGAAGGTGAGTACTGTCTGGGCACCTTAAGGCTGTGCGTACCACAGGTCCCATATTTTTGTCAGAGTGATCGACTGCAAGTGACAAATTTTGGCCAAATATCAGTGGAATTTGTGGATCCGAGGGAAGGATCAAGTTGAAACTATTGTCTAAACTGGATTAATTTGTGATCAGACAGGGGGCCAAGATATGTCGGCTCCAGTACTTTTATATGTTCAACTCTGCCCTCCAAACGGGTCCATCCCAGGAAACCTGTATGGTTTGTGGGTTGGAAATCTGTGGTGGGTGCACAAGGAAGATGCAGGTACCACTCAGATCTTAACAGCATGACAAACCAGCAAAAAGCTACTCTAACTGGGTTGCTTGAATTGAATGAGCCCCAATGATCTTGTATCTATTGACAGATTTGTAGAAGAGAAATACAGAAATGGTCGTATGTCATGTGACAGAGAATGTGTGGAATGAAATCCGTATCCCATTGTATGTACAGGATGGCAGAACTTGACCATCCTTCGCTGTTTTTCCACTCTTTGTGTTCATGGGGGATGGTGGGGGACTCCTGTGTTATGTCTGTACAGGAA
The DNA here is from genome assembly GCA_019447015.1 of Hymenochirus boettgeri. Classification (NCBI taxonomy): domain Eukaryota; kingdom Metazoa; phylum Chordata; class Amphibia; order Anura; family Pipidae; genus Hymenochirus; species Hymenochirus boettgeri. The sequence goes on along the minus strand of CM033476.1, from coordinate 97,774,465 downwards.
CCACTGCAGCTCACGTTTGGGGGTTGCTGACTCATTGTATGATTTTCTTTAAACAAAACAAAACCGCGCAAAAAATAGACAGTTTAAGGGAATAGTAGGGGATTGTAGTCAAGGTGAGACTGTCCCGTCCCCTGCTGCTGAGACAGTGAGTAGGGATGTACCAAGGTTGGACTGTCCTCGTCACTGCCTAGCGAGACAGTGAGTAGGGGATGCGTACCAAGTTGGACTGTCCTCACTCTTGTCCCACGTAGCACAGTCGGAATAGAGGAGACTAGTCAACACAAAGTGATCTGCGTCCTCGCTCACCTACCCAGTGAGACAGTGATAGGGGATGACCAAGGTGGACTGTCCCCTCTTCACCTGCCCAGCGAGACCGTGAGTAGGGGATGTACCAAGGTGAGACTGCGTCTCTCGGTCACCTGCCCAGCGAGATCAGTGAGTAGGGAATGTACCAAGTGAAGACTGTGTCCCTCGTACCTGCCCAGCGAGACGTGCAGCTGGGATGTACCCAAGGTGAACTGCAATCCTCGTCACCTCCCAGCGAGACAGTTATTAAGGGGATGTACCAGGTGAGACTGCATCCTCGTCACATGCCCAGTGAGACGTGGTAGGCGGGAATGTACCAAGGGGAGACTGCGTCCCGTCACCCACCTGCCAGCGAGACACGTGAGTAGGGGATGGTACCACGGGAGGCTGTGGTCCTCGTCACCCCTGCCAGTGAGACAGTGAGTCGGGATGTACCAAGGTGAGACCGTGTCCTTGTCATCGGCCACAGCGAGACAGTGAGTAGGGGTGTCCAGGTGAGACTGTGTCCTCCGTCCCCTGCCCAGTCAAGACAGTGAGAGGGGATGTACCAATGAGCTGGTGTCCTTGTGCATCTGCCCAGCGAGACCGTGAGTAGGGGGATGTAACCAAGGTGAGACTGTGTCCTCCGCACCTTCCAGACACGACAGTGAGTAGGGATGTACCAAGTGAGACTGTGTCCTTGTCATCTGCCCCAGCGAGACAGTGATAGGGATGTAGCAAGGTGAGACTACATCCTCAATCACACCTGCCCCACGGACGTATTGACTGGGTAACGTGAGTGGGAAGTATCTGATACTGGTATTGATTGGGTAAAGTGAGTGGGAAGTATCTGATACTGGTATTGACTGAGTAACGTGAATTGGAAGTATCTGATACTTTGAGTGGATGGTGAGTAGCTCAGGTCTGGGCATGTGTGAGAAGCTTAGCAAGTCAGTGACTAAAATAGTAGGTGCATGCATGAGACTGGAATGCTGGGAAATATGGCCCACATGTCAATGAGGATTATGACGGAGTACTCTGTTTTGGGATTTCACATTGTGTGGAGGCTTTGGTTACATGAATTTTCCTTTTGGTTGTAGTTTAAACAAATCCTTTTTTTTTTTAGATTACTATTTATTTAAGAATCAAAACACACTGATCGCAATCCGTCCTGAGGTTGTTTGGCTTCTTGTTTGTTGAACAAATTTATTCTTGTTTGTTTTTTGTTACAAAAACTCATTGCGATAAATTTAAACCCAAAAAAACCCTCTTCAGGCGTAACGCGGAACTGTATGTGAGTTTATATCCATTGTGATCTCTCCCTCCAGTAAATGTAGGGGCACAATTACCTTTGTACATGATGGGCATATTTAGAAACGTCTGATGCCTTCCTGTCTTTTTTCTTATACGTTTTTTGTTTCTTATAAACCACAGTCCTCTTCTGAAACTCATTTCTAATGAATGTAGATTGTAAGCTCTTCAGGACAGGGTAAATGCATGAGACACAAATATCATCCATGACGCGTTTTGTGGGGTTCTGTTATCTCTACAGGTGTTATTAATTCTGTTTTCCAATACATTTCATCATTGGATTCTTGGCTAGTGTGGACCAGGAGGAACCAGAAGGAGAGAGTCTTAGACCCCATCAGTCAACTCTGTCTGGTTCCATCTCAGAGAGAAGAGATAAGAAAATAACAGGAGAGAAGGGAAAGGGGAGGATTAAAAACCTCCAGAATAAATGAAATTAACCAGCATCTCTCTGCATGTGCAAGGTTAGAATTCCTATCTGGAACATAGTGAACCTCGGCTTCCTTCTGTTGGTTTAACATAAGATTGATTTCTCCTTTCAGAGTTCGAATCCATCAATGTGAATGATCATTGTCACATCACATATTAAAAAGCTTTCTAAGTAATAGGGAGCAACTGCACATAAGTCTGTCTTCCAATTATGCAACAGCCCAGGACGGGTTAAAGGGTATCTTTACTCGAAAACATATAATTTTCAGAAATTATACCTATAGATACAGTAAAATCCCTCTGCTTAAATCTGAGCTGTAGATTCTGAGAAATAGTTTTAAATCACAGCATTTACAGGGAAAGACCTGTCATTCCAGAAGCAGAAATTATACTGTGTGACCCACCCCTGACCACTTTGACTGCCGGCCAGCACACTTTCTGCAACATTTATTAAGAAAGAAGGGGGAGGGAGGGGGAGATGTGTAAGCAGAGCAGTGTCCATGGTGAGGCTGTGCAGAATTTATAAGTGTCGCAGACACTACAAGAAGGCAGTGAGTAAGGGGGGCGGGGGGAATTAGGAGCACTCACTAAACATTAATAATTTAATGACAAAGCAATCACAGATAAATATGTAAGTACCACCATTTTACTTCTCTCAAATTGTAGTTTCATAAATACAAAGTTGTTTTAGTGAGTATAGTGACCCATTAATGTTACCTGCTACCACCCACAAAGCAGCCTAAAATGAAAAAGGGGAACATCCCTTTTAGAGAAAAGACTACATAGATTGTTACAGCACTGTTACAGGTCACGCAGATTGTTACAGTATTGTTACAGGTCACGCAGATTGTTACAATATTGTTACAGGTCACGTAGATTGTTACAATATTGTTACAGGTCACGTAGATTGTTACAATATTATTACAGGTCACGTAGATTGTTACAATATTGTTACAGGTCACGTAGATTGTTACAATATTGTTACAGGTCACGTAGATTGTTACAATATTGTTACAGGTCACATAGATTGTTACAGCACTGTTACAGGTCACGCAGATTGTTACAATATTGTTACAGGTCACATAGATTGTTACAATATTGTTACAGGTCACATAGATTGTTAAAATATTGTTACAGGTCACATAGATTGTTACAATATTGTTACAGGTCACATAGATTGTTAAAATATTGTTACAGGTCACATAGATTGTTACAATATTGTTACAGGTCACGTAGATTGTTACAATATTGTTACAGGTCACGTAGATTGTTACAATATTGTTACAGGTCACGCAGATTGTTACAATATTGTTACAGGTCACGCAGATTGTTGCAATATTGTTACAGGTCACATAGATTGTTACAATATTGTTACAGGTCACGTAGATTGTTGCAATATTGTTACAGGTCACGTAGATTGTTACAATATTGTTACAGGTCACGTAGATTGTTACAATTTTGTTACAGGTCACGTAGATTGTTACAATATTGTTACAGGTCACGTAGATTGTTACAATATTGTTACAGGTCACGTAGATTGTTACAATATTGTTACGGTCACATTAGATTGTTACAATATTGTTACAGGTCACATAGATTGTTTACAATTTGTTACAGGTCATAGATTGTTACAATATTGTTACAGGTCACATAGATTGTTTACAATATTGTTACAGGGTCAATAGATTGTTACAATATTGTTACAGGTCACATAGATTGTTACAACATTGTTACAGGTCACGTAGATTGTTACAATATTGTTACAGGTCACATAGATTTTTACATTATTGTTACAGGTCACTAGATTGTTCAATATTGTTACAGGTCATAGATTGTTACAATATTGTTACAGGGTCACATAGATTGTTACAATATTGTTACAGGTCACCATAGATTGTTACAATATTGTTACAGGTCACATAGATCTGTTACAATATTGTTACAGGTCACATAGATTGTTACACACATTGTTACAGGTCACGTAGATTGTTACAATATTGTTACAGGTCCGTAGATTGTTACAATATTGTTACAGGTCACCGTAGATTGTTTCAATTGTTACAGGTCACATAGATTGTTACAATATTGTTACAGGTCACATAGATTGTTACAATATTGTTACAGGTCACGTAGATTGTTACAATATTGTTACAGGTCACGTAGATTGTTACAATATTGTTACAGGTCTGGAAGGATCATTTCTCTGCCTTAATTTTCAAACTGTAACAATGTTTTTTTTGAAGTCTTTCAAAGTTTTTTTGAAGATTGCAAGCTGAGCTGTCGGCAATAAAACCTCTACAGCTGTTAACTCTTTAATGATTGTACAATGTGAAGTAGAGGTTTTAGCTCCTACCTTACATTAATGGATTCGGGAATGTGGAATCATTAATGTTGGGGTGTAGTATTTATTCTACACAATGATATTCCAATTAATAGGAAGGATCCAGTATGGGAGATTACTGTTTAGCATTACCCAGTGGGTATGGATCAGATATAAGATGGATCTAATTATAGAATAGTTTGAATGTTTCCTTTATCCATATTATGTCTATTTGCATTGCATTGCCCTCCCATGTGATACTAAATCATCCTGCTGTGTTGAGGGGTTCCACATGTGTATCGGATCTATAAATTATCCCCAGGGTGTAGGCGCATTAAGTGAAGAGGGACATTCTGTCTCAGCTTCTAAGGGGGGGGGGGGATAGCAAAGTAAAAGTAATTGCAGTCACCCCACTGCATTGTCCCTTCTTTGCAATTAGATGATTACACTCTTTCCCTATAACAACTGAAGAAAATGGCCCAGGCACTAAATGGGCACCTTGTATCTAATAAGCCCAACAGCTGCCCCCCATAACCAGTCTGAGACTGTTTCTAGACTGGCCAATGGGAGGACGTTCTCCTTGCAGAGCGCATCTTCCTGTTGGGAAAAAACTGTAGAGAGGGGGATTTTTCCTCATTTAATTCCCATTTATGATAGGAAATGACAATTATGGCTCTGTGAATGAGGCCCAAAGTCCCAGGAGTGATTGACCCTTAGTGAACCCTTTATAATGTATATATGAATCCAAATTAAACATCACCTGATCTAGGTCCTAATCAATTTAATTAAACAAATGGAACAAAGATGAATCAATTTGGCCATGTAGTTATTGAAAGGAAATCATCCAATAGCATGTCTGGATAATGACTGGTGGGACCCAATAAGATGGTTGGTTTAATCACAAGAACTGGTCTCTTTAGATGCTTCCAAAACATTCAGATTTGATTTAGGACGTTGACATTACAGAACATAAATGTTATTCCCCTGTAACCTTTCTATGGCAGGACGTTTTCTGGAGATTCAATTCATTGACACATGTCTTGACATTACCCTTTAGAATTTTCAGAATTCATTGTTCTATTAATGATGGGAAGACATCCAGGCCCTCACCACTCCCACCACCATGTTCCAAACATGGGATAAGGCTCTGGAATGTTGCTGGAATGTGATGTTTTTCTTTCTCTAAAGGGAACGCTTCTCCTTTAAGCAAAAAAGTTCATCCATCCACATTCTTCCAGTATCCCCCGTTTTGTCCACTTGATCTTTGGCGAACTGTAGATGTCGGAGAGCAATGACTTTTTCCTTGCTACCCTGCCATACACACCTTTGATGGTGGACTCATTGATAGTCTCAAATATGAGACAGACCTTCAGTATTTACCCAGGGTTCCTTTGTAATCTCTCCAACTATTAAACCCCTTTTAGTTGGAGTTACCTTTGATGGTCAACCACTTTCTGGTAGGGTAACAACAGTCTTGAATTTCCTCCATTTATACACAATCTGCCTGTCAGCTGGTGGAGTCCAAATTGTTTAGAGAAGGTCTAGTAACACCTGGTGGTCATCTCATTGATTGAAAACTCCAGACTCACCTTCACATTATATAATAATCCTGATGGTCCATTTACATCCACAGGCAGGTATGTTATTCTCTTGACAGTGGTAACATTACAGAAGTTAAAGGTCCCTGATTCTCTCCCCATCACTTGCTATATGCTCCTTAATGGCCTGTAGCCCAGTCCAGTCCTCTAATTAACCTCCCAGGGCCCCTTCCTCATAGTTATGTCATCAGTAATGTATTTACTGTGTTTGTCTATATAATGTGTCTCCCTCCCAGGGGGTTCCAGTCTATATATCCCACCCTGTACATCCAACGTCCTCTGGTAGGAATCCCACCACAATCACAATCTCATAAAATAAAAAGGACAAAAATAATAAAGCTTTTCAAATCCTACATGGTGGGAAGGAACCAATCCTTAGGCATTTAACAACTCCCTGGAAATCAGCATGGCAGTGATCCAAGTCCATAGACAGACTGGGAAAACCAACTGGACCCACTGGGAAATCTACTGGTTGGGAAATTATCTGTCTGTCTATCTATATGCCTGTCTGTCTATCTATCTAGCTATATGCCTGTCTGTCTATCTAGCTATCTATATGTCTGTCTGTCTATCTATATGTCTGTCTATCTATTTATCTCTGGCAGTGGGGAGGGGCAAACAGAGTTTACTGAGCATGTGTAACACTGTATCTGGGTCAGTGACACTCTGTGTAATGTGCAGAGACCTGCAGAATTGAAATGATGTATTTTCTCCACCACATTGCAGATTTCATTGCTATCTGTGCATTAGGAATGATAGAATTCACCCAAATTAATTTATATTTTAGCTTTATTTCTCTTTTAAACATAAAATCGCATTTTTAATTTGAATGGCAAAGAGCCAAGTGTAAAGGGCAAAATGATAAGGTAGTGGGAAACAGGCCTAAAAGGTCCAGGGGAGGAACATTCTGCATCTGTGATGTGCTAAACGTCACGCAGCATCTTGTAACGGGAAGGGGAAGAAGAGGTTAAAACTGAGTTGTATCACTTCGTACGCCCACACAGAGCTGCAGTTGCAGAGACAGGAACATTGTGTGGCAACCTTGGCACGGAACCATACGTGTGTCTAATCAGAGGGAAGGAAAGAAGGACCTAATGACCGGACAGTGCCCTTTACCCCCTGGCCTTATAATCTGTACAGGTTAGAAATGGGTCAGTCACCCACCGTTATACTGGGACCGTGTGATAGGAGTTCGATACCACCGGGCACCCCGGTCATTACAAGGTGGCACAGGACTATATTTAGACATGGCGGAGAAGGGATTTTAGTTTTGCAGAAATAATATAAGTAAACTGTAACATTTAGAGGAGAAAATATGTTTTAAAGGGGAATCTCATGTCAAATCAAAGTTTCAATATTTTAATATCACGTGGAGTCTGATTCTATAGAGGGTTTGAGACCAGAGACATTCTGGCAGTTAGAGACTTAAAGGAGAACTAAAATGTCAATAAACCTGAACAGATTCCAGTTTCCAGATTTGATTTCTAGTGACTAACAATTGGTTTTCTTACTGCAGTCTGCAGAGAGTTACATTACACTCTCACATGTGTAGACTGCCACCTGATACCGTGTACTCTAACCCATAATGGCACTTACAGAGAGTTACATTTACACTCGCACATGTAGGACTGCACCTGTATACCTGTGTACATCTACCCTAATGCATGTACAGCAGGTACATACACTCTCCATGTGTAGGATGCACCTGTATACCCTGTGGTACTCACCCTCATTGCATTACAGAGGTTACATTACACTCCCATGTGTCGGCTGCCACCTGTATACCCGTGTGTACTCTACCCTAATGCACTTACAGGAGTTACGAGGTTACATTACACCCTACAGGTGTAGGCTGCCACCTTATACCTGTGTACTCTACCCTAATGCATTACAGAGGTTACATTACACTCTCACATGTGTAGGCTGCCACCTGTAACCTGTGTACTCTACCCTAATGCATACAGAGAGGTTACATCATCTCACATGTGTAGGCTGCAACCTGAATACCGTGTACTCTACCCTAATGCATTACAGAGAGTACATTACACTTCAACATGTGTAGGCTGGCACCTGATACCTGTGTACTCTACCCTTAATGCATGTACAGAGAGTACATTACACTCTCAGATGTGTAGGACTGCCACCTGTAACCTGTGTACTCTACCCTAATGCATTACAGAGAGTTAATTACGACTCTCGCATGTGTTGTAGACTGCACCTGTCATAACCGGTGTACTCTACCCTAATGCAACAGAGAGTACATTACACTCTACATGTGTAGACTGCCACCTGGTATACCTGTGGACTCTACCTAGATGCATTACAGAGAGTTACATTACACTCTCACATGTGTTAGGACTGCCACCTGTATACCTGTGTTACTCTACCCTAATGCATTACAGAGAGTTACATTACACTCTCACATGTGTTAGGCTGCCACCTGTATACCTGTGTACACTCTACCCTAATGCATTACAGAGAGTTACATTACACCCTCACATGTGTAGGACTGCCACATGTGTATACTGTGGTACTCTACCCTAATGCAATTACAGAGAGTTACATTACACTCTCACATGTGTAGGCTGCCACCGTATAAATGGTACTCTACCCTAATGCATTACAGAGGGTTAATTACACTCTCAATGTGTAGGCTGCCAACCTGTTTATACCCTGTGTTACTCTTACCCTATGCATTACGAGAGTTACATTACACTCTCACATGTGTAGGGGCGCCACCTGTATACCTGTGTACTCTACCCTAATGCATTACAGAGAGTTACATTACACTCTCACATGTGTAGGCTGCCACCATGTTACTGTGTACTCACCCATATGCATACAGAGAGTTACATTTACACTCTCACATGTGTAGGCTGCCACCTGTATACCTTGTACTCTACCCTAATGCATTACAGAGAGTTTACATACACCTATCACATGTGTAGGCTGCCACCTGTATACCTGTGTACTCTACCCTAATGCATTACAGAGAGTTACATTACACCCTCACTGGTAGACTGCACCTGTATACATGTGTACTCTACCCTAATGCATACAGAGAGTTACATACACCCTCACATGTGTAGACTGCCACCTGTTATACCTGTGTACTCTACCCAATGCATTACAGGAGGTACATTACACCTCACATGTGTGTAGGCTGCCAACCTGTATAACTGTGTACTCTACCTAATGCATTACAGAGGGTTACATTACACTCTCACATGTGTAGCTGCCACCTGATATACTGTGTACTCTACCCTAATGCATTACAAGGGTTAAATTACACTCTCACATTGTAGGCTGCCACCTGTATACCTGTTGTACTTACCCTAATGCATTACAGAGGGTTTACATTACACTCTCACGTGTGTAGGCTGCCACCTGTATACCTGTGTACTCTACCCAATGCATTACAGAGAGTTACTTACACTCTCACATGTGTAGGCTGGCACCGTATACCTGTGTCTCTACCCTAATGCATTACAGAGAGTTACATTACACTCTCACTGTGTAGGGCTGCCACCTGTATACCTGTGTACTCTACCCTAATGCATTACAGAGAGTTACATTACACTCTCACATGTGTAGGCTGCCACCTGTATTTACCTTGTGTATCTACCCTAATGCATTACAGAGAGTTACATTACATCTCACATGTGTAGGCCTGCCACCTGTATACATGTTGTACTCTACCCCTAATGCACTTACAGAGAGTTACATTACACCCTCACCTGTGTAGGCTGCCACCTGTACTGTGGTTCTTACCCTAATGCATACAGAGAGTTACATTACACCCTCACATGTGTAGGCTGCCACCTGTATACCTGTGACTCTACCCTAATGCATTCAGAGAGTTACATTACACCCTCACATGTGTAGGCTGCAACCTGTATACCTGTTTTACTCTACCCTATGATTACAGAGAGTTACATTACACTCTCCACATGTGTGAGGCTGCCACTGTATTACCTGGTACTTACCTAATGCAGTACAGAGAGTTAATTACACCCTCACATGTGTAGGCTGCCACACCGATACCTGTGTACTCTACCCTAATGCATTACAGAGAGTTACATTACACTCTCGCTGTGGTAGGCTGCCACATGTATACCTGTTGTACTCTACCCTAATGCATTAAAGAGAGTACATTACACTCTCGCATGTGTAGGCTGCCACCTGTATACTGTGTACTTCTACCCTAATTGCATTACAGGAGAGTTACATTACACTCTCGCATGTGTAGGCTGCCACTGTATACCTGTGTACCTCTACCCTAATGCATACAGAGAGTTACATTACACTCTCGATGTGTAGGCTGCCACCTGATATACTGGGTACTCTACCTAATGCATTACAAGAGAGTTACATTACACTCTCACATGTGTAGACTGCCACCTGTATTACGTGTACTTACCCTAATGCATTACAGAGAGTTACATTACACTCTCACATGTGTAGGATGCTCACCTGTATACCTGTTACTCTACCCTAAGCATACAGAGAGTACATTACCCCTCACATGTGCAGACTGCCACCCTGTATAACTGTGTACTCTACCCTAATGCTTTACAGAGAGTTACATTACACTCTCACATGTGTAGGCTGCACACCTGGTTACCTGGTACTCTACCCTAATGCATTACAGAGAGTTACATACACTCTCGCATGTGTAGGCTGCCACATGTATACCCTGTGTATCTATACCCTAATGCATACAGAGAGTTACATACACTCTCGCATGTTGTAGGCTGCCACCTGTATACCTGTGTACTCTACACCTAATGCATACAGAGAGTTACATTTACACTCTCACATGTGGGTGCCCACCTGTATACCTGGTGTACTCTACCCTAATGCATACAGAGAGTTACATTACACTCTCACATGTGTAGGCTGCCACCTGTATACTGTGTACTCTACCCTAATGCATTACAGAGAGTACATTACACCCTCACATGTGCAGACTGCCACCTGTATACCGTGTGGACTTACCCTAAATGCATTACAAGAGAGTTACATTACAACTCTCACTGTAGCGCTGCCACCTGTATACCTGTGTACTCTACCCTAGCATTAAAGAGAGTTACATACACTCTCACATGTGTAGGCTTGCCACTGACTTTTAACGGTGTACTCACCCTAATGATTACAGAGAGTTACATTACACTCTCACAATGTGTAGGCTGACACCTGTATACCTGTGTACTCTACCTAATGCATTACGAGAGTTACATTACCTCACATGTGTAGGCTGCCAACCTGTATACCTGTGTACTCACCCTAAGCATTACTAGAGAGTTACATTACACTCTCACATGTGTAGGCTGCCACCTGTATACCTGTGTACTCTACCCTAGAGGGCAGCTCTCTAGACAGCTCTGACAAGGAGAAGAGAGAGGGGCTAGAATTCACTGAGCAAGGCATTCATAGTTTGAGAGGGTTCAGAAATGTGAATGTTTTATAAAACATAATGTATTTATTATTGTTCATTTTCTAGAGCTCTACGAGTGCTGTTTAGCCAACCAGATTATGAGGGTGTGTTTCTGCTTTGGAAGCAACAGGTGTCACTGTGATTTAGCAGAGTGATTAATATAATAAGTAATGATATCTAAGAATATAAGCATATATCGATCAGTGATTATTATAATAAGGAATGACAGGATAGTGACAAATATAAGGATGTATATTGACAGTGATTATTATGATAAGGTATGACATATGAGAGAGGTAAATATAAGGATATATTGATCAGTGATTATAAAAATAAGCAATGATATAGGAGAGTGACAAATCTAAGGTTATATGGATCAGGGATTATTATAATGAGTGACAAATATAAGGGTATATGAATTAATGATTATTATAATAAGGAATGAAATAGGAGAGTGATAAATTTAAAGATATATCAATTAATGATTATTATTATAAGGAATGACATAGGAGAGTGACAAATATAAGGGTATATAAATGATTATTATAATAAGGAATGACATAGGAGAGTGATAAATTTAAGGATATATCAATTAGTGATTATTACAAGGAATGACATAGGAGAGTGACAAATATAAGGGTATATGAGTGAATGATTATTATATGCAGTGACTTATTTAAGGGTATATGAATTGATGATTATTATAATAAGGAATGACATTATCCCCTAATGCCCTCACAGTATCTAGATACAAACGATACAATGCGTTCTGTATCTACTCTGGCTTCATTCACACTTATGCTGCATTTTGGTGCAATGTCATCAATGGAAGTGAATGCACCGTTCACATTGCACTGCTGCGATGTAGTGTGTTGTAAAAAAGCTCACTGCATGCAGCAGTTTGGAGCGTAAATGCACAGCGTTGCAACTGTGCGTTAATGCAGCGGACTTTGCACTGAATCGCAAACGTTCCGCTGCGTTATAAAGAAAAACGCTTATTAATAAGTAATGCAGGAGACGTTTTATTGGATTAAAATCCACTATAGAACGTTACAAGCAGATGTAAGTACGTAAAAACTGTTATAAAATGCCTGGGAGAAGGCAAGCAGTAAGGCAACTCCCACTAATAAATTTCTTCTAGCAACACAAGAGGATAGAAAAAGTTTTGGTTATTTTTTAAGTTCACGCAATTAACCAAGCTTTACATTTCCCAAGTTGTTGGTTGGGGTCGTAATAGATCATAATCAATATAAATCTACCTATGGAAATCACACTAGAACCTTAGCAGCCCTAATCCCATCATCCCGTGCTATGAATTGACCTGATCTTGGACCATAGAGGACGTGAAACAAGGAAATTCCCGTGAGGTTTATGCTGAGGACAGACACTCATCCAGTCCCCATCCAGCCCCCACCCCCCCTTGCTGATGGTTAAACAAGTCGGGTAAAAAAAGTGGAGCTTGTTTGCGGGTTTAAAGGGGAAACTAAAGCACAACTCCACTGGAACTGCTAATTATGTCCCCGTGAGACCTTGTGATCATCGGCAGTTTTTGGGGTTATAGAACCAATCAGGGAGATTCAATAAAAGTTCTTATCATTAAATATGGTGCTAATTTTCCCCTAGCCAATCAGATCTTATTTAACATTTGATAGTTAATATCTATTAGCACCATTTTTAACAATAAGAACTTCCCTGAATGTGTTTTCGTCTGAGCTTATCCTTTAACTTGTATCCGCTAACCTGATATTTTGTTTTATTCTCTCTCGCTAGGCTCTCCATGGATTCTCTGTATTAGATCTTAGACTGAGGGTTGTAAGCTGGACACCTATAAGGTAAATAATACAGAACACGATGAAGGTACAAGCATGGTAAATGCCAATCTAGAAAAGTAAACATTGTGGTTAAGTTACCCTTCATCGGAAATCTATGTAATACAGATTCCATTTACAATGACTTCAATTGTGATCTATCGCAGTAAAGCAATGACAAACAGCCTCACAGCAGGAAGCGAGGAGCAGCTTCCTTTTCTGCAAAACAGGAACTGAAGATCACAGAGTGTTTGTTTTATAGTGTGAGACACAGTGTTAATGTGTATCTCTGTATCTGTGTCTATGTATCTGTGTCTATGTATCTGTGTCTGTGTATCTGTGTCTGTGGTCTCTGTATCTGTGTCTCTGTATTGGCTCTGTTTCTCTGTGTATCTGTGTCTATATCTGTTCTATGTATCTGTGTCTATGTATCTGTGTCTATGTATCTGTGTCTCTGTATCTGTGTCTGTGTCTCTGTATCTGTGTCTCTGTATCTGTGTCCCCTGTATCTGTGTCTCTGTATCTGTGTCTATGTATCTATGTATCTGTGTCTATGTATCTGTATCTATGGTGTTTAATAGACAGGTCACAGGGGCAGTTTCTCCTCAGCAAACTCAAGAAGCAAAGGATCGCAGTCCCAAAAAATCATATATTTATTGTGGACCACACATCACACAAAAACACAACGTTTTGGGGAGTGAAGTGCCCCCTTCTTCAGGTGATACAAGTGCAACTGTGCTCAGGCAGTTTTTCCTCAGCGTACAGATATGTCTTACATTGTGTTACATGTATTCCACAGTTTCATATGTATGTGCTCACTACTGTCTGTACAGAAACAAAATATATATCTATTTCCTTACACACTTTAACTGAAGTGTCCATCGAGTCCAACCTTTATACCCTACCCATAATGTCTGTATAACGGTTACATAATAACATAGTATTGGAGTATGTATAAAGACAAACGTCCATCTAGTCCAACCTTTATACCCTACCCATAATGTCTGTATAACAGTTACATAGTAACATAGTATTGGAGGTTGAATAGAGACATACGTCCATCTAGTCCAACCTTTATACCCTACCCATAATGTCCATATAACAGTTACACTACAGTATACATAGTATTGAGGTTGTATAAAGACATCATACCCTAGTCCAACCTTTATACCCTATCCATAATGTCTGTATAACAGTTACATAGTAACATAGTATTGGAGGTGTATAAAGACATACGTCCATCTAGTCCAACCTTTATACCCTACCCATAATGCCGTATAACAGATACATAGTATTGGGGTTGTATAAGACAACGTCCATCTAGTCCAACCTTTATACCCTACCCATAATGTCTGATACAACGTTACATAGTAACATAGTATTGGAGGTTGTATAAAGACATCTCCATCTAGTCCAACCTTTATACCCTACCCATAATGTCTTATAACAGTTACATAGTAACATAGTATTGGAGGTTGATAAAGACATACGTCCATCTAGTCCAACTTTATCCCTATACCCTACCTATGTCTGTATAAAACAGTTACATAGTACATAGTATTGGAGGTTGTATAAGAACATACGTCCTCTATTCCAACCTTTAAACCCTACCATAATGTCTATATAACTTACATAGTAACAGAGTATTGGAGGTTGTATACATACGTCCATCTAGTCCAACCTTTATACCCTACCCATAATGTTCCGTATAACAGATACATAGTAGTAATTGGAGGTTGTATAAAGACATACGTCCATCTAGTCCAACCTTTATACCCTACCCATAATGTCTGTATACAGTTACATAGTAACATAGTATTGGAGGTTGTATAAAGACATACGTCCATCTAGTCCAACCTTTATACCCACCCATAATGTCTGTATAACAGTTACATAGTAACATAGTATTGGAGGTTATATAAAGACATACGTCCATCTGTCCAACCTTTATACCCTACCCATAATGTCTGTATAACAGTTACATAGTAACCTACTAATGTTGAGGTTGTATAAAGACATACGTCCATCTAGTCCAACCTTTATACCCTACCCATAATGTCTGTATAACAGTTACATAGTAACATACTATTTGAGTGGTATAAAGACATACGTCCATCTAGTCCAACCTTTATACCCTACCCATAATGTCTGTATAACGTTACATAGTAACATACTAATGTTGAGGTTGTATAAAGACATACGTCCATCTAGTCCACCTTATACCCTACCCATATGTTCTGTATAACAGTTACATAGTACATATAATGGATGTTGTATAAAGACATACACCATCTAGTCCAACCTTTATACCCTACCCATAATGTCTGTATAACGTTACATAGTAACATAGTATTGGAGGTTGTATAAAGACATACGTCCATCTAGTCCAACCTTTATACCCTACCCTTAATGTCTGTATAACAGTTACATAGTAACATAGTATTGGAGGTTGTATAAAGACATACGTCCATCTAGTCCAACCTTTATACCCTACCCTAATGTCTGTATAACAGTTACACAGTAACATAGTATTGGAGGTTGTATAAAGACATACGTCCATCTTAGTCCAACCTTTATACCCTACCCATAATGTCTGTATAACAGTTACATAGTAACATAGTATTGGAGTTTGTAATAAGACATACGTCCATCTAGTCCACCTTTATACCAACCCATAATGTCTGTATACCAGTTACAAATAACATAGTATTGGAGGTTGTATAAAGACATACGTCCATCTAGTCCACCTTTATAACCTACCCATAATGTCTGTATAACAGTTACATAGTAACATAGTATTGGAGGTTTTATAAAGACATACGTCACTCTAGTCCAACCTTTATACCCTTCCCATAATGTCTGTATAACAGTTACATAGTAACATAGTATTGGAGGTTTGTATAAAGACATACGTCCTCTAGTCCAACCTTTATACCCTACCCATAATGTCTGTATAACAGTTACATAGTAACATATATTGGAGGTTGTATAAAGACATACGTCCATCTAGTCCAACCTTAATACCCTACCCATAATGTCTGTATAACAGTTACATAGTAACATAGTATTGGAGGTTGTATAAAGACATACGTCCATCTAGTCCACCTTTATACCTACCCATAATGTCTGTATAACAGTTACATAGTAACATAGTATTGGAGGTGTTAAAGACATACGTCCATCAGTCCAACTTTTATACCCTACCCATAATGTCTGTATAACAGTTACATAGTAACATAGTATTGGAGGTTGTATAGAGACATACGTCCATCTAGTCCAACCTTTATACCCTACCCATAATGTCTGTATAACAGTTACATAGTAACATAGTATTGGAGGTTGTATAGAACATACGTCCATCTAGTCCAACCTTTATACCCTACCCATATGTCTGTATAACATTACATAGTAACATAGTTGGAGGTTGTACAGAGACATACGTCCATCTAGTCCAACCTTTATCCCCACCCATAATGTCTGTATACAGTTACATAGTAACATAGGATTGGAGGTTGTACAGAGACATACGCCACTAGTCAAACTTATACCCTACCCATAATGTCTGTATAACAGTTACATAGTACATAGTATTGGAGGTTGTACAGAGACATACGTCCATCTAGTCCAACCTTTATACCCTACCCAAATGTCTGTATAACAGATACATAGTAACATAATTGGAGGATGTATAAGACATACGTCCATCAATCCAACCTTTATACCCTACCCATAATGTCTGTATAACAGATACATAGTAACATAGTATTGGAGGATGTTAAAGACATACGTCCTAATCCACCAACCTTTATACCCTACCCATAATGTCTGTATAACATTTACATAGTAACATCTAGTCCAACTTTATACCCTACCCATAATGTCTGTATAACATTACATAGTAACATAGTATTGGAGGTTGTATAAGACATACGTCCATCTAGTCCAACTTTATACCTACCCTTAATGTCTGTATAACAGTTACATAGTAACATAGTATTGGAGGTTGTAATAAGACATACGTCCATCTAGTCCACCCTTTATACCCTACCCATAATGTCTGTATAACAGTTACACAGTAACATAGTATTGGAGGTTGTATAAAGACATACGTCCATCTAGTCCAACCTTTAACCTACCCATAATGTCTGTATAACAGTTACATAGTAACATAGTATTGGAGTTTGTATAAACATACGTCCATCTAGTCCTACCTTTATACCCAACCCATATTGTCTGTATAACAGTTACATAATAACATAGTATTGGAGGTTGTATAAAGACATACGTCCATCTAGTCCAACCTTTATACCCTACCCATAATGTCTGTATAACAGTTACATAGTAACATAGTATTGGAGGTTGTAAAAGACATACGTCCATCTAGTCCAACCTTTATACCCTTCCCATAATTTCGTATAACAGTTACATAGTAACATAGTATTGGAGGTTGTATAAAGAAATACGTCCATCTATCCAACCTTATACCTACCCATAATGTCTGTATAACAGTTACATAGTAACATAGTATTGGAGGTTGTATAAAGACATACGTCCATCTAGTCCAACCTTTATACCCTACCCATAATGTCTGTATAACAGTTACATGTAACATAGTATGGAGGTTTATAAAAACATACGTCCATCTAGTCCAACCTTTATACCCTACCCATAATGTCTGTATAACAGTTACATAGTACCATAGTATTGGAGGTTGTATAAAGACATACGTCCATCTAGTCCAACCTTTATACCCTACCCATAATGTCTGTATAACAGTTACATAGTAACATAGTATTGGAGGTTGTATAGAGACATACGTCCATCTAGTCCAACCTTTATACCCTACCCATAATGTCTGTATAACAGTTACATAGTAACATAGTATTGGAGGTTGTATAGAGACATACGTCCATCTAGTCCAACCTTTATACCCTACCCATAATGTCTGTATAACAGTTACATAGTAACATAGGATTGGAGGTTGTACAGAGACATACGTCCATCTAGTCCAACCTTTATACCCCACCCATAATGTCTGTATAACAGTTACATAGTAACATAGGATTGGAGGTTGTACAGAGACATACGTCCATCTAGTCAACATCTTTATACCCTACCCATAATGTCTGTATAACAGTTACATAGTTACATAGTATTGGAGGTTGTACAGAGACATACGTCCATCTAGTCCAACCTTTATACCCTACCCATAATGTCTGTATAACAGATACATAGTAACATAGTATTGGAGGATGTATAAAGACATACGTCCATCTAATCCAACCTTTATCCCCTACCCATAATGTCTGTATAACAGATACATAGTAACATAGTATTGGAGGATGTATAAAGACATACGTCCATCTAATCCAACCTTTATACCCTACCCATAATGTCTGTATAACAGTTACATAGTACATCTAGTCCAACCTTTATACCCTACCCATAATGTCTGTATAACAGTTACATAGTAACATAGTATTGGAGGTTGTATAAAGACATACGTCCATCTAGTCCAACCTTTTACCCTACCCAATGTCTGTATAACAGTTACATAGTAACATAGTATTGGAGGTTGTATAAAGACATACGTCCATCTAGTCCAACCTTTATACCCTACCCATAATGTCTGTATAACAGTTACATAGTAACATAGTATTGGAGGTTGTATAGAGACATACGTCCATCTAGTCCAACCTTTATACCCTACCCATAATGTCTGTATAACAGTTACATAGTAACATAGGATTGGAGGTTGTACAGAGACATACGTCCATCTAGTCCAACCTTTATACCCCACCCATAATGTCTGTATAACAGTTACATAGTAACATAGGATTGGAGGTTGTACAAGACATACGTCCATCTAGTCAAATCTTTATACCCTACCCATAATGTCTGTATAACAGTTACATAGTAACATAGTATTGGAGGTTGTACAGAGACATACGTCCATCTAGTCCAACCTTTATACCCTACCCATAATGTCTGTATAACAGATACATAGTACCATAGTATTGGAGGATGTACAAAGACATACGTCCATCTAATCCAACCTTTATACCCTACCCATAATGTCTGTATAACAGATACATAGTAACATAGTATGGAGGATGTATAAAGACATACGTCCATCTAATCCAACCTTTATACCCTACCCATAATGTCTGTATAACAGTTACATAGTAACATCTAGTCCAACCTTTATACCCTACCCTAATGTCTGTATAACAGTTACATAGTAACATCGTATTGGAGGTTGTATAAAGACATACGTCCATCTAGTTCAACCTTTATACCCTACCCATAGGTCTGTATAACATTTACATAGTAACATGGTATTGGGTTGTATAAAGACATACGTCCATTAGTTCAACCTTTATACCCTACCCATAATGTCTGTATAACAGTTACATAGTAACATAGTATTGGGGTTGTATAGACATACGTCCATCTAGTCCAACCTTTATACCCTACCTATATGTCTATAAAACAGTTACATAGTAACATAGTATTGGAGGTTGTATAAAGACATACGTCCATCTAGTCCAACCTTTATACCCTACCCATAATGTCTGTATAACAGTTACATAGTAACATAGTATTGGAGGTTGTATAAAGACATACGTCCATCTAGTCCAACCTTTATACCCTACCCATAATGTCTGTATAACAGTTACATAGTAACACAGTATTAGAGGTTGAATAGAGACATACGTCCGTCTAGTCCAAACTTTTTAGCTAAACAATGAACTTTATCTTACAATTGATACATAGGAAAGCAAGGGGGGGAAAAATAAATTACTTCCTGACTCCAAATCTTTAGGGATCCCTAGATCAAAAAGGCTTAAGCCTCATACACACGTGCGATCATGGGGGGTCCATTATGGTTTTGCTGGGGGGGACATTATGATTTCTAGTTATGCCACTGACCCTAGCGGGCCCCCAAACCAATAAGCATCCATGCCCCTAGCAAGTAAAGGTGCCCATGCATTAGAACTCCTGACCGATCTCACGACATTTAATTGGAACCCTGGTCCATTCATATGTCGAAATTGAACGGAAAAGACAATTCCTGAAGAATTGTTTGAATGTCATTGGATCAGTTGGGAGGTGAGTAATGTCTGGGCACCTTAAGGCTGTGTACACAAGGTCCAATATTTTCAGGCTGATCGACTGCAGTGAGCAAAATTTTGGGCCAAATATCAGTGGAAATTTGTGGATCTGAGGGAAGGATACAAGTTGAACTATTGTCTAAACTGGATGAAAGTTTGATCAGACAGGGGCCAAGATGTCGGCTCCATTACTTTTATGTTCAACTGCCCTCAAACGGGTCCATCCCAGGAAACCTGTATGGTTTGGGGTTGGAAATACTGTGTGGGTGACAGGGGAAGGATGCATGTAACCAATCAGATCTTAACAGTAGACAACCAGCAAAAAGCTAACATCTAATTGGTTGCTTGAGATTGAATGAGCCCCAATGATCTTTGTTCTATTACAGATTTGTAGAATAGAAAATACAGAAATGGTCGTTGTCATGTGACAGGAGAATGTGTGAGATGAAATCCTGTATCCCAGTGTATGGTACCAGGAGGCAGAACAGTGACTCATCCTTCTCTGTTTTCCACTCTTTGTGTTCATTATGTGACTCACTGTGTTATGTGTAAGGGAACCAATCGCAGCTCACGTTTGGGGTTGTGACTCATTGGTATGATTTTCTTAACAAAAACAAAACCGCTGCAAAAAAATAAGATCAGAGTTACAGGGAATAGTAGGGGATGTTCCAAGGTGAGACTGTCCTCGTCACCTGCCTAGCGAGACAGTGGTAGGGGATGTACCAAGGTTGGACTGTCCTCGTCACCTGCCTAGCGAGACAGTGAGTAGGGGATGTACCAAGGTTGGACTGTCCTCATCACCTGCCCAGCGAGACAGTGAATAGGGGATGTACCAAGGTGAGACTGCGTCCTCGTCACCTACCCAGTGAGACAGTGAGTAGGGGATGTACCAAGGTGAGACTGTCCTCGTCACCTGCCCAGCGAGACAGTGAGTAGGGGATGTACCAAGGTGAGACTGCGTCCTCGTCACCTGCCCAGCGAGACAGTGAGTAGGGAATGTACCAAGGTGAGACTGTGTCCTCGTCACCTGCCCAGCGAGACAGTGAGTAGGGAATGTACCAAGGTGAGACTGCATCCTCGTCACCTGCCCAGCGAGACAGTGAGTAGGGGATGTACCAAGGTGAGACTGCATCCTCGTCACCTGCCCAGTGAGACAGTGAGTAGGGGATGTACCAAGGGGAGACTGCGTCCTCGTCACCTGCCCAGCGAGACAGTGAGTAGGGGATGTACCAGGGGAGGCTGTGTCCTCGTCACCTGCCAGTGAGACAGTGAGTAGGGGATGTACCAAGTGAGACTGTGTCCTTGTCATCTGCCCAGCGAGACAGTGAGTAGGGGATGTACCAAGGTGAGACTGTGTCCTCGTCACCTGCCCAGCAAGACAGTGAGTAGGGGATGTACCAAGGTGAGACTGTGTCCTTGTCATCTGCCCAGCGAGACAGTGAGTAGGGGATGTACCAAGGTGAGACTGTGTCCTCGTCACCTGCCCAGCAAGACAGTGAGTAGGGGATGTACCAAGGTGAGACTGTGTCCTTGTCATCTGCCCAGCGAGACAGTGAGTAGGGAATGTAGCAAGGTGAGACTACATCCTCATCACCTGCCCAGCGAGACAGTGAGTAGGGGATGTACCAAGGGGAGACTGCGTCCTCATCACCTGCCCAGCGAGACGGTGAGTAGGGGATGTACCAATAGACTGCATCCCATCACCTGCCCAGCAAGACAGTGAGTAGGGAATGTACCAAGGGAGCTGCGTCCTCGTCACCTGCCCAGCGAGACAGTGAGTAGGGGATGTACCAAGGGGAGACTGCGTCCTCGTCACCTGCCCAGCGAGACAGTGAGTAGGGAATGTACCAAGGGGAGACTGCATCCTCGTCACCTGCCCAGTGAGACAGTGACCTCGTCAGGGGCATAACTACAGGGGAGCAGGGGGGGGGGCAACCGCAGGGGGGCCCATCTTGTTTTCTATAGCAGATATAACCTCCTCCCAGTAAACCACTGTGATGAAGTACGGATTAGGGGCCCCATCATAGTTTTGCTGTGGGGCCCTGTGATTCCTAGCTACGCCACTGGTCCTTGTCACCTGCCCAGTGAGACTGTGAGTAGGGGATGTACCAGGGGAGGCTGTGTCCTCGTCACCTGCCCAAGGGAGTTATATAGAGCAATAAGAGTTATACGGAACTGTAGGAGGAGTTATATAGAGCAATAAGAGTTATACGGAACTGTAGGAGGAGTTATATAGAGCAATAAGAGTTATACGGAACTGTAGGAGGAGTTATATAGAGCAATAAGAGTTATACGGAACTGTAGGAGGAGTTATATAGAGCAATAAGAGTTATACAGGAACTGTGAGAGTTATAGAGCAATAGAGTTTCGGACTGTAGGAGGAGTTATATGAGCATAAGAGTTATACGAACTGTAGGAGGAGTTATATGAGCAATAAGATTTACGAACTGTAGAGGAGTTATATAGAGCAATAAGAATTATACAGAACTGTAGGAGGAGTTATATAGAGCAATAAGAGTTAAACGGAACTGTAGGAGGAGTTATATTGAGCAATAAGAGTTATACAGAACTGTAGGAGGAGTTATATAGAGCAATAAGAGTTATACAGAACTGTAGGAGGAGTTATATAGAGCAATAAGAGTTATACGGAACTGTAGGAGGAGTTATATAGAGCATAAGAGTTATAACGGAACTGTAGGAGGAGTTTATAGAGAGCAATAAGAGTTATACGAACTGTAGAGGAGTTATATGAACAATAAGAGTTTATACGGAACTGTAGAGGAGTTATATAGAGCTAAGAGTTATACGGAACTATAGGAGGAGTTATTATAGCAATAAGAGTATACGGAACTGTAGGAGGAGTTATATAGAGCAATAAGAGTTATACGGAACTGTAGGAGGAGTTATATGAGAAATAAGAGTTATACGAACTGTAGGGGGATTTAAGAGCAATAAGAGTTATACAGAACTGTAGGAGGAGTTATATTGAGCAATAAGAGTTATACGGAACTGTAGAAGTAGTTATATAGAGCAATAAGAGTTATACAGAACTGTAGGAGGAGTTATATAGAGCATAAGAGTTATACGGACACGTAGGAGGAGTTATATTGAGCAATAAGATTATACGGACTGAGGAGGAGTTATATAGAGCAATAAAGTTATACGAACTGTAGGAGGAGTTATATAGAGCAATAGAGTATAACGGAACTGTAGGAGGAGTTATATAGAAAATAAGAGTTATACGGAACTGTAGAGTTATATAGAGCAATAAGAGTTATACGGAACTGTAGGAGGAGTTATTTGAGCAATAAGAGTTATACGGAACTGTAGGAGGAGTTATAGAGCAATAAGAGTTATACGGAACTGTAGGAGAGTTATATAGACAATAAGAGTTATACGGAACTGTAGGAGGAGTTTATTGAGCAATAAGAGTTATACGGAACTGTAGGAGGAGTTATATAGAAAACAAGAGTTATACGGAACTATAGGAGGAGTTATATAGAGCAATAAGAGTTATACGGAACTGTAGGAGGAGTTATATAGAGCAATAAGAGTTATACGGAACTGTAGGAGGAGTTATATAGAGCAATAAGAGTTATACGGAACTGTAGGAGGAGTTATATAGAGCAATAAGAGTTATACGGAACTATAGGAGGAGTTATATAGAGCAATAAGAGTTATACGGAACTATAGGAGGAGTTATATAGAGCAATAAGAGTTATACGGAACTATAGGAGGAGTTATATAGAGCAATAAGAGTTATACGGAACTATAGGAGAGTTAATAGAGCAATAAGAGTTATACGGAACTATAGGAGGAGTTATATAGAGCAATAAGAGTTATACGGAACTATAGGAGGAGTTATGTATATGTTACGCAAAGCTGTGGGAGTGGTTATGTGAAGTGTTATATGGAGCAGTGGGAGGAGTTATGGGAAGAGTTTTATTGAACAATGGTCATAATGATGGTTTATACATTGGTAGGAATCAGTATTTGGGAGAATAGGAGAATTTATATCAATGGTTATATTAAGAAGTAGGAGCCATATTTGTGGCCCTTTAGACTAGAGCGAAGACCTACCTGTCTAACCCAAATGAATGGTATGTAGAGGTTATTGGTGAATAATTAGAATGATTAGGGGTAAATCTGGAGCTCCAGGTTATTTCTTTCATCTTATTCTAATGCACATTGGACTATCTATTATTTGGCAGTGAAGGGTTAAGGTGCCCTGGTCTTTATTTTCTTTTTGTTACATGTGAAGCAGAAATTCTGTTCACAACTTCCTCTTCCTGACATTCGCTCTTTCCCCCCGTTTGCTGTGTAGAGAGGAACCGTCCAGGAGGGAGCTCAGGTGACCATCTTGTGGTCTCTACTCATGGAATGGAAAGGGGAGTTTGGACCCCGAGAAAGGTTGGAATATTGGGGTACGGTGATTTGCATTTAATGTTTATGACCCAGGAGGGTGACGATGTTCAGCCAATGATCGGTGAGTATAATTCTCACTATTTATCTGAATGGACTAGATGTAACCACAGACCTGCCAATGGACCCACTAACACTCCCAATAAATTTAAATGGGGTCATTATTTGTCCAGTCTCCTAAACCAGCCCATCAGATGTGTATCTAATATCCTGTTCCAATCCTATGGTACCCGCATTCAGTAAGACGTGAGTTCCAGAAACAGGAACTGTATTGACATTGTGTCCACTGACACAGTGAGCTCATTAATGGGACGTTTCCCAGTGATCAGTTGGAGTTTTCAGTGACACTGCAACATTTAATGTCTATGTGAGTCGTTTCCTTTCTGATTCACTGTCCGTGTGCAGATGGAAACAGTGGGGGAGGAAAAAGCCTTTTAATCTAACGTTGTACATTGTTCTAACCGAACATCTGCACGTCGGCTCTCCGAAGACAATGTGCTGATCGCTGGTCTAGAAGTACCTGGTCCTGGCCCCAGTAACCACTGGTCACCAAGATAATTTGGTCAATCGGGTCAAAATATAAACAGAAATTTTCATGCCCAACAGGGGCACTTTCAGGGTTTCTGTCGCCTTTCTTCTTCAGTGCAGCGGTGCCGCCTGAGACAAATGTCTCACTCTGCCTAATAGTAGAAGTGGCCCTGATGCCGAAATGCAAGTCATTAGTCTGTCTGTACCATATTGTACCATGTGTGCCAGGCCTAAGGTTCTGCAAGGTGTGATATTTGGCTCCTTGAAGGTGGTGGTGCAGGATAGTAGATAATCTGCTCCCGGGTTGGGTTTGGTAACGAGCATGGTAGAAAATAAACAGATAGAAAAGACGGAGGTTCATTTCTGATGTTTATAGGAAATCTTTAGACTAAATAACCTAGAAAATTCCGATTAAAACTAAACATCACTTCCCTATCAATGGGATTTTATTCTTCACTAAAATCCAACTTCATAAAGACAGAAAAAGGTTTCCCGTCACTTTCTGACTCCCCTTCACTGTCCCGTGTTAGAGAATTGTTATGCGGAAGGACCGACAATGACAATGAAGTCTGTTTCTTCACTTTATTACTCAACTTGGACCTAAATTTGTTTTCCTTTTCCAATAATGTATTAGAGTTTAGAAAAGGAGTTAAGGGTTAAATCAATGGGAAAGATTAAACTATTGACAACTTGGTGGATGTCCGTCCATTAGTCCAGGGTTTGGGAATTCCTCATCCAGCAGGAGGCAGCAGAGAGTAGAGAGCCAGGTCCTGCTAATTGATTGCAGAGATTCATTCTGGGCAAAGCTGGAAGGTCAGAGCAGAGGTCACTGGGTTTGGTTCCATCTGTCTCCTTGTGGACCTTGTGTGCAGACGTCTGTATTTAGCTCTGAGCCATATAAATATGACCACACTATTAAATGCCTATAATTGTAATAGTAAGTTAATAACACAATGATAATAATAATTAATAACATGACACTCTGGGACATACACATATACATATACATACATATCATACAGTATGTATGTATATGTTTATTTATATAGCGCCACTTGGGAACACAGCGCTGTACATTATAACAATACAGATTATACAGTATGTATGTATATGTTTATTTATATAGCGCCACTTGGGTACACAGCGCTGTACATTATAACAATACAGATTATACAGTATGTATGTATATGTTTATTTATATAGCGCCACTTGGGTACACAGCGCTGTACATTATAACAATACAGATTATACAGTATGTATGTATATGTTTATTTATATAGCGCCACTTGGGTACACAGCGCTGTACATTAAAATATAAAAACAAGGGGATAAGTGCCATTATACAGATAGATAAAAATTAAATACAATTTCATACATCAGTTAAGAATACATATATATATATAAATGATGTATAAATTGATACAAGTGCAACAAGCCTCAACACATTAGGAATGAGATCTCTGCCCCGAAGAGCTTACAATCTAAGTGGTAGGGACAACATACAGATACAAGTGGGGGTGATGGGTACAAAGTTCTTAAAAGGGCTAACAATCATTTATTATTTATATGCCCCATGGAATCTTCTACATCCAACAACCAGGATCATTGGTGAGATTTATCATGGCTGTAAATCTGAATTTGGGCAAATCTGTTTCTGTTACTTTCTGTTTGGCTGGGTAAACATGACCGATACTTCCGTGTACTGTTCCTGTGTCTAATTGACATGTGGGTAAATCACGGCTGACAGTCTCCCTGTCTGACTTTGATGTAAAATAGTGTTAGAAACATTGCTTCAAGTTAGTATAATTTCTCAGCATGACGTCTGACCTTTCATATTTAATGAAAGCAAAACATATCGCTTATACCTCCCATAGTAATGGATTGAGGTAGGGTTTAGTTGTTCCATGGTTTAGTGGTCCTTTAAACGATTACAGACTCCCCTGAAATAACCTTCCTTCCTTTCTGTGTTTTATGTTCCAGCCAATTATCTGTCCTGTTGGATATGTTTGTTTTAACACTCGCCTTGGCATTTTACACCAATCAGCCATAAAGTAATCTTATCATATCACAGCCTTAAGCTTCGTACACACGTTGGATAATTGTCGTACGATGCAGCCGATGAACGAGCAATCGCACGATATTCGTAGGTAAATATAACGCCAATGATCGTCAAAGACCAACAACCGGCGACTATTGTCGGCTTTTTCCGACGATGAGCCAGGCGGATTTGTTCTGCCGATTATCGTTTATTTGTACAAGGTCGGCAGATTATCGTTAACGTTCTACGGAATAATATAGAAAAGGCGCATGCGCTGCTTTCGTAATTGTGCGATGATACAAACGTTACGTTACGTACGGACGTCTACATCTAACGACTATCGTGGTGACTATTGTTACTGTGTGTACAGATGTCCTTTCAATTATGAGGATTAACGATAATGTCGTTAAACGTTCGTCCGCTGCATCGTATGAAAATTATCCAACGTGTGTAGGAGGCTTTACTGTGTGGTCAGACCTGTTTACTAGCAGTGATACTTGGATCTCCTGGACCGTGCAGTTGGCTGGGGGAATCTCCAGTTGCATTTCATTCAGGACAGTCTATTTGTCCAGCTGTAGTGTAAACAGGTGAATATGGAATCCTGAATTCTGTTTGAAACCCCCAAAAAGATTAGATCATTGGGGGGCAGGTCAGCAGAACAGGATCCCTGGGGAGAGAAGACTTTGCCTTGTGTAATGAATGAAGACCCAGAAGTCCATGTCCCCGACCCCATAGCTGCTAATAATGAGAGACAATTCTCTGCACAGCCCAATAGATCTAGAAGGTTGAACTATAAACCAAGGAGCAAAGCTGCAAACTGAAGGTACATATTCCATTGTAATCAATCAATAGCGCCCTGTGTTACATTGACATGGAATTGTCCTGGGGAACTCAACACCAGATCTGCTGCAAGTCTTAACTCTCATTGCATGTTCCCTGGACCCCATCAGACTCCTCTGGGTCCCCCAGTTTAGCAAACATTACCCAGGGTTCTGTAGTTCTAGTGCATGACCCTAGGATTCATAATGGGAGATTAAATTAGATTTAATGTAATCAACAAAGTTCTATTGTAATTAATTGTTCTATTAACCTCCCATAACGAACCAATCAGCAATGTTTATAAACACAGAAATCTTCCATCCAGAGGAATGGTCCCTCCCCCCCACCCCTACACGCTCTGGAATCTCTATGAACTATTATTGCCTGTTTTCCATTATCTGGCTGCTTGACCCTGTCCTTATAGAGGCGGAATTAATAGAATAAGTAGTTGGTGTATTTACAGAGATTTCTTTTATGACTGTAGGATTAAACCTAGATCCGAACATTAAAGCTCTGCAGGAATGCTCACTGCCCATTCACTCACTGCCCATTCGCTCACTGCCCATTCACTCACTGCCCATACGCTCACTGCCCATTCACTCACTGCCCATACGCTCATGCCATACGGCTCACTGCCTCAATTACGCTCACTGCCCATACGCTCACTGCCCATACACTCACTGCCCCTTACACTCACTGCCATTCACTCACTGCCATTCGCTCACTGCCCATACGCTCACTGCCCATTCACTCACTGCCCATACGCTCACTGCCCATTCGCTCACTGCCCATACGCTCACTGCCCATTCACTCACTGCCCATTCACTCACTGCCCATTCACTCACTGCCCATACGCTCACTGCCCATTCACTCACTGCCCATACGCTCACTGCCCATACGCTCACTGCCCATCGCTCACTGCCCATACGCTCACTGCCCATTCGCTCACTGCCCATACGCTCACTGCCCATTCGCTCACTGCCCATACGCTCACTGCCCATTCGCTCACTGCCCATTCACTCACTGCCCATTCACTCACTGCCCATACGCTCACTGCACCATTCCACTCACTGCCATACGCTCACTGCCCATACGCTCACTGACCCATTCACTCACTGCCCATCGCTCACGCTCTCACTGCCCATCGCTCACTGCCCATACAGCTCACTGCCATACGCTCACTGCCCATACGACTCACTGCCCATTGCTCACTGCCCATCGCTCACTGCCCATTCACTCCATGCCCAGATGCCTTCACTGCCCATTTCACTCATGCCATCCTCCACTGCCCATTCGCTCACTGCCCATTAGCCTCCCTGCCCATTCGCCTCACTGCCCATCGCGCACTGACTCATCACTCACTGCCCATTCTCACTGCCCATACGCTCACTGCCCATACGCTCACTGGTCCTCCCATTCGCTCACTGCCTCCTTCAACTTCACTGGCCATACGCTCACTGCCCATTCGCTCACTGCCCTACGCTCACTGCCCATACGCTCACTGCCCATTCGCTCACTGCCTATACGCGCCACTGCCCATTCATCACTGCCCATACGCTCACTGCCCATACCTCACTGCCCATACGCTCACTTGCCCATTCGCTCACTGCCTATTACGCTCACTGCCCATTACTCACTGCCCATACGCTCACTTTGCCCATCGCTCACTGCCCATACGCTCACTCCCATACGCCTCACTGCCCATTCGCTCACTGCCTCATCGACTCACTGCCCATCGCTCACTGCCCATACGCTCACTGCCATACGCTCACTGCCCATACGCTCACATGCCCCCATTCGCTCACTGCCATACGCTCACTGCCCATCGCTCACTGCCCATTCGCTCACTGCCCATAACGACTCACTGCCATACTCACTGCCCATACGCTCACTGCCCATACGCTCACTGCCCATACGCTCACTGCCCATACGCTCACTGCCCATTCGCTCACTGCCCATACGCTCACTGCCCATACGCTCACTGCCCATTCGCTCACTGCCCATTCGCTCACTGCCCATACGCTCACTGCCCATACGCTCACTGCCCATACGCTCACTGCCCATACACAGGTTAATTTGTGTTCAATCACAATCTACTTGTACAACACCGAGCGACACACGCAAATCGATTCTTCTGTAATGGGATTTCTTTATACTGTAAATGTGATTCTTCTTCACACTGGCAGGGTTGTGCGGTATCTTGCTATACCGAGATTTACTGCATCATGGGATTGCGGGACGGATGGGCTGGTTTACGTCTTCCTTTTTATAGACGCTAACTTTTGGAAATGGCGCAGGCAGCACGAAATCAGTGTTAACTCCACGTTAACAGGATAATACGTCAGGTAGCATGACTTTAACCCACCTGACCTCAATCACATGCAGGGGCGTAACTGCAGGGGCCTAGGGCCACCGCGAGATTGGAAGCCCTGACCCACCCCCTCCCCAGCTCCACCCCCTCCCCAGCTCATCTCGATCAGCTGTTTTTAAACACACACAGGGAGATTCAATAAAAGTTCTAAATGGTGCTAATTTTGCCCAAACCAATCAGATCTTATTTAACATTTGAAAGCTAACATCTGATTGGTTGGGGCAAAATTAGCACCATTTTAAACAATAAAAACTTTTATTGAATAACCCTGATAGTGTACAGTAAAGATGTGCACAATCAGCTGTTTTTAAACATGCGGTATACAGTAAAGATCGGCTGTTGTAAAGACCGGAACCATATCTTTACTTCATACGTGTTATCAGCTCTTTAAAACCAGCATAGCGTGGATCAGCTAGGAAAGGGATTGTGGGCCCTCTTACCTCCCAGCCCCCCCTGCAGCCCCCGGCCCAGTGGGCCCTGATTTTACGCCACTGGTCACATGGTCCCCTGTCTAAACAGGACTGGTTAGAGATTACAAGTGGATGTGACCTACTGTAACAATTTCCTGTAGTAGGTTATTTGCATGTGCAAAAACACAATGGTCAGTGACCACACCATGTGATACTGGAATGCTGGGAAATAAAATACGCCATGTTGGAAAGGTAAATTTCCCAGAACCCTCATCAACATAAGAGGTGAGACTCAGATTTCTTCTTCTATATCAAGGAATCAGACACAGATCAATGGGACTAACCTGTTATACAGCGAAATGTTCTTCTCCCCCTTCCCTCTGCCTCTCAAAAGGTTCCTACCTCCTCTCCAAGCTCTTTTACAAGCTCGCACATGCTCAGATGAGGCAAGCTAGGGGAATAACATTCAGTCATTGGCTGTGATGTCATCTGTCACATTCATGACGTGACTAATTGGAAGAACCAGGAAGCAGAAAGAGGGGTAACGGAACAGTGGGCAGAATTTCATCTTATATTTACATCTCTCAGATTTCAAATTCACTTCTTAATACTTTGTAACCCTTACAACAAAATAACTGGTCAATTGTCAGATACCTGCCCCCAACCCCAACTGATATGTTCAGCACAATATTAGATGGGTTACTAACCAGGTAATTTAAGGGGTATCTCAACTGGGAAAACCACTTTTTGCTATTCAGTTTTTTTTGTTGAACAGGAGGTAAAGGAGCCGTGTCTTACCTCCCATTCTTCAATAAAAAGTTCAAGAGCTGGGAACGAAGGTAAGTAAATTATCTGGTCCCTCGCTGCCCCGCCACGTCCTCTGAAGGTCCCGACAGACTATTCTATACGCATGGCACTTGCACTATTACCAAGGGGTGAGATGACGTATCCCAAGAGTTGGATTGTGTTGACTTTCTATTTTTCCTCTCCCCTACAGATTAACGTTTTGATGGGAACCTATGGAAATGGAGATATCAAGTGGCTCATCTGTGCCAACAGAGTTCCCATGGCCTGCAACTACTGACAGAGAAACCTGCCCTAAACCTACCACTCAAAATGATGGGGTATCGCCACATGCCCTCTTTGTGAAGGCTCTTATGGTGCCTCTGTATCCGTTTTCCCAACCAGGAAGCTTTCAGCCATCTGTCCAGTTGGCAGCGGGTGGTCCAGGCTTAACAATCGACAGCAGCAACTTGTCTGTGATGTTTAACCCCCAGACTCCAAATGTTATGGCGAAACCACCAGGCCCCACTCTTACTCTGAACATCTTAAATGCTTTACCAGTCTTGCCATCCAACACCTCACCGAACATTGTAGCAACTCCTCCGGCCAAATTAAAGAATGCAGGGAAGTACCCATGCCCCCACTGTGGGAGAGATTGCCTGAAGCCTAGTGTTTTGGAGAAGCACATTCGCTCACATACAGGCGAAAGGCCATTTCCTTGCACCACTTGCGGTATTTCATTTAAAACTCAAAGTAACCTTTACAAACATCGCAGGACCCAGACACATGTAAACAATTCCAAAATGTGTCTGGAGTCAGAATCCGGTGGTTGTCAAGCTGGAGACATTTCATCTGGATCTGTAACTGTAAGTCATTTAGATCCGTTAGACAGTAGTCCAACGATCCAGGATGAAGACGCCTTGTCTGTCCATGCAACCAGCTTGTATGCCTCTCAAAAGAATAGTGAAAACATGTTGGAGGAGCAGGAACATCCACCTGTAGCCAGGGTTTCCTCAACTACACTTAACCAGAAGAAGTTATTAAAGGATCCAAGGTCTCCCACTTCCTTGAGGCATATACAACTACAAAGGCAGTACGAAACCTATGCAGATAAACCCTGGGATAGCGGCTCCATTGAACATAAACTGAAGAAGTGTGAAAGCACGGATTCTGGTTATTTATCACATTCGGACAGTGCAGATCTTCAGATGTTTACAGGGAGTCCCCTTCACAGTGTGTGTGAGAGCAGTATTGAGTCCGATAACCTGTTCCACATAAGTACATCGAATGCTTATACCCTAAGCACCAGTGTTACAGACTGTGTAGATAAAATGGCCCCATCTATTGGGAAAAAGACACTGGAAGAGCGTATTTCCATGCTCATTTCCCAAAATGAGGCAGTTGTAGATGATACTTACCTTGATAACGTTCGCCCCAGGAAGACAGCTTTGTCCAAACAAGGGAGCATTGATCTGCCAATGCCTTACACATTCAAGGACTCTTTTCACTTTGACATAAAGCCTCTTGAGGTAAACAAGAATAAAATGTCCTTATGCACATCCACGTTTGCTCCACCAGACAAAACAAGGCCTCTCTTTTTTCATTCTGTTCCTACTCAGTTCTCCACAACTATGGACAGTATGACATTGGCTCGGAGCAACTCCTTACCATTTTTGGATAGTCAAAGGTTACCACCAGACAAAGTAGATAAACGTCCATCTAGACACCATCTCCTCAAGAAGCAGCCTTTAGACACAAGCTTTGCAAATCTCTTTCTGACCAGTACGGCTGTATCCAACACTGTAGACTTTTCCAACCGCCACCCTCGTGGACTTGTTAGACAAACCGCCGTGGATGAGATGCCACTGAGCCAGACTTCAGAAAGCCACGATACAGAGGAAATAAAAGAGAAGATCTACCAAGGGGATCGGCCAAAATCTAAATCTGCCAATAGAAAAGCAATGCAGAAAAAGACCTACATGTTCTCTCATGAAAAGTGGCAAGTGTATGGGGATGAAACATTCAAAAAACTTTACCAAAAGATGAATAAAGTTGGTGGAACTAAAAAGCCAAAGAAAGATGCATCGGAAATGGAAGAAGGTTTTGCAGTTAAGTCAAAAGCAAGTCTCACTTTACTCCTTAACGATTCAGTTGCAGAGAAACCCCACAACGGTCCACCGGAAATGCCTAATCAATCACCCAATGAGAATCCAGGTTTTATAAAAGAAGTTACAGTCACGTTAAACTCGGGTTCCACCACCCACACAGATGTAGATGATTGTGAGACTGAAATAGATCCAAAGACATTGGCAATCCAACCAACTAGCACTTTCTCTTTATCTTCAGATGTAAGTTCTTTACAATCCGATGTCACTGTTATGGACTATAATCAACATTCCTGTTCTAATTTGGATACTGACGTTTTAATCAATGAACAAAGTGTAGGGATTTCCCAGAGAGAAGATATTACTTCTTTCTCTAAAAAAGACCCAACCCCTTTTTGTATACAGTCACCTTCACAAAGCAAAAAGCCCAAGGTAGAGATGTCTAATGATAAGCACACCAAAGACACAGAATGTTTAGAAAAGGATCATTCGGAAGGCAAATGTTCTTTAGAATTATTGTCAGATACAAATAAAGTTGAAAGAACAGTTGTAGATGTGGATATGGGCCAAGAAATCAATACATTCATTCAGGAAACAATAGACACACAGTCTTATAAAGAGGACATCTCACCTT
This sequence comes from Hymenochirus boettgeri, assembly GCA_019447015.1. Taxonomy (NCBI): domain Eukaryota; kingdom Metazoa; phylum Chordata; class Amphibia; order Anura; family Pipidae; genus Hymenochirus; species Hymenochirus boettgeri. The sequence goes on along the minus strand of CM033476.1, from coordinate 97,740,055 downwards.
CTCCTGCATCACTCTCCATGGACAAAGATGTAGCACCTAGTGATTACTCTGGTGACTACTCAGCAAATGTTTCTTTGAAACCACTAAATCAGACCACGGAGCCCATGAAAAATAATCTGTTTTCTCCAAGTTATCAGATCAAGTTACACTCAATTGAACGAAATGTTGAGACATCTTCTCCCTCAGGGGGAATAAAAAGGGACAAGTTAAATTCTGTTGGGTTCAGCCATGATGAGGACAATATTTATAGAGACCCTGGAAATAATCTAAGAGTCCAGTTAGACCAACAATCCAAGGTTCCACCAGTACACCATTCATTCACCACCACCTTTCCAAGTGATAATTGGAATGAGTTACTTAATTTATCTTCTATGAGTTTTACCCACCATGCACCATCCAAGGTCAATGATGAACCTAAAAGCAGACTGAGTGAAACATTTGTGCAAAGACCTATGAACCCGGAACACTCTGCCATGGAGAGATCTGTTCCTTCTGGGATTCTAAAGTCTTCTGATTTCCACCACCCAGATCAGAACCTGCACAATCTATGCATAGGAAACGATGGGCTTCAGCCAACAAGTCTAGAAATAGAGGAAAAAGCAGTTGAAAAGACATTGACAGAAAGTGTCAAGATGTCGGCCAACATGATTCCCAGTTATTCCGAGGAGTTGCAAGGTCAAGGCCACCTGCTGTATAACAATATGAATTTCCAAGAGGACAGTCTACCAACTGCTCAGAAAAGTTCCACATTGATTCCAGGTCCCTTACCGGTGCCTTCTGAGAAATATAATATGAAACCTATGAAAGTTACATTTTCATCTTTAAGCACAGAGCCAAAACCGACATGGTGTTGTCTTAACAGAAGTGTCCCCCTGCCAGCCGAGCAAAAGAAAACAGCTTCAGTCTATTCTACTTTGTCTTTAAACACCTTAACAGACAAGCAACGAACAAATAATCCTGTTGATCCCTCTCAAGATGTACAGTGTAGCAGCATAGACAAAGACTTCAATATAAAGAAAATAAGGAATCGAGAAAGTCAAGGCCCCTCGGGGCTTCCTCATTCCCACATTAAGAAGGTAAGACAAAAGCTTTATATAGTCTTCTCATTAGTGTGAGGGGAACTGTGATCTTTATTTAAAAGCACATTAACTGTTTCCTGCTAACACTGTGAGCTGTGACATCACCAGCACCATTGCTCTGCCCCCAAGGAATGCTTATTTTTAGCATCTGCTGCCTCATTAGCCCCACCTCGAACTTCATAGGTAGAGAAAAGGACAGAAAAAAATTTGCAGATCTGTAATTAGCTTCAGAAATTATTGTTTTTTTGGTGTGACCGCACATTCATGACAGACAAGGAAGTGTAACTTTACAAGTCTATAACTTAAGATCCAGAGACCTCATCCTAGACTTGTTTGAAAGATATGAGAGAGCTATTTTAAATAGATAAGTTGATTTTCTACTGGTGTGCGGCAAGCCAAGGTTCAATCAGCATGGACAGCGATAATACTTATAGGTACAGTTTGGAGTGTAAAATGATAGTGTTGAATGTATGTGTAAGAGACGTACTGTATTCAAGTAACATTTCTCATTTTTTTTAGGACAATAAAAAAGCTTCTGTTCAGCACTGTCCAAAAACTCTATCTCCGGACAAGGAGATAAAGCAGAAAGCCACCCTCCAATCTCTGCCCACCACCAAGAAAGACAGCAAGGAAGTCTCAATGCCAAAAATCAGGCACAAGAAGAGGTGTGTTCCCTGATTTTGTTCACCTGAAGGTAGCCATATACACACAAATATAGCTGTACAATCCAATCTTGCCCAGATATCCGTAGTTTCTGGGATATTGGTTGTTTTGTTTCCGATCTGGTAGGTTTGAACATTTTAGGTTGTTTCAGTTAAGGATATTGACTAAATAAAAGGGATCCATCTATCAGAGATTCTTAAATCAAGGTTTCATCTGATTCCCACCCCCCAAACAAAAATTGAAATCTAACCTCTAATCAAAATCAATGTCTAAGCCAATCACTGACGCCGCTACAGATCCGGCCCTGCGCCGAGAGGCATGGAAAAGCAGCAAAAGGAGGCCAAGGGAACGTGTGCTGGTAAGTATATTTATGAGCCTTGTACACACTTTTAGACCTAGCCTGGTCTATGTTTGGGGGGTAATTAGGTTGGATTAACATTTTTAGTTTGGGGGGGTAGACATAGCCTTTAAATAAAATCCATCAGAGATTCTTAAACAAAAGGGAAAGCCAAAGAAAAGGTTTAAAAAAGTCTTGCCTTTAACTTCACCAGGTGCAAAGCCCTAAACCCAGGGAAGCTGAGGGGCTGCAGAGGAAGCCAACAAAAACGAGGAGGAAGTATCCTTTCCCATCCATTAATTAAGCAGATCTCTCAGAAACGCCCCTCCTGCCAGAGGAAGCTCGGTCCCCCTGCACATCAGGACTCGGGTAGGAATTATTAGCGGTTTAAAGTGACAGGACTATTTGTATAACTGACGAATTATCTGTTATATTCCTCTCATCTGTTATATTCCTCTCTCACAGCTTTGCCCACAGAGACTGGTAAATATAAGTGCCCACAGAGACTGGTAAATATAAGTGCCCACAGAGACTGGTAAATATAAGTGCCCACAGAGACTTGTAAATATAAGATGCCACATACTGGTAAATATAAGTGCCCCAAACTCAGACTGGTAAATACATTGTTAAAGGGTAACTGTGGTCTCTAATTCTTGCAAATTAGTAAGGATTATATAAAAAGCCTTCCACCGTACCTTTAAAATAAAGCCTAAAACACACCTCTAGATAAAATTTATGAGAAGTTATTGCTGGAAAGGTTCAGTAATATTACTTCCTGCTTGAAAACTTCCTGTTTTCAGCCATGTGACCAGCTTGTAGCTATGTGACCAGTCTCTGCCTGCATTAATAGGATCCTCTTCTCAACTGTAAATTTTCCCTCCAAGCACGTCCTGTTTTCCCCAGCTTTAAAGGGCAAGTCCAGCCACAAAATGAAAACTTACATACGGTAAATCACCCCCCAAAACCCTAAACGGTAATAGTTTGCAATGTGAAATATATAAGTCTAACCTGAAATCCTGCACAATGTCCTGTTTCCCCTGTTTCTGCTTCCTGGTTCTTCTAGTTAATAACAGTCAGTTATGGATTTGACAGTTGACATCACAGCCAATGACTGAATGTTAATCCCCTATCTGCCTCTTCTGAGCATGCCCAGGCTCAGTACAGGCTCAGTACAGGTTTCTAAATGGCTCAGTTTCCATGAGGCATCCAGAAGCATAGCAGGCATACAGTTATGAATTCATAGGACAAAGTATGATATATCAACATATTTTAAAGAGGCCATTCTTTCTAAAAGATGTTCTTATGAGGGTGGAGCTGTCCTTTAAGTCTTAACTGAGCATGCTTCACCCCAGGGGGCTGAGGGCGTGGCAGAGGTCAGGTGATATTACGCAAGCTACTGGAAACAGTACATTTTAACTTTTACCCCAATGTAATTTCTCACAAGCTGCAGCCAGAGCTGTGATTGTCGGCTCATTTTAAAGGAATGTCCATCCCCAAAACTATAATTTAACCCACTACTGGGCCCACTCTGTAGTTTAAAATAAACCTTATATCTCTGCTCCAAATGGTTCACTAGCTATGCCTTTTCAAAGTCTAGGAAAGTGAAGACTCCATGCTGTCTGTGAGCCATCCTTGCTGATCCTCATCAAGGTCTAAGGCATGCGCAGTCCCCCCTCTCACCATCCAGATCCATCCTCGGCCATCGTTGCACCTAGTGTGAAATCCTTTGGATATAAGGTAGGTAACCCCTGCCCGCTCCCAACCGCTACAATATTTCTTATACACCCCCCCCGATCGGTACTTACAGAGCCTTCTCTCCTGCGGCGTCTCCAGTGACGTCAGCCGCGTCACTCAGCCAAACACAGATCAGATCGCCGCAGGAGAGAAGTAGAAATCTGGGGATTTTATTAAAGAATTATGTCGGGGGTGGGTAGGGATTTTGGGGGTGGACATGCCCTTTAAATGTGATACTGCAGGCTTTTATTACCCTAACTTGTTTGGAGACCACAGTTGCCCTTTAACGTTTGGGTTATAATTGAAACACCAGTAACTAAGATTACTGGTAATACTAGTTATTACTGTAGTACTACCACTGACTCATAGCAACCAATCAAATGTTTGCTGTGTTTATTCTAATTGCCCTGATGGGTTTAAAGCTTACTTTTGATTGGTTCATTCAGTTTACGGAATTGAGGCAAACTTTGGCCGTGTTTCTGGCCTTTGCCAGTGTTGCTTCTCTTCTTGCTTTCCATTTGTCATAGAGGATCGTGGGAACTTTTCATTCACAGCAGGTGAGATCCAGGTTGCCCATAGACAGTGTCTAAATTCCTTCCATCTTGTGTTGCACAAAGACTTTCACTCGGCTTTTCCCAGGAAATGATCCTTCTAAAGTGAGCAGGTGTGGAGATCTGTGGGAGGACATTATGTTCTTCAACTTCATAGACCTTTCCACTTACAGTAAATACAGTTTTATTCTCCTTCGTTTCCATCAACCGTAAAGAAATGTCAGAGCACAAGACAAGGCTCCCTGCAGCTAAATAAGGACATTATAACTGTAGGTGATCATTTAGCTTGATCATTTAGGCATTTATAGTGGGTAGGGGTCCTATTCATGATGGGCGTCTATTGTTATGGATCATGCTTCCCAGAAACAACTTGAGTGATGGAATAACCAATGGATGGTCTCCTATGATCACTTTCCCCCCATTCTACTGATTAATTGGGGTGTGAGAAGTAAAGGGATTAGGTTGTAAGCTCTCTGGGACAGGGCAGATGTGGATTGATTAAACAACATGGGTTCACCATCATGAGATCTGTCTATGTGGCGATCATTACTGTACCTGGTGGATGCGATGTTCAGGTTGGGAATAGCCCAGGAGTTTAAACCATCGCTATCCGACATTGGGTAAACCCGGTTTAAGTAGACAGCAGGGCTCCAGAATAACTGACAGACTGACAGACATCAGGAAGGTGAGAGACTGATTATCTGGTGTTTATCTCATTTGCAGTGGGATTACAGATGCCATTCCAAACCTTGTGACCAAAATATCATCTGCCATGGATGTGATGGTTCTATTGACCTTAATACACATCTGTCCTCTATATGTTACAATGTGCAGCACTTTACTGACAACGTTTGACCTTAGCTGTGCCTTTAATACAGTTACACTAAAGAAACCCCATTATGTATGGACAGATTAACATTGCACTGGTGGATAAACTGGAAATAAATCTGAGCTGAGCTCTCCTGGGCAGTTAGTGTACTAGTGGGATCATGGATTATGGGCTCAGTACAACATCTGGATTTATTGGCTGCGATCCGCCGCGTACAAGTGCAAAGAATAGAAGGTAACAATGTTATCCACAGCCTGCATTGCTTCTAACCCACAATAACCCACACACAATCACCCACACATATTAGAAGTCACTGAGGAGTTCTGTGTCTGTATAAAGGTACAAGGACACAGACTGAGTTATACAGGGAACTCTGGGTACCACTCATGTATTATAAGGGATAATGTATCCCCTACTGTAAATTATAAGGATATTAGAAGTCACTGAGGAGTTCTGTGTCTATATAAAGGTACAAGGACACAGACTGAGTTATACAGGGAACTCTGGGTACCACTCATGTATTATAAGGGATAATGTATCCCCTACTGTAAATTATAAGGATATTAGAAGTCACTGAGGAGTTCTGTGTCTATATAAAGGTACAAGGACACAGACTGAGTTATACAGGGAACTCTGGGTACCACTCGTGTATTATAAGGGTTAATGTATCCCCTACTGTAAATTATAAGGATATTCGAAGTCACTGAGGAGTTCTGTGTCTATATAAAGGTACAAGGACACAGACTGAGTTATACAGGGAACTCTGGGTACCACTCATGTATTTATAAGGGATAATGTATCCCCTACTGTAAATTATAAGGATACTAGAAGTCACTGAGGAGTTCTGTGTAACCATACAATACTGGTGCGGTGTGAGTAGAGTTGTTAACACGATAATTAGCTGGTGTAGTTGGTCCAGGGGATTTACAGGAATCTTCTAAAGAGACTCCTTATTGGAAGGAGAACAGATGACAGTGTGATGTGAAGGATGATGCAATGTCTGGCAATGTGCCTTGTAATTGTAATCTCTATCCATTCTGTTCCTGAACTGGGGTGAATCGTTCATGGTGTCCCAAAGATTCTCTCCGCTGGGATCCCTAAAAGAAAAGCTGGAGACGGTTACTAGTTCTGGTGAATAGGGGTTTAAAAGGTTCAATGACATCATCAGCATACTGCCACGCCCATAGTGTCCTAATAAGGTCGTCCCACTTGGCTGGGAGTAGAAATATAAACACCAGCATTTGATTGACAGAAAGTGTTTTACTATTGGGAAACCAATAAATGGGTTGTGGAGCGGCTGTCAGGCGATTGGGCGTGACGTCTTTCCTTAACTAGGAAGTGGAGCGGCTGTCAGGCGATTGGGCGTGACGTCTTTCCTTAACTAGGAAGTGGAGCAGCTGTCAGGCGATTGGGCGTGACGTCTTTCCTTAACTAGGAAGTGAAGCGGCTGTTAGGCGATTGGGCGTGACGTCATGCCTTAACTAGGAAGTGTATCCTAATTAGCAAACAGGATTCCTCTTCCCGGACTTTACGTACAAAGCACATGGGAATTCCAGAAGAGCACGTCTTCAAGCTACTTAACACGTCCGATTTCAAAGAACCAAGTTATTTACAATGTTGAAAGGCCCTTTACAACAAACCTCTCTTTCTCACTCTGTCACTTCCCTCTAGTCAGTACACACAACGCCAAAATATCACTTCTAGTTAAGGAGACGTCACGCCAATCGCCTAACAGCCGCTCACTTCCTAGTTAAGAAATGACGGTCACGCCCAATCCCCTGAAGCTCGCTTTCACTTCCTATTAGGAAGAGACTCACACACCCAAATCAAAAACGCCTAACACCACTC
>CM033476.1:97696023-97732831 GCA_019447015.1 Hymenochirus boettgeri | reverse complement strand
CCTGGACAGCTGCTTTCCACTTCCTAGTAAGGAAGACGTACGGCCAATCGCCTGAAAGCCTGCTCCACTTCCTAGTTAAGGAAGACCACGCCCATGAACCGCTCCACAAGGGAGACTCTCCCAATCGCCTGACAGCCGCTCCACCACCACACCCATTTATGGTTTCCCAATAGTAAACACTTCTGTCAATCAAATGCTGGTGTTTTATATTTCTACTCCAGCCCAAGTTGGACGCGACCTTATTAGACACTATGGGCGTTTGGCAGTATTGCTGATGATGTATCATTGGAACCTTTTTTAAAAACCCCTATTCACCGAAACTAGTAACCGTCTCCAGCTTTTTTCTTTTAGGGATCCCAGCGGAGAGAATGGGACACCTATGAAACGATTCACCCCAGTCAGGAACAGAATGGTATGAGATTACATTACAAGGCTCCCATTGGCCAGAGAATTGCATCATCACTTAACCATCACACTGTCATCGTTACTCCTTCCAATAAGGAGTCTCTTTATAAGATTCCTGTAAATCCCCTGGGACCAACTACACCAGCTACTTATCGTGTTAACAACTCTACTCACACGCACCAGTATTGTATGGTTACACAGAACTCCTCAGGACTTCTAGTATCCTTATAATACAGTATGGGATACATATCCCTTATAAATACATGAGTTGGATACCCAGTTCACTGTATAACTCAGTCCTGTGTCCTTGTACCTTTATATAGACACAAACTCCTCATGAGACTTCGAAATATCACTTATAATTTACCGTAGGGGATACATTAACACCTTATAATACACGAGTGGTACCAAGAGTTCCCTGTATAGACTCAGTCTGTGTCCTTGTACCTTTATATAGACACAGGAACTCCTCAGTACGTTCCTAAATCCTTATAATTACAGTTAGGGGATACTTTCCCTTATAAATACATGAGTGGTACCCGAGTTTCCCTGTATAACTCCAGTCTGGTGTCCTTGTACCTTATATATAGACACAGAACTCTCTCAGTGACTTCTAATATCCTTATAATTTACAGTAAGGGGATACATTAACCCTTATAATAAACGAGTGGGTACCCAGAGTTCCCTGTATAACTTCAGTCTGTGTCCTTGTACCTTTATATAGACACAGAACTCCTCGTGACTTCTAACTATCCTTATACATTTACAGTAGGGGGAATACTTACCCTTAAATACATGAAGTTGGTACCGAGTTCTCTGTATAACTCAGTCTGTGTCCTTTGTACCTTTATATAGACACAGAAACTCCTCATTGATTCTAATATCCTTATTAACTTTACAGTAGCGGGATACATTATTCCCTTATAATACATGAGTGGGTACCCAGAGAGTTCCCTGTATAACGCAGTCTGTGTCCTTGTACCGTTTATATAGACAAAGAAACTACTCAGTGACTTCTAAAGATTCCTATAAATTACAGTAGGGATACATTTCCTTATACTACATGAGTGGTACCCAGAGTTTCCCTTGTATAACTCAGTCTGTGTCCTTGTACCTTCTAATAGACAACAGAACTCCTCAGTGACTTCTCAATTATCCTTATAATTTAACCGTAGGGGATACCTTATCCCTTAATAATACATGAGTGGTACCCCCAGAGTGTCCCTGTATAACTCAGTCTGTGTCCTTGTACCTTTATATGGACACAGAACTCCTCAGTACTTCTAACTTATCCTTATAAATTTTTTGTTTTTTACAGTAGGGGGTACATTATCCTTATAATAAATCGAGTGGTACCCAGAGTTCCCTGTATAAACTCCGGTCTGTGTCCTTGTGTACCTTATATGGAACACAGAACTCTCAGGATTCTAATATCCCTTATAACTTTACAAGTGAGGGGATAGTGTATCCCCTTATAAATACATTGAGTGGTACCCAAGTTCCCTGTATAACTCAGGTCCTGTGTCCTGACCTTTATATAGACACAGAACTCCTCAAGTGATCCAGGTCATGTGTATATCTGTTGTCATTCAATACTCAACTGGACTTGAAAGTTAGTTCTTGAAGACGTTCGCTAGTCATCCGATGGCTTTCTCAATCAGATGAATTTACAAGAATCTTGTGGCCAATTCTGTACCCATGGAAAATCCCAATTATCATATCACATCCAGTGTAAGTGCTTGGTGTGTGATTAGATAGTGGCTAAGAGGTGTTATAGGAACGCCCAGAGTAAGGTGTTAAAACAGCAGTGTACATGGCAGACCAGTTGGTGTCGAAACCCCCCCCACTCATTTAGCTTGGTTTCTTTATGTTCACATAAAGGACCTCTTAACACCCTCTCTTGAAACCGTCCGTTCCTTCGCCAGTAGTTTAACATTACAATCTTCAAAGTATGCTCCTTTATCCTTAAGATTTTGCGAGAGTACCGGCTGAGTCTGACCCGAGGAATTGGCTCTTCGTGCGGGTCCATACGTTGATGCAGTTGCGTGTTTGGTTCTCCCCCACATACAAATAGAGCATTCTTCACTGCACTGCACTGCATATATGTGTCGCTTTTCTTGTGTTTTGGTATGGGTGGTCTTTCGGATGTGACAATTGGCCTGTAGTGTGTTGTTCGGTTTTTATAGCAGACAGGGATACGATGTTTTTTGTGAAAATTCTATCTTAATTTATCGGAGACCTCTGTACCTATGGGGATGACCATGCTTCTTCTCCTGTCTTGCTTTTTCCCTTCACTGTTGGTACTCGTGGTTTTTTTCTTTCCTTCTACTTCTTTTGACAAACGGCCAGTCCGGATATCCACAAGTTTAAGGGCTTCCTCTGAGATGTTTCAATTTCTATTCTTGTAGATGCCAGCTCGCCCTCTGTGCGAGTGGGGATGTTCTCGCTTGTGTTGTCAGGGGTTCTGTGAATGACCCCAAGTTGTGCCACTAAAGGGTGGTGGGCAGTCAAAGCACAAATACCTGATCTGTGTGGGTGGTTGTGTTTTGGTAAACCTCTACTTCCAGTTTAACCATTTTCCTTAACTTCTCCAAGCAGTCCCAGAAAGCCAGTTTGTGTGTTGTACCTCTTCCCTTGTTAATTTAATGTTTTTGGTCACCGCATTAATGTGTTCTGTGAGCTTGTACTTCCTTCTGGTGGATTTAAACCCAGGTCCTCAAACATATCTGAACCAGTGGACTGGGTTCTATGCCCTAAAGGTATTAAAGCGCCTGTGTTTTTCTACCATCCTCCTGTAAAGGTTGGCCACAATGGTTGAAACGGAGTCCCATGCACATCCATAAGTTTTTGCTTATAGAACTTATTCCCTGTATTGAAGATAGGTGTGGTATTCAGGCACAAGTCCAACAGCAACCACCTGTTTTGGGTTGAGATCATTTCCTGCTGGTAGAGTGCTCCTAGAGTGCTGCTGGCCCACCGTTTTCTCACCATGTCAACAGCCTCCTTGGTGGGTATACAAGTGAAGAGAGATTGTCACATCATAGGACACCATATTTTCAAAATTACTACACCCGGGTAGTACTATATCTTCAATTGTTGGGAAATCCGAGAGTTTCGGTTGCGTTTTATGTGACTTATGAACTTCCCCACAAAGGTCCTAAGATGTTTAGCTAGATATTTGCCACTTGTAGTTACGGTTGAAGCTGCTGACTATAGGTTTGGTGGGGCCCCTTCTTATGTATCTTTGGAAGTCCCATATATGCATGGATGTGCTCACAGGGTAGAGGTCGATTGATACATTGCTCGGTCAATGGCTTTAATCCTTTGAGATGGCTGTTGTAGAAGTCTGATACTTTTTACTTGTAACGGCTGTGGGATCCCTTGTTAAACGCCTCATATTGTTGTTTATCGGCCAGGAGCTGGTCACCTGTAATCATGTTAGCTAGGTTGTGTGAGTACCATGTGCATCTTCCCCTGTGTCTGCCTGGGTAGAATGGTGATACTTGAAATCTTCTTGAGGGAGGTGTTAAGGCTTCTTCTTTCCTGTGTAGTCAGGTTAGATGGAAGGAGTTTTAGCACTGGGCTAAGGCTGCAGATACCTTAGGGCGAAGTTGTTTCTGAACTCACTCGTGATACCTTATACTGTGATAGAGGCTTCTGTGGCTGCTATAATACCACCACAGGGATGGCTTTAGGGGTGATGGCAAAATTCAAGCCCTTACCAAGGACTTTCCAATTTCCTGGCGGGTCAGTGGTCCTGTTGAGACAATGTTCTTCTCACCCATTCCTCCTTGTTTGATGAAAGTGACACTTCCCTCCTTTGTTCCAAGGTAGTTGTTCTCCTTGGGGCTGTCTGGGATGACAGAATAAGAACTTGTTCTGTTGCCTTTGTTGTGCCCTTACCAGTTGCTAGAAAAGCTGTGCTTGTTTGGTGAACTCCCTACTCCTTTCCCAGATGGACACAGGTAGCTGGAGGCAGGTCTCTGTTCTAGTTGAACTATTGGTTGGCATCAAGCTATCGCTGTAAAATGTGTCGGGTCGGTACCCGTATCACTTGGAGCTGTGTTTTGAGCCTTTTTGCAGTACTGTTTGGCTCTGATGCCTTTAATAAAACCGTGGAATCCAGAACGTATTATGCATGGGTTACTAGTCTTTGTTGTCTGCATCGGTTGGGTTAAATCGCAGGGTGGTTTCTGTAGTCTGGGCAATTTCCTTGGCTGTCTTTTCATATTGATGTACATTTAGAGGTTTCTCTCCCCAAATGATTAGATAATATGCTTGTGAAGGTTCTCATTATCCAGGTCATGGTATATTCTGTGTAAAAGGTCAATGGGTCAGAATTAAAGCATTCAACGGACTTGAAATGTTAGTTCTTGAAGACGGTTTCGCGTAAGTCAGATGAGGTTTAATTAGAAGATGTCACCAAAGAACTGTGGGCAATTATGTACCCTGGAAAATCCCATTAGCATATCACAGCCAGGTGTTAAGGGGTGGTTTAGATAGTGGCTAAGACGGTGTTTAGGAACGCCCAGATTACAGGTTTTAAACAGCAAACAGTGAAGGGAAAAAAGCAAGACAGGAGGAAGATAACATGGTTCCACCCATATGTATCAGTGCGTCTCCGAAGAAATTAAGAAGAATTTTCAAAAAAAAACATCGTATCCCTGTCTGCTTTAAACCGAACAACACACACGGCAGCAATTGGTCAATCCGAATAAGACCCATACCAAACACAAGAAACGTACATTCATTATGCAGTGCAGTTGCGATGCAAAGAATGCTCTATTTGTTATGTGGGGGAGACCAACAGGCAACGCATCAACGTATGGCCAGCACAGAAGAGCCAATTCCGCGGGTCAGGACTCAGCACGTGTATCGCCTCTTAAGGCTAAAAGGAATACCTTTGAAGATTGTAATGTTAACATACGTGCGAGAGAGACTGTACTGGTTCAAGGAGGTGTTAAAGGCTTTAAATGTGAAAATAAGAAACAAGACCCTAAATAGAGGAGGGGCGGGGGTTTCGACACAACTGTCCTGGCCAGCTGTACATGCTGTTTTAAAACAACCTTACTCTGGGTCGTTTCTATAACACCTCTTAGCCACTATCTAATCACACCCTTAACACCTGGCTGTGATATGCTAATCAGGGAATTGTTCCGGGTTTACATTAATTGCCACAGATCTTGTACAATGTCATTCTGAATTGAGGGAAAGCCACGTCGGATGACTAGCGAACGTATTAAGAACTACAATTTCACGTCTCAGTGATCTAATTGATACAACAGGATAACTCCTCAGTGACTCTAATATCCCTTATAATTACAAGTAGGGGATAAGTAATCCCTTATAATACTGAGTGGGTACCCAGAGTTCCCTTATAAACTAATTTGTGTCCTTGTACCTTTATTATAGGACACAGAAACCCTCAGGAGTGACTTCTAATATCCTTATAATTTACATAGTAGGGGATACAGTTATCCCTTATATACATGAGTGGTACCCAGTTCCCTGTATACTCAGTCTGTGTCCCTTGTACCTTTAATAGACACAGAACTCCTCAGTGACTCTAAATATCCTTATAATTTTACAGTGGGGATACAATTATCCCTTATCAGAGTGGTACCAGAGTTTCCCTGTATAACTCGTGCTGTGCCTTGTACCTTTATATAACACAGAACTCCTCAATGACTTCTATATTCCTTATTTTACCAGTAGGGGTATCATTTCACCTTATAATTACATGAGTGGTACCCAGAGTTCCATGTATAAATCAGGTCTGTGTCCTTGTACCTTATATAGACACAGAACTCCGAGTGACTTCTAATATCCTTATAATTTACAGTAAGGGATACTTATCCCCTTATAATCAGAGTGGCTACCGAGTTTCCCTGTATACTCGCTCTGTTCCTATGTACTTTATAACGACACGAACTCCTCAGTGACTTCTAATATGTGGTGGGGGTGATTGTGTGTGGGTTATTGGGTTTAGAAGCATGCAGGCTTGTGCGATAACATTGTACTATTCTATCTTTGCACCCCTTGTAAGCGGCGGACGCAGCCAATAAATCCGATGTTGTACTGAGCCCATAATCCATGATCCCACTAGTACACTTAACTGCCCAGAGGGAGCTCAGCTCAGATGTATTTCCAGTTTATTCCACCAGTGGCAAGTTATAATCTGTCCATTACCATAAGGCGGGTTTTCTGTATGTAACTGTGATTAAAGCACAGCTAACGGTCCAAACGTTGTCAGTTAAGTGCTGCACATTGTAAATATGAGGAAAGTGTGTATTAAGGTCATAGAACCATCACAGTCCATGGAAGATGTGATATTTGAGGGTCACCAAGGTTTGGAAGGCACTCTGTAATCCACTGCAAATGAGAATAACACCAGATAATCAGTTCGTCTCACCTCCTGAGAGCGGTCTGTGTCTGTTCAGTCCTGTCAGTTATTTGGAAGCCATGCCGTTCTACTTAAAAACAGGGGGTTGGTTTTTTACCCAATGTGGGATAGCGATGGTTTAGACATTTTTTTAAACTTCCCTGGGCTATTTCCCCAACTGAAACATCGCATCCCCCAGGACAGTAAATCATCGCCACCATAGGACCAAGCTACTGATGGTTGAACCCATGTGTTTAATCAAATCCAATCTGCCCTGTCCCAGCGAGCTTACAAACCTAATCCCTTTACTTCTCACACCCAATTAATCAGTTCGAATGGGGGGAAGGGAAGGGGGAAAGTGATAATAGGAACCAATCCGATTGGTTATTCCATTCACCTCAAGTTGTTTCTGGGAAGATGATCCATAAAAATAGACGCCAATCATGAATAGGACCCCTACCACATAAATGCTAAAACTGATCAAGCTAAATGATCACCTACAGTTATATGTCCTCTAATTTAGCTGCAGGGAGCCGGTCTTGTGCTCTTGACATTTCTTTACGGTAGATTGGAACGAAGGAGAATAAAACTGTATACTGTAAGGTGGAAAAGGTCTATGAAGTTGAAGAACATAATGTCTTCCCACAGATCTCCACACCTGCTCACTTTTAGAAGGATCATTCCTGGAAAAAGCCGAGTGAAAGTCTTTGTGCAACACAAGATGGAAGGAAATTTGACACTGTTCTATGGGCAACTGGATCTCCACCTGCTGTGAGTTTGAATGAAAAGTTCCCACGATCCTCTATGACAAATGGGAAAGCAAGAAGGAGGGAGAGAAGCAACACTGCAAAGGCCAGAAAAAACTGGCCAAAAGTTCTGCCTCAATTCCTAAACTGAATAACTCAATCCAAAAGTAAGCCTTTAAACCCATCAGGGCAATGTAGAATAAACACAGCAAACCACTTTGATTGGTTGCTATGAGTCAGTGTATACTACAGTAAAACAGTATTACCAGTAATCTAGTTACTGGATTGTTCAATTAGGAACCCAAACGTTACAGGGCAAACTGTGGTCTCCAAAACAAGTTTAGGGCTAGGTAATAAAAAAGCCGCAGTAGCACATTTAAAGGGCACTGTCCACCCCAAAATCCCTACCCACCCCGACATAATTCTTTAATAAAATCCCAGATTTCTACTTATATCCTGCGGCGATCTGATCTGTGTTTGGCTGAGTGACGCGGCTTGAGTCATGGAGACGCCGCAGGAGAGAAAGGCCTGTACGATCCGATCGGGGGGGGTTTGTAATAAGAAATATTGTGCGGTTTGTGGGAGCGGCAGGGGTTACCTACCTTATATCCCAAAGGAGTTCACAAATAGGTGAACGATGGCCGAGGATGGATGGATCGGGTGGTGACGAGGGGGGGGGGACGGCGCATGCCTTAGACCTTGATGAGGATCAGCAAGGATGGCTCACAGGACAGCATGGAGTCTTCACTTTCCTAGACTGGAAAAGGGCCAATAGCTAGTGAACCATTTTGGAGCCGGACTATAAGTTTATGTAAAACTACAGAGTGGGCCCAGTACGTGGGTATAAATTATGTTTTTGGGGAATTTGAGATGGACCATTCCTTTAAAATGAGCGAACATCACAGATCTGGCTGCATTGCAGCTTTGTGAGAAATTTACATTGGGGTGGTGTAAAAGGTAAAGTGAAAATTATGTTTCCAGAGCTTGCGTAATATCACTGACCTCTGCCCACGCCCTCCTCAGCCCCCTGGGGTGAAGCATGCTCAGTTAAGACTTAAAGGACCACCAGCTCCACCCTCATAAGAACATCTTTTAGAAAGAATGGGCCTCTTTAAAATATGTTGAGAATTCATTTACTTGTCCTATGAATTCATAACTTATGCCTGCTATGCTTCTGGATTGCTCATGGAACTGAGCCATTTAGAAACATATGTACTGAGCCTGTACTGAGCCTGGGCTGCTAGAAGAGGCCAGTAAGATAGGGGATTAACATTCAGTCATGGCTGTGATGTCAATGTTCAAATCCATACTTGACTGGGTGTTATTAACTAGAAGACCAGGAAGCAAGGAAACAGGGGAAACAGGACATTGTGCAAGGATTTCAGGTTTAGATTATATTTTCAACATTGAGGCAAAACTATTACGTTTAGGGTTTTGGGGGGGTGATCTTTACCGTATTGTAGTTGTCATTTTGGGGATGGAATTGCCCATGTAAGCTGGGTGGGGAAAAACAGGACGTGTTGGAGGGAAAGGGAAAATGTACAGTTGAGAAGAGGATCAGCTTAATGCAACGGCAGAGACTGGTCACATAGCTACAAGCTGGTCACATGGCTGGAAAAACAGGAAGTTTTTCAAGCCGATAGTAATATTACTTGAACCTTTCCAGAATAAACTTCTCATAAATTTATCTAGCGGTGTTGTTTTAGGGGCGTTTTTGTAAAGGTACGGTGGATTGGATGGAAGGCTTTTTTTTATTATTAATCCTTACTAATTTGCAAGAATTAGAGACCAACAGTTACCCTTTAAACAATTGTATTTAACCAGTCTAGTTTGGCGGCACTATTATTTTACCAGTATGTGGCATCTTAATATTTAACAAGTCCTCTGGTGGGCACTTATATTTACAAGTCTCGTGGGCACTTATATTTACCAGCTCTGTGGGGGGCACTTATATGTACCGTCTTGTGGGCAAAAGCTGTGAGGAGAGGAATATAAACAGATGAGAGAATATTAACAGATAATTCGTAAGTATAACAAATAGTCCTGTCACTTTGAAACCGCTAATTAATTCCTACCCGAGTCCTGACTGTGCAGGGGGGGGACCGAGCTTCCTATGGCCAGGAGGGCGCGTTTCTGAGAGATCTGCTTAATTAATGGGATGGGAAAGGGATTACTTCCTCTCGTTTTTGTTGGCTTCCTCTGCAGCCCCCAGCTTCCAGGGTTTAGGCTTTGCACCTGGTGAAGTTAAAGGGAAGACCTTTTAACCTTTCTTTGGCCTTTCCCTTTTGTTGAAGAAATCTTGATGGATGTTATTTAAAGGCTATGTCAACCCCCCCAAAACTAAAAATGTTAATCCAAACCTAATTACCTTCCTCCAAACATAGACCAGGCTGGTCTTTAAAAAGTGCACTGTACAGGCTCATAAATATCCTTACCAGCACACGTTCCCTTGGCCCCTTTTGATGCTTTTTCCATGCCTCTCGGCGCAGGGCCGGATCTGTAGCGGCCGTCAGTGATTGGGCTTAGAAATTGATTTTGATTTAGAGGTTTAGATTTCAATTTTTGTTTGGGGGGTCGGGAATCAGATGAAACCTTGATTTTAAGAATCTCTGATAGATGGATCCATGTTATTAGTCATATCCTTAACTGAAACAACCTAAAATGTAGTCAAAACCTACAAGATCGGAAACCCAAACACAACCCACTATCCCAGAAACTACGGTATAATCTGGGCGAAGATTGAGTTGTACAGGCTATATTTTGTGTTGTATAGGCTACCTTCAGGTGAACAAAATCAGGGACACCACCTCTTCTTGTGCATGTTTTTGGAATGAGACTTCAGGGCTGTATTGTCTTGGTACCTCGGTGATGGGCAGAGAGCCACAGAGGGCAGAGATTGGAGATGGATGGGTGCTTTCTGCTTGTTATCTCCTTTTCCGGAGATAGAGTTTTTTGGACAGTGCTGAAAAGAAGCTTTTTTATTGTAATAAAAAAAATGAGAAATGTTACTTGAATTACCGGACGGTCTCTAAACCATCATTCAACATATAATTTTACACTCCAAACCTGTTACCGATAAGCATTTATCGCTGTCCATGATGATTGAACCTTGGCTGGCCGCACACAAGTGAAAAATCAACTTATATATTTAAAATTAGCTCTCTCATATCTTTCAAACAAGTAAGGATGAGGTCTCTGGATCCTTTAAGTTATAGACTTGTAAAGTCTACACCTTCAACGTGTCTGTCATGAATGTGAGGTCACACCAAAAAAACAAATAATTTCTGAAGCTTTAATTAAGATCTGCAAATTTTTTTATGTCCTTTTCTCTCCTATGAGTTCGACCCCCCAGGTGGGTTTAAGAGGCAAGCAGATTGCTAAAAATAAGCATTCCTGGGGGGCAGAGCAATGGTGCTGGTGATGTCACAGACTCACAGTGTTAGCAGGAAAAAGGTTAATGTGCTTTTAAATAAAGATCACCATATTCCCCCTCCACAATAATGAGAAGACTATATAAGCCTTTTGTCTTTCTTACCTTCTTAATGTGGGAATGAGGACAGCCCCGAGGGGGCCTTTGACTTTCTCGATTCCTTATTTTCTTTATATTGAAAGTCTTTGTCTATGCTGCTACACTGTACATCTTGAGAGGGATCAACAGGATTATTTGTTCGTTGTGCTTGTTGTTAAGGTGTTTAAAGGACCAACCCCCCCCCCCACACCCAAGTAGAATAGACTGCAGCTGTTTTCCTTTGCTCGGCTGGACAGGGGGGGACACGTCTGTTAAGACAACACCATGGTCGGTGGCTCTCTCTATGTGCTTAAAGATGAAAAGTGTGAACTTTCATAGGTTTCATATTATATTTCTCAGAAGGCACCCCTGGTAAGGGAACCTGGAATTCAATTGTGGAACTTTTCTGAGCAGTTGGTTTAGGCTGTATCCCTCTTGGAAAGTCTATTGTTATAAGCAGGTGGCATGGACCTTGCAAACTCCTCGGAAAAACTGGGACTCGTTGGCCGAATCTTGACACTTCTGTCAATGTCTTTTCAACGCTTTTTCCTCTATTTTAGACTTGTGGGCTGAAGCCATCGTTTCCTATGCATAGATTGGGACAGGGTTCGATACCTGGGTGGGGGAATCAGAAGACTTTAGAATCCCATGAAGGAACAGATTCCTCCAATGGCAGAGTGTTCCGGGGGGGCTGGTGGTTTATAGGTCTTTGCACAATGTTTCACTCAGTTTGCTTTTAGGTCATCATTGGAACTGGATGGTGCATGGTCGGGTTGAAAACTATTAGAAGATTGTAATTAAGTAACTCATTCCAATTATCACTTGGAAAGGGTTGGTGGTGATATGAATGGTGTATTGTAGTTGTACTGGTGGGAACCTTGGATTGTTGGTCTAACTGGACTCTTTAGATTATTTCCAGGGTCTCTAAAAATATTGTCCTCATCAGGCTGAACCCCAACAGAATTTAACTTGTCCCTTTTGTTATTCCCCCTCCCTTGCCTGAACGCCGCAGAGGCCCTGAGGCCTAGGAGGTCGGACTTAAGGTTGGCCTGGGGACGCAGACATGCTTAACCCAATGCATGGGGCCGGGGGTGTATGCTTGCCATTTGGTGGAACAACGTGCTAGTGTTCGCGCAACCGAAAATTGGATTAGGGTGGGTCCCGGTTAGTGAAAAGCAGGTTGAACTCAGGAGCCTGGATGCGAAGTAAGTGAAGCTTGAGGAAAACAGATTATAGTTCGTATCTGTAGCCGCCAACTTTAGACGATGGTTTCAAAGAAAAAAGGAACACATCGATTGCGGCAAGTGAGTCACCAGAGTAAATCACTAGGTCGCTACATCTTTGATCCATGAGGGAGACAGGAGTGAGGCAGGAAGAACAGTGTAGTAGGAGTGTCACTCGTGATAAGACTGGCCCTGTACCCCCCCACTTCCCGCCCTGTGCGGGAGTAGTTTCCGCAAGAGTGATTTTGATTTTTTTCTTGGCCCAGATATCCACATCTACAATGTTTCTTTCAACTTTATTTGTATCTGACAATAATTCTTATGTTAAAGAACATTTTGCCTTTACCGAGCAGTGATACCTGTTGAATCTCGTAAACATTATGTGTATTTGGTGGTGCTTATCATTAGGGACATCTCTACCTTGGGCTTTTTGCTTTTGGAGAGGGGTGACTTGTATACAAAAAAGGAGGTTGGTGTCTTTTTTTAGAGGAAAGATAGTAATTATCTTCTACTCTGGAGATAAATGACCCGTACAACTTTGTCATTGGACTGAAAAACGTCAGTACCAAATTAGATATCTAGGAAGTATGATTTATAGCCATAACAGGTGACATCGCGCATTGTAAAGAACTATAGCCTCTGAAGATAACAGAGAAAGAAGAAGTGCTAGTTGGTTGGGGGCATTGCCAAGGTCTTTGGGATCTTGATCGCTCTAACAATCATCTACATCATGTAGTGGGTGGTGGAACCGCGTTTAACGTGACTGTAACTTCTTTTATAAAACTGGCATTCTTCATGGGAGAGTGAGAATGATTAGGCATTTTCCGGCTGGAGTCCGTTGTGGATGAGAAATCAGCCAGGTGAGGGTTTCTTCTGCAAATGAATCGTTAAGGACGGTAAAGTGGGGAGATTGACTCTTGATCTTAACTGCAAAAACCTTCTTCATTCAGATGGCATCTTTCTTGAGTTATTTAGTTCACAAACCATTATTCATCTTTTGGTAAAGTTTTTTGAATGGTTCATCAATACATACCACTTGCCACTTTTCATGACGTACAGAGAAGAACATGTAGAGGTCATATCTTATCTGAATTCGACTTGATCATCATGGAAGATTTAGATTTTGGCCCGATCCCCTTGGAGAAGAGGGTACTTCTGTCTTTTATTTCCTCTTGTATCCGTGTGCTTTCTGAAGTCTGGCCAGACGGAAGCGGACTCCGGGCGTACAGGGTTGCATCACACGGCGAGAGCTGAGGCGAAAGGAGTATGAACTTCAACAAGTTCCACGAGAGGGTGGCGGTTGGATACAAAGTGGTCCAGTACAGGTTTTGGATACAGCCGTAACTGGTCAGAAAGAGATTTGCAAAGCTCACGTGGAGCCATGCGTGCTGTCTAACGGCTGCTCGTATGAGGAGATGGGGTAGAGATGGACGTTATCTTAATTTGCTTTCTTTTTTTTTATTTGTTTTGGTTATGCTCTGTAATCCTTTAGACTCTCCAAAATTTCACATCCCTTGAGGTACCTGACTTGGCTTTCCTCCCTTTGCTCACCAAACTCCCATTTTTTTTTTCATTTTCTTCCATTATTTTTTTTTTTTCATATAGCTGAAGTAGGGAATCAGAATGAAAAAAAAAAGAGAGGACTTGTTTTGTATGGTGAGCAACGTGGATGTGCATAAGGACATTTATTTTGTTACCTCAAGAGGTTATGTCAACGTGAAAATGAGTCCTGATGTGTAAGGATTGGCAGATCAATGCTCCCTTGTTTGGACAAAGCTTGTCTCATGGGTGCGAACGTTATCAGGGTAAGTATCATCTTACAACTGCCTCATTTTGGGAAAGATGGCATTGCGCAAAATACGCTCTTTCCGTGTTATTTTTCCCAATAGATGGGGCCATTTGATATAAAACAGCTGAACATGGTGCTTAGGGATAAGCATCGATGGTGTTTTATTTGTACTTCTTTTTTTTTGTGGTGGAAAGGAAACAGGTTATCGGACTCAATCATGCTCTCACACAACAACTGATGAAGGGAACTCCCTCGGTAAACATCTGAAGGATCTGGCACTTGTCCGAATGTGATTAAATAAACCAGAATCCGTGCTTGTCACCACTTCTCCGTTTATGTTTCAATGGAGCGCGCTTTTTATCACCAGGGTTTATCTGCATAGGTTTCGTCACTGACTTGTTAGTTTTGTTGTATATGGCCTCAAGGAACGTGGGAGACCTGGGATCCTTTAATAAACTTCTTCTGGTTAAGTGTAGTTGAGGAAAACCCTGGCTACAGGGGCGTTCCTGCTCCTCCAACCACATAGTTTCACTAGATGACGGACGCTGTTATAAGCCCTGGAGTGCATGGACAGATCAAATTGGCATGGTCTTCCATCCTGGATCGTGGCGCATACTTGTCTAACGGATCTAAATGACTTACAGTTTAAAGATCCAGATGAGCAAATGGTCGCCAGCTTGAAACCACCGAGATTACTGACTCCAGAACATTTTGGGAATTGTTTAACATGTGGTCTGGGTCTGCGACTCTGTTTTTGTAAAGCAGTGACTTTGAGGTTTTAACTGAATACCGCAAGTGAGGTGCAAGGAGAATGGCCCTTCTCGCCCGGTATGTTGAGCGAACACATGTGCTTCTCCAAAAACAATAGGCTTCAGGCAATCTCTCCCACAGTCGGAGGGCGGATGAGGCAAACTTCCCTGCATTTTCTTTAATTTGGCGGAGGACGTGCACAATGTGTTTCGGTCGTGGAGGTGTGGATGGCACAGAACTGGTAAAGCATTTAAGATGTTCAGAGGTAAAGAGTGGGCACCTGGTGGTTTCGCCATAACATTTTGGAGTCTGGGGACATGTTAAACATCATGAAGACAAGATTGGGTGCGTCGATTGTTGTAGCCGACCACCCGTTGCTGAAACGACCTGGACAGATCGGACCCTGAATGAAAGCTTCCTGGGTTGGGAAACGGATACAGAGGAACCATAAAGAGCCTCACAAAGAAGGCATGTGGCGGAGGTACCCCAGTCATTTGGCAGGTGAGTGGGAGGGTCCGTTGTTGTGTAGGGGCCAGGGGGCGCGGGCAGGAGGGGCAGCCAGGGTGGAACGCGGTGGGCACAAGATGAGTGAGAGGAGCCAGTGAGGAGCTCCATTGGCCAGAGGGGCCCCATCAAAACGTAATCTGTAGGGGGAGGAAAAAAAAATAGAAAGTCAACCATCAAATCAACGCGTGGGAATTACGTTCAATCTCACCCTGTGGTACTAGTGCAATGTGCCATGCTTTTTTATAGAATAGTCTGTCGGGACTTCAGAGGACGTGCGGCCCAGCACAGCCGAAAGGGACCAAGATAAACTTTAATTACCCTTGCGTTCCCAGCTCTTTTGAACTTTTTATTGAAGGAATGGGAGGTAAGACACGGATCCCTTTACCTCCGGCTTCAACAAAAAAACGGAATTAGCAACAAAGTGGTTTTCCCAGTTGATATGTGGGATACCCTTAAAATTACTGGTTAGTAACCCAAGCTCTATTGTGCTGAACATGATCAGTTGGGGTTGGGGGCAGGTATCTGACAATTGACCAGTTATTTTGTCTGTAAGGTTACCAAAGTCTTAAGAAAGTGAATTTGAATCTTTGAGAGATGTAAATATAGATGAAATTCTGCCACTGTTTCCGGACCCCTCTTTGCTGCCATGGTTCCCAATTAGTCACGTCTGGAACATGTTGTACAAGATGGACATCACAGCCAGATGACTGAATGTTATTCCCCTAGCTTGCTCATCTGAGCAATAGTGCGAAGCTTGGTAAAAAGAGCTGGAGGTGGAGGAAAGGTAGGAGAGGAACCCTTTTGCAGAGGCCCATGGCCAGAGGGAATAGGTGGTCGAGAAGAGCTGAGGGCAGGCAAGGGAGTGATGAGAAGAAACATTTCGCTGTGCTATTAACGAGTGCTAGGCCACATATGAGCTGTGTCTGAATTCCTGGATACCTAGAAGAAGAAATACTGAGTCGCCACCTCGATGTTTGATTGAGGGTTCTGTGGAATTTACCGTGTCCAACATGGCGTAATTTTATTTCCCAGCATTACCAGGATCACATGGGGTTGTGCTGTCACTGACCATGTTGTGTTTTGCACTGGCAAATAACCACTAACTTAAAGGAAATGTTACAAGTAGGTAAAATCCCACATTGGAATCTTACAAAACAGTCCTTGTTTAGACAGGGGGGAGACCATGTGAACCAGTGGCCGTGTAAACATCCTCGGGCCCTCCCCCCCCAATGGGCCACGGGGGGCCTGCCAGGCGGGGGACTGGGGGACGGTAACAGTGGTGAAAAGGGAGGTGTGGCGAAGGAGGTGACCCACATCCAATTTCCTAGCTGATCCCACGCTTGATGGTTTTAAGAGCTGTGATGAACCGTATGAAGTAAAGGATATGGTTCAGGTATTTACAAAAGAGCCGATCTTCTACTGCTATACTGACTCGTTGTAAAAAACAGACATGAGTGTGCCACATCTTGTACTGTAACGTATCAGGGTTATCAATAAAAGTTTTCTAGTGTGGAAAAGGGTGCGAATGTGGCACCCAACCATATGTGCAGATGGTGAAATTTTCTGTTAAGAGAGATCTTATGGTCGCACACTAACCCGTTGCAATGGTTAAATAAGAGACGATCTGATGGGTTTGGGGCAAAAGTTAGCACCATTGATGTTAACTTGATGAATCTCCCTGTGGTGTGTTAAAAACAGCTGATCGAGATGAGCTGGGGAGGGGGGGTGGAGCGGGGGATCTGGTGGGAAGCTGGGGAGGGGGTGGGTCAGGGCTTCCAATCTCGCGGGTGGCCATAGGCCCTGAGTTACGCCCATGAATGTGATTGAGGTCAGGGGGTGTTTAAAGTCATGCTGGACCTGACGTATAGCCTGTAACGTGGACGTAGGTAACACTGATTTCGTGCTGCTGCAGCCATTTCCAAAAGTTGTAGCGTCCATAAAAGGGAAGACTTGTAAACCAGCCCAATACGTCCCGCAATACATGATGCAGTAAATCTCGGTATAGACAACGATACAGCAACAACCCTGCCAGTGTGAAGAAGAATCACATTTATAACAGTATAAAGAAATCTCCATTACGAGAAGAATCGATTTGCGTGCTTGTGTCGCTCGGTTTGTTGTACAAGGTAGATTGTGATTGAACACAAATTAACATGTGTTGGGATAGTGAGCGGTTAGTATGGGCAGTGAGCGTATGGGCAGAGTGATGAGGCGTATGGGAAGTGGAGAACATGGGGCAGTGAGCGATGGGCAGGGAGCGTATGGGGCAGTAGAGTATGGGCAGTGACGCGAAGATGGGCAGTCGAGAGTTATGGGCATGAGCGTAATTATGGGCAGTGAGCGTATGGGCAGTGAGCGTATGGGAAGTGAGGCGTCATCGGGCAGTGAGCGGTATCGGCAGTCAATGGAGGCGAGAAAATCGGATTTCCAGAAATGGGCAGTGAGCGGATGCGCGAAAGTGATGGCGCGCATGGCAGTGAGCAATGGGACATGTGAGGTATGGGCGTGAGCGTAAATGGCAACGTGGAGCTTGGTATGTTTTGTGGGTAGGGGGCAGTGAGGCGTCATGGGCAACCCCCCCGCAGGAGCCGAGGTATGGGCTATGTAGAGGACCCCGTGTCTCGGGATGGGCAGTGCGCGTCATGGGAGGAGAGTAATGGGCAGTGAGGCGGCTGTTAGGCGATTGGGCGTGACGTCATGCCTTAACTAGGAAGTGAAGCGGCTGTTAGGCGATTGGGCGTGACGTCATGCCTTAACTAGGAAGTGTATCCTAATTAGCAAACAGGATTCCTCTTCCCGGACTTTACGTACAAAGCACATGGGAATTCCAGAAGAGCACGTCTTCAAGCTACTTAACACGTCCGATTTCAAAGAACCAAGTTATTTACAATGTTGAAAGGCCCTTTACAACAAACCTCTCTTTCTCACTCTGTCACTTCCCTCTAGTCAGTACACACAACGCCAAAATATCACTTCCTAGTAAGGATGACGTCACGCCATCGCCTAACACCGCTCACTTCCTAGTTAAGGCATGGACGTCACGCCCAATCGCCCTGGACAGCTCGCTTTCCACTTCCTATTAGGAAGAGACTCACACACCCAAATCAAAAACGCCTAACACCACTCGGCTGTTAGGCGATTGGGCGTGACGTCATGCCTTAACTAGGAAGTGGAGTGGCTGTTAGGCGATTGGGCGTGACGTCATGCCTTAACTAGGAAGTGGACAGGATTCCCTCGTCCCCAGGGAACTTTACAGTAACAAAGAACATTGGGAGTCCAGAAAGAGACAAGTTCCTTCAAGCTACTAACACAGAGTACAAGATTCAAAGACCAATTCTTTAATGTTGAAAGGCCCTTTTACACCCTCTCTTTATCCCTCTGCTGTACCCTCTAGTCGGCTGTTAGGCGATTGGGCGTGACGTCATGCCTTAACTAGGAAGTGGAGTGGCTGTTAGGCGATTGGGCGTGACGTCTTTCCTTAACTAGGAAGTGATATTTTGGGCCGTTGTGTGTACTAGACTAGAGGGTAAGCAGAGGGAGAAAGAGAGGGTGTAAAGGGCCTTTCAACATGTAAATAAATTGGTCTTTGAATCTTGTACTGTGTTAGTAGCTTGAAGACTTGTCTCTTCTGGAATCTCCCAATGTGCTTTGTTACTGTAAAGTTCCCTGGGACAGAGGGAATCCCTGTATTCTGCTAATTAGAATACCAGGGGACACATGGTAAAGGTCTGTTTCCCCATATTAAACATAGACACATGCAATGTGCCTTTACATATTTATTAATACATTTTATTATCCCATTGTTATTATTTTCCACCATCTCTCTTTCAGATGAAGATTGTTACAAACAGAAATTTTCTCAAATGAAAAATGTAAGAAAAAATGAAACGGTGATGAAATCTGTCAATCAGCGAGACAGCTCCAACTCTAATCTAGTCTACCAACAAGAGATGGAATCCAAGGTAAATTGAACATTTGCCACTTTTTTCCTATTAACCCCCATTGACTCCCCACGATTTCTCCCCATAGTCAGACCTGAGGACAGCTCCGTCCTGGTATTAGAGGATGTTGGATGTTCCATGTTTGGGGGATTGGCCAATCCCATTAATTAGCCAGCAGTCATGTGATCTCTATAGCTTATTACTATTATTATTACGCTTATTATTATAAATATTATTACGCTTATTGTTTTTTTTATTACTATTATTTTTATTATTATGCTTTTTATTATTACTTTAATTATTAGGTTTACTATTTTTATTATTATTGTTATTTTAATTACTATTATCATTAATTTAATGATTATGTTTACTATTAATAATAATAATATTATTATTACATTATGTTTACTTTTAAAGGGCATGTCCACCCCCAAAACTAGAATTCCCCCCCACTACTGGCCCCACCATGTAGTGTAATAAAATCTTTACCTCACATCCCAGCTCCATAAGGTTCTCCTGTAGTCCCCCCCCCCCCCCAAAGTCCCAAAAACTGCCCACCAGGAGGATAGCAGAGTCCATATAGGACTGCCTCCTATCTCGCCTCCGGGAGAAGTTTGGCATCCGTACTGCAGCCCTTCTCCCCCTCCCTCCCGTTTTGCGATCCCTCCCCCTACCATAAAACCCCTTGCCCATATATTGGTATATCTTCCCCCAGCCCCAACCACTAAAAAATAATTTTAAGAAAGACCCCCGAACTCTACTTACCTTCCCTCTCTCCACCGGCATTCTGAGAAGCCGGCAGCCGCGTCCGTGACTTGCAAGCAGAAGGCCGGGCGTCGGAGGAGAGAGGGAAGGTAAGTAAAGATCTGGTCACTTTCTTAACTTATAGGGCAAACGTTTATTATAAGGGTGGACATGCCCTTTAATATTACTATTATTCCAATTACTATAGTTATTATTGTATATTTTATTTATAAAGTCCTATTGCTATTTTTTTTTATTACTATTATTAATTTCATTATTATTATTATTATTGTTATTACTATTATTAATTTCATTATTATTATTATTATTGTTATTACTATTATTAATTTCATTATTATTATTATTATTATTATTATTATTATTGTTATTACTATTATTAATAGTATTACATTTATTTTTATTATTACATTTATTATGTTTACTATTTATATTATTATTGTTATGGTTATTTTTATAATTATCATTATAATATTATTATTATTATTGCTACTCATTCAGGAATTTTAACTGGTTCGTATACAAATCCACTATTATAGAGCACCCAGAATCCTTTGCTACTAGATACGACTTATCGTTTCTCCTGAAGCCTGGCGAGTGTCTGACCCTCATCTTTCGTGAACCCCGTGCTGACATATTGTTAAACTCTGATCATAGAAATTTACATTTTGTAAACTCGGAGAAAGACAAATCTACCTTCTCTGTGGTATTATTACTCAGGGAATGCTTGTGTTCCCACGTGTGGTCTTTTAAATGTGATTCTCCCTTTATTATTATTTGAGCTTCATTTCTGTGCCTTCGGGGCTGATCCCTTTGAAATTCCCATCTCCAACGCCAGCCTATTAAAATAACTGTGACCTATGACCCTGTAGTTGTATTGGAGCCAGAATTCACATCCTTCTGTGATTGGCTCAGGTCACCACCCAAGAAACATGTATTGACCTTAGAACTTTTTGGAATGCAGCAGAATAGCCAAAATGTACTTCTAGGTCGGCCTCTAATCTATTGATTTTACGACATGAGAATTAATTTAAATTCCCCCTGTACCATACTGTGCTTCTCCAAAAGGGTATTGGCTTATTAATCATAATCTATTAAGATCTGTTCATTGTGCTAGTGGCGCGGTGACTATTTCTTGTCTGTTAACAGGTCAACGGCAAAGCCAAGCAGAAAATCCGAAAGGCAGTCGGGGAGTACTCTGTACCAGAGGCACCGTGTGTTGTGAAATCAAATACCAATGTTAACATAAACATATCCACACCTGAGCCGACGGGGCCTATAGACCACTGGGAGTCCCAACAAGAATCCCATTTAAATGATCAGAAGTCTTTACGGGCAGAGAAAATGGAGGCTAAAAGTATCAGTGGCCCTCACCCTCTCAATGGTACGATCTTAATCCAGGCTGATGGACACTCCAAGCCGACAGACGTCCTTCCCCCAAACCGGAGAGTACTGCACCGATCTGAAACCATAGGGAGCAGCTTAGAATCTCTTGGTGAAGACCCCGTGTTTCCATTAACTCTTAATGAAACCAGCACATGCAATAAACTTAAAGCTTTCATTCCAAATTCTGCTGGAACATCGCAGGAGTCCCCGTTAGTGGCCACTCAGACCTCAGAACATCCACCTATGAGAAACCATTCATTGCGACCACTAGGTTCAGTGGCCAATGGCTTCCAAGGGAATCCTCCAACACAAGATCCCCAAGATCCTAGAAGCCACCAACTTACTGATTTTAAGACCCATAGAAAACTGAGCTTAGAGGGGATGAGAAGACAAACATGTGTGGATTATAGTGATTCGAGCAGCAGTGATGATGAAGACAGACTTGTCATTGAAATTTAACCATCACTCAGCGCTATAAACCCAAGTGTTTATAGCGATTGTATAAGGAGTTCCGTGACCTGTATAACTCTGGTTAAGTTCACTTGATTGGTCATGGAAGGTCCTTGATAACTCCCAATATTCTTATAATTTAAAATACGGTACATTCTTCTCCTTGTGTATGTGTTTGTACATTGGATGTAGGTACGGTATGTGTCAGTATGAAGAACGTATGTGTTTGTACATTGGATGGTACTGTAGTGTAGTATGAAGAACGTATGTGGTTTGTACATGGATGTGGTAGGTATTGTGTCAGTATGAAGAACGTATGTGTTTGTACATTGGATGTAGGTACGGTATGTGTCAGTATGAAGAACGTATTGTGTTTGTACATTGGATGGTACTGTATGTGTCAGTATGAAGAACGTATGTGTTTGTACATTGGATGGTACTGTATGTGTCAGTATGAAGAACGTATGTGTTTGTACATTGGATGTAGGTACGGTATGTGTCAGTATGAAGAACGTATGTGTTTGTACATTGGATGGTACTGTATGTGTCGTATTGATAGAACGTATGTGTTTGTCATTGGATGTAGGTACAGGTATGGTGCAGTATGAAGAACTATGTGTTGACCATTGGATGGGTATCTGTATTGTGTCAGAATTGAAGACATATGTGTTTGTACATTGCAATGTAGTCTCGGTATGTGCCAGTATGCAAGAACAATTGAGATTTGTACATGGATGTGACTGTATGTGTCAGTATGTGAGAACGTATGTTTTGTGTAATGGATGGTAACTTAGTCAGATGAAGAACGTATGTGTTTGATTGGATGGTACTTATGTGGTCAGTATGAAGACCGTATGGTTTGTACACTTTGGATGTAGGTCGTTAGTTGTCAGTATGAAGAGACACGAATGTTTTTGACATGTGGAGGGTACTGTATGTGTCACAGTACTGAGAACGTAGGTTTGTACATTGGATGGGATATGTATGTGTCATATGAAGAACTAGGTGTTTGTACAGTGGATTGGTTACTGTATTGTGGTCCAGATATGAAGAACGTATGTGTTTGTACTTGGTGGTACTGTATGTGGTCCAGGTTGATAGTACGTATGTGTTTGTACAGATTGGATGGTACTGTATGTGTCTAGTATGAGAACGTATGTGTTGTAGGATGAGGTACGATATTGAGACGTTTGAGTAGCTGGATGTTACTGATGTCAGTATGAAAGACGTATGTTTATGGTACATCGGATGGTACTGTATGTGTCAGTATGAAGACGTATGTGTTTTTAACAGATTGGGATTGGTACTGGGAGTGTCAGTATGAAGAACGTATGGTGCTGTACATTCGGGATGGCTACTGTATGTGTCAGTATGAAGAAACGTATGGTTGTGACATTGGGTACTGTATGTGTCAGTATGAAGAACGTATGTGTTTGTACATTGGATGGTACTTTGTGTCAGTATGAAGAACGTATGTGTTTTACATTGGATGTATGTATGGTCTGTATAAAGACCGTTGTGTTTTACATGGATGGTACTGTTTTCTAGTAGAAGAACGTATGTGTATGGTGTGATTTTGTACATGTGGTACTGGTACTGTATGTGTCAGTATGAAGAACGTATGTGTTTGTACATTGGATGGTACTGTATGTGTCAGTATGAAGAACGTATGTGTTTGTACATTGGATGGTACTAGTATGTGTCAGTATGAAGAACGTATGTGTTTGTACATTGGATGGTACTGTATGTGTCAGTATGAAGAACGTATGTGTTTGTTACGCATTGGATGTATGTAGTGTTTGACAGGTATATGTAGTTTGTCATATGAGAACGTATGTGTTTGTTACATTGGTGGTACTGTAAGTGTCAGTAGTGAAGAACCGTATGTGTTTGTACATTGGTGGTTACTTGTATGTTCAGTATGAAGAATCGTATGTGTTGTTACATTGGATGTACTGTATGTGTCAGTGATGAAGAACGTATGTGTTTGGTAACTTGGATGTGTACTGTATGTGTCAGTATGAGGAACGTATGTGTTTGTACATTGGATGGTACTGTATGTGTCAGTATAGAAGCGTAGTGTTGTGTACATGGGAACTGGTACCTGTGTGTGTCAGTATGAAGAACGTATGTGTTTGTACATTGGATGGTACTGTATGTGTCAGTATGAAGAACATATGTGTTTGTACATTGGATGGTACTGTATGTGTCAGTATGAAGAAGGTGTGTGTTTGTACATTGGATGGTATTGTATGTGTCGGTTTGAATGATATTGCAATCTATTTTGGTTTTTTTTATCTGCAAATCCTTTTTGTATGTGTAAATAATAATGTAAAGTTTTGTATGTGACCATGAAAGTCTATTTAGATACTGTATATTTATATTTATATATATATGACACGGTACTTGATCAGTGTCCATGTGATTTGTTATGAACCCCTTTGACTGTATTAATGTGGCTTTAGCAGTATAAGGAAATATCCATACGTGTGCCTGGACCCATTTCCCCATGTACCGTGTACTCTGGGCTTTTGTAGGAGTTTATTGGAAATATTGCAAAATGCTGTGATGGAATTTCATTTGCCAGGTAAACGATTTTTTCCCCTCTTTTTTTTACTGTTTCTCCCTTTCCCCTGACATTGGACCTGCTGGATTTGTGTATTGAAAGCACTTAGTAAAGCCATAGATAATTATTTATCAGTATATGTAAAATCCATCAGGTAACATGGCAATATATTGTACATTACACTGGCTGCAGTTTGTTCTTAATATTATTGTGAGATTACATTTTTTGTGCATACTTTGCCTTTTGTTACGCAATGGAATAATGGAAGCCTTGATGTGGATGATGTCATCAGAAGAGCAAAACCTCACATTGGTCATTCAAGTGCTTTGTAAGCAGTAGACCATTAAACAGCTGATTGGTTGATATGAATTTCTAGCCCTTCTTACATGAACCCTAAAGGTGCAAACTTTTGCTTGTGCTGTTAATCTCCAACCAATCAGGTGCTACCAAATGTCTTCTGACTGTAGTAGACCATTAAAAAGGGATCATCTGATTGGTTACAACAAATTAACAAAAATGAGCACCTCTTATTATAGAAACTCAAAATTGTGTCAGAGGATGATGTCACTATTGATATTATAGTGGAATCTTGTGTATTTTTAACTCTTTTGGATCTTTGGCAATTTTTACTGTTGTGAATAAACGGATCACACTTAAAAATCTGCACTGTTTATTTGTGTGTGTCTGTATCAGTGTCTGTGTGTGTGTGTGTGTGTGTCTGTATCTGTGTGTAACCTTGTCTGTGTGTTGCTAGTATAAGATCTCATTGAATTCTATTGTGGCCAGACTCCTTACTACATTAAGGCATTTATAGGTGTAATGTGCTTTAATAATAGGGCCAACATTAACAGATCCAGAGATACGTATCCCAGCCTGGGAAACTTCTATAAACTGTATAAACAGGTACATCTCGTGGATTTACCAGTAGCCCAGAGATCAGGGAAAGACTTACTTGGTATAATTACTCAATATGCACAAAATATTGTTATTTTTTTTTTTGCTATTACCAGTAGTCCATGGTTTAAGCAGTTAGACAGGCCATTTTTTTGTGGTCTGGGATACATGGATGGCCACTGTGGTACCATTGGTCATGCCAAGATTCTGTGTGGATAAACAATGTGATTTTGTGGGGAAAATCACTGACATCTATACCTGGATTGTCCATACCTGGACAAACAGGTAGTAATATGGTTAAAGGGGGCTGTCTCATTACCCATGGGTCTCTCTCATTACCCATGGGGCTGTCTCATTATCCATGGGGCTGTCTCATTACCCATGGGGCTGTCTCATTATCCATGGGGCTGTCTCATTACCCATGGTGCTGTCTCATTACCCATGGGGCTGTCTCATTACCCATGGGGCTGTTTTATTAGCCATGGGGATGTCTCATTAGCCATGGGGATGTCTCATTAGCCATGGGGCTGTCTCATTACCCATGGGGCTGTCTCATTACCCATGGTGCTGTCTCATTACCCATGGGGCTGTCTCATTAGCCATGGGGCTGTCTCATTAGCCATGGGGATGTCTCATTACCGATGGGGCTGTCTCATTACCCATGGGGCTGTCTCATTACCCATGGGGATGTCTCCTTACCCATGGGCCTTTTATACACATGGTTTCTACAATAGAGTTGGGCAGATAGATGGTTCATTTGGTGGTCAACGTTCCTCATTCTAAACCCCTAGAGATCCAGGGAGATGTATCATCCCCATAACTGGACATGTAGCTTTGGTCTCATGTCTCCAACTATTAATTTGTGTTTTTCTTGTTTACAGGGACAATATGAGAAGAAAAGGATCCCAAATAAAGAATCAATTCTGAGCTTCGCTGACATAAGCAAACTGACCTTTTTTGGATGAAATACTCATGGTCTCCTAAAGGTGGCGCTCTTGTTCTTTTGTGATTGTTGCCTCTGCCTGCAACCAATACATTTACAGGTAGAAAGAAGTTCCAGTGTAAGTGATCAGGTTCCACCCCTGTGACTAGAAGCACGTTATATTATTATATTCTAACAGAACGATAGGCCAGAGAGCAGTACATTTAGTATCGGCAGTGAGCGATGGTTGAATTGTGTTTGGTCATGGTTATAAAATCTTTGGATCTTTCCCATAAACTATGAACCTTCACAGTTTTCATTGGGAAGTTGACCTGTCAAAAATCCACCATGTGTCAGCTGAGAAACATTCTAAAGATTTGGTGGGTTTGCCAAAATACACAATCCGCAGCTCCTTGTACGGTTCCCCACGCCACTTAACACAGTGATAGAAACCACACAGGGAAATAATGTAGATGGGACACTAAATGTTGCTTAATCCCTGTCCTGTCTCTGGCCTGGACACCAGATCATCTTCCTGGGAGACAAGCCAGTGCGATTGGTTCTGCTCTGGGAACGTGTTGCTACTTACAGTTATTTTCATGGGAAGTTTGATATTTCTGTAATGAACCTGTAATAGCAGCTGATTAATAGACCGTAGATTCCAGTTCACGCTTCATATCACTGTACAGAATTCCAGAGGGATAATGTAACAACGGGATTTGCAGAATGGAATAAAATCTGTCTGGTTTGGTGATTACGTTTCCGTCAATAATAGACGACAGCGAGACGGACGGTAACACGCGGCAAAAGTTAAACGTCGCCAACCGTTTGCGCTGCGATCCACAAAATGCGGAATTGGCGCGCATGCATTTTGCAAAAAAGTTGGCATCTCCTGCATTCCGAAAACGGATCCAAGCGCACGTGTCGACCGCAGTG
Source organism: Hymenochirus boettgeri (assembly GCA_019447015.1). Taxonomy (NCBI): domain Eukaryota; kingdom Metazoa; phylum Chordata; class Amphibia; order Anura; family Pipidae; genus Hymenochirus; species Hymenochirus boettgeri. The sequence goes on along the minus strand of CM033476.1, from coordinate 97,705,664 downwards.
ATATAAACAGCTCTGCGTTTCTGGACCGCGAAACGTGAACGTAAGCGTGGGAGAATTGAGCTTTCGTGGCCTGGCCCTTAATGTCTATTAAATAGGTTACAGGTTGATATTGATGGTGGGTTCTAAATCTGTCAATTTCCTAAATTCCCTTTCTCTGGGGTGGGGGTTTCTCCTTGTTTGAGTTGAGTTGAGGGAATGTCTTGCAGTTGGTTAATTCCACTGAACACGTCAGGCTATTTCCAATAATAGGCACCAATGTATCAATAATATAATATTCCAGCAATGCCCATTGATTACATTTAAATGGAGACACGGGTTTACTTAATGGCTATGAAAGAATTAACAGTCTCGCCACACGGAAATTCTTCTAACTACGATAAAAGGCTTTAAATCTCTTTGTGATGTTGTATCTCTGTCGACCACATTCTACATCTCGTTGGAGAATCAAACCTTGGCGGCAGTTAGGGAGCTTCTCCTGTATCATTTCCAATAATATTTTCACTAATCTTGATGTTGGACAGTGACGGGACCAAGAAATTGACTTAGTTTGGAAATTGTGTTGGTAGCTCTGCAGCACACAGCTTGTCCATTGAAGAAATTGCTTTTGTAGCCTTAACCTTTCCAGTCCTGTTCCTGTAAACTTCTACTCTGTCAACAAAGTCTCCCAGCAGGGCGATAGAGAAAGCTGATTCCTCTCCACCCTAAGACACATGTCACCTCGCCCTAACCTCTCAGCCTAGGGGCTCCCTGCCAAACCATACACTAAGTCTCCAGAGTCCTATTGTATGTTTAGTCAGAAGGACATGGACAGGTCCAACAGTGGATACATCTAGTCGTACGATAGGGTCACGGGATTTGTTTTCACACGGTAAACAGTCATTTTAGCCTTTCATACTTTGGCTTCCACGGAGTCTTCCGAGCCTTAGACATATTAAAACACCAGTGAAACCTTCTCCGAACGGTGGATCCTGCTGGGTTACAATAGTTGTGACCGGGTGAAAGTCCCTATGAGTGTCTGTCAGTGTTTTACTTGTATTCGGATCCTTTGTGCTGTAAATATACAATTTCCAAGCTGAATAAACACATTTCTAGCGTTCATCTAGAGAATTGGACTATAATGTAACAGTTTATACGGCACCCACGTGGCATTATCTGACCACCAATACTTATATATCCGTAAATCACCCCCCAAAAACCACAATTGTTAGAGAGCTCAGAGACGTTGGACAAATCTGTTATGCAGCAAAATGTTTTTCTTCCCTCTGTCTGTCATAGGTTTCCGCCTCCTCTCCAAGCTCTATCACAAGCTCGCACATGCTTAAAAGCGAGCGTCTAGGGGAATAACATTCAGTCATTGGCTGTGATATGTCCTTGAATGAAAAGGCAGAAAGAGAAGTAACAAAACGGCATTCCACGTAATTCTTACATCTCCGCAGAGGGTGGACTTGCCCATCAAGTTGTCTATATAATTGAGAGGCTTTATTGTTTGTGATTGGTTGCGGTGATTCTCTGCTTGAGCCGTTGGCATTGTGGACCCATAGGCAGATATTGGAGACTGTGATCTGAAACCTTTTTTCGCTTGTAGGTCTCTCTGAAAAACAAAGTTGAGTGACGTTTGTGAATTGATATGGAGCAGGTTTCCTTTCATGTTTGACATGGTGACACTGAGTGTATTAGGGAATCTGTCACTTTCTTATTAATTACCCTCACATTTCAGGAATGGTTCACGTCACGCTCTCCCCAGAAACAAGGTCACGTGGAGAAACATTGGATGGAAGAGCTGGAACCAAACTAGAGGAAAGGTTCTTACATATCGGGTTGAAGAATAATAAATTGTGGCCATTTACAGTCATTTTACAGGAGAATGTTCCATTATCCAGAATGTATCGTTCGGTAACCCTCGAATGTATCGTTCGGTAACCCTCGGCCACTGTGCGGCATAAATGCCAACCATGGTATAAACTAACTACGTGCAGTGTCACTCAATTTCTTGCCAGCTGTCGGCAAAATGCCAACCATGGTATAAAATACAATACCGTGCCATGTTGTTGGCACCCCCTGGCATGTCTCTGTTGACTGCTATTGTGTTATTTGACTATAACGAGGCTGGACAATAGCGTAAGGCTGGCAATTACAGGTGCCCCTGAGTTAATTATAAGTGATATCATTATTTCCATATCGGTAATGACGCGTATGGCGATTTTGCATTACTGAGCCAATCTAATCACGCACCCAATATTTCACCCCTGTTCTTACTCTTCGTAAACCCAAACAAATATACCTATTTCCCTGATGCATGCAGGCATAAACTTCCTTCTAGAGCTGATCTACCTGTGCTCATTGTCCTAGTACCTGATCTCATTAATTTAACTCCAGTTGGACTTCTGATTCCGACAGGGAATGGAGAGATGTTACTGTATGATAGGATTGAGATTTTCTTTGTAACCTCCATTGTACAATCACTAGTAATAGTGAATGACAAATTGGGAGGTTCAGCCCAATCCTTGAATGGAAATATTAGGTTTTCATTATCGCTATTGAAGGAGAGACCCGAGTCTCATAATCTGGCCCCTCCTTTAGTGTTCTGCTCTAGTGATGAACCATCACAGTAAATAATCCAATTACTGTCTTCACTGTAAAAGGCACAAGGGATGTGTCGTAGAAAACGAATACAATAACGTCTTTCAAGCCTTGAGCCTCTTCAATGATCGTTGAGATTTTTTTTTTTAGTCTTCGAGTTGCGTGTGAGCAATCTTAAGTATTGGGCAGATCATGTCACAGAGTGGGTTTATATAAACCCACTCTGTGACATGATCTGCCCCCAATATTAGATTGCTCCACGCAAACTCGAAGACTAAAAAAAAAAAAAATTCTCAACGATCATTGAAGAGGCTCAAGGCTTGAAAGACGTTATGTATTCGTTTTCTACGACACATCCCTTGTGCCTTTTACAGTGAAGACAGTAATTGGATTATTTACGTGATGGTTCATCACTAGAGCAGAACACTAAAAGGAGGGCCAGAATTATGAGACTCGGGTCTCTCCTTCAATAGCGATTAATGAAACCTAATATGTACATCAAGGATGGGCTGAACCTCCAATGTCATTTCTAACTATTATAGTGATTGTACAATGGAGGTTACAAAGAAAATCTCAATCCTATCATACCAGTAACATCTCTCCATTCCCTGTCGGAATCAGACGTCCAACTGGAGTTAAATTAATGAGATCAGGTACTAGGACAATTGAGAACAGGTAGATCAGCTATAGAAGAAGTTTATGCTGCATTGGCATCAGGAAATAGTATATTTGTTTGGGTTATAGAAGAGTAAGAACAGGTGGTGAAATATTGGGTGCGTGATTAGATTGGCTCAGTAATGCAAAATCGCCATACGGGCGTATTACCGATATTGGAAATAATGATATCACCTTATAATTTAATCATGGGCACCTGTAATTTCCAGCCTTACGCTATTGTCCAGCCTCGTTATAGCAAAAACACAATAGCAGTCAACAGAGACATGTCCAGGGGGTGCCAACACATGGCACGGTATGTATTTTATACCATGGTTGGCATTTTGCCGCACAAGCTGGCAAGAAATTGAGTGACACTGCACGGTAGTGTATTTATACCAGGTTGGCATTTTGCCGCACAGTGGCAGCTGGCAAGAAATTGAGTGACACTGCACGGTATTGTATTTTATACCGTGGTTGGCATTTTGCCGCACAGCTGGCAAGAAATTGAGTGACTTTGTAAAGAACACCCATTAGTATTTGGCGATGCCATCATTATTTTAAACCACAGCTGGAAAATACTGATATGCCATAGGGGGTTAGGTGGTCTCTGCTGAGCATGTCGGCACTTTACGGCTGAGGTAGGAATTTTGCCTCTACAGACTTAAAATAACGTTACAGCTAGTGATGGACCCAAACCCAAACAGTTTGGTCCAAACTTTATGAATTCGGGCGAATCCGAACTTTATCCGAATTAGTTTGGGCTCCAACTAGTTTGGTTTTCTGAACTCACGTCGCTTATTTTAAAAATTATTGGAAAATATGATTATTAGCAAATCCTCGAATTGGTAACCCTTGAATGTATCCTTTGATTTTGGTAACTCTTGAATGTAGCGATCGATTTCTGTAACCCTCAAATGTATCGTTCGGTAACCCTCAAATGTATCGTTCGGTAACCCTCAAATGTATCGTTTGCTAACCCTCGAATGTATCGTTCAGTAACCCTCAAATGTATCGTTCGGTAACCCTCAAATTTATCATTCGGTAACCCTCAAATGTATTGTTTGGTAACCCTAAAATGTATCGTTCTGTAACCCTCAAATTTATCATTCGGTAACCCTAGAATGTATCGTTCGGTAACCCTCAAATGTATCGTTCGGTAACCCTAGAATGTATCGTTCGGTAATCCTCGAATGTATCGTTCGGTAACCCTAGAATGTATCGTTCGGTAATCCTCGAATGTATCATTCGGTAACCCTAGAATTTATCGTTCGGTAACCCTCAAATGTATCATTCGGTAACCCTCAAATGTATCGTTCGGTAACCCTCAAATGTATCGTTCGGTAACCCTCGAATGTAGCAACCGATTTCTGTAACCCTCGAATGTATCGTTCGGTAACCCTCGAATGTATCGTTCGGTAACCCTCGAATGTAGCAACCGATTTCTGTAACCCTCGAATGTAGCGTTCGGTAACCCTAGAATGTATCGTTCGGTAACCCTCGAATGTATCGTTCGGTAACCCTCGAATGTATCGTTCGGTAACCCTCGAATGTAGCAACCGATTTCTGTAACCCTCGAATGTAGCGTTCGGTAACCCTCAAATGTATCGTTCGGTAACCCTAGAATGTATCGTTCGGTAACCCTCGAATGTATCGTTCGGTAACCCTCGAATGTATCGTTTGGTAACCCTCGAATGTATCGTTCGGTAACCCTCGAATGTATCGTTCGGTAACCCTCTAATGTATCGTTCGGTAACCCTCGAATGTATCGTTCGGTAACCCTAGAATGTATCGTTCGGTAACCCTCGAATGTATCGTTCGGTAATCCTCGAATGTATCATTCGGTAACCCTAGGTAACCCCTAGAATGTAAGCGTTCGTACCCCCCCTCGAATGTATCAATTCGTTAACCCTAGAAGAATGTATCGGTTAGGTAAACCCTCGAATGTATCGTTCGAGAATCCTCGAATGTTCATTCGGTAACCCTAGAATACGTAACCCCAAGGTACACAAAAAAGGACGCATATTCAAATCATCTACTCGCCCCCACCACCCTAGTAAGTTTCTCGCTCGGTAACCCTCAAATTATCGTCGTAACCCTCAAATGGATCGTGTCGGTAACCCCTCTAATGTTGAACAAACATCTCTTTGTAACCTTTGAATGATCGTTCGGTACAACTAATGTATCGTTCGTAATCCTCGAATGTATCGTCTCGTAACCTCAGAATGTATCGTTTCTCTAACCCTAGAATGTATCGTTCGTACCTAATTTCGTTAGCTAAACCTAGAGTATCGTTCCTAACTGATGATGTTCGCTAACCCTAGAATGTATGTTCGCTAACCCTAGAGATTGAGTACTTGTTCTGCTAACCTGGAATGTTACGTTCCGCTAACAGAGAATGTATCGTATCGCTAACCGGAATGTATCGTTGCTAACCCTGGAATGTATCGTTCGCTAAACCCTGTAATAGTCGCTACTGTGAACGTTCGCTTACCAAATTTCTCACCGCGGAAGTGCAATGGATGTATCGTTCCACCCTGGGAATGTATCTTCGCTAACCCTGGAATGTATACGTTCGCTACCCTGGAATGGTATCGTTCACTAACCCTGGAATGTATCGTTCACTAACCTTGAATATCTTCTGGAATGTAATCGTTCACTAACCCTAGAATTGTCGTTCGCTAACCCCTGGAATGTATCGTGTCGCTTAACCCTGGAATGTATCGTTCGCTAACCCTGGAATCAACGTTTGCTAACCCTGGAATGTATCGTTCCGCTAACACCTAGAATGTTACCGTCGCTAACACCTGGACATGTATCGTTCGCTAACCCTGGAATGTAACGTTCCTAACCTGGAATGTAATCGTTCGTAAACCCTGGAAATGTATCGTTCGCTAACCCTGAATGTACACGTTCGCTCCCTGCTAACTGTCGAATTTCGCTGACTACACCTAGACATGTTAATCGTTCGCTAACCCTGGAATGTATCGTTCGCTAACCCGGAGTTACGTTCGCTAACACTGGAATGTATACGTTCGGTAACCAGGACTGTTCGATGTAATCTCTCTAAATTATGATCGTTCATAACCTAGAAGGTATCATGCACTAACCCTAGAAGATGTAAGCGTTCCTAACCCTGGCCTGTATCGTTCACGCTAGGTCTTTCGGGTAATGCCTAGACTTTACGTTCACTACCTAGAATGTATCGTTCACTAACCCTAGAATGTTTAGTTCATCCCGATGTTCGTTACTAAACCACTAGAATGTAACGTTCGCAACCGAAAACATCCGTAAGTGTAAACGTTGATACCTAGCTTATCATTCGGTAACCCTAGAATGGTATCGTAGTCGCTAACCCTCCAATGTTAATCGTATCGTAACCTAGAATTATTCGTTCGGTAACCTAGAAGTGTATGTTCCGCTACCCTCCAAGTATCGTCTGTAACCCTAGAATGTATCTTCGTAACCTCAATGTCTTCGTTCGGTAACCCTCGAATGTGAGGTCGGTAACCCTCAAATGTATCGTTTGTAACCCTGGAAGTAGCTGGTCGCATTTCGGAACCCTCTTACCGGTAAACTTTAGTGGCCAGTCCATAAACTACCAATAATAATCAGTAGCTGCACGCCATAAAACGTTACCGTTAATTGGTTATTGACATACTGCATATTTATAAAAGAGGCCCCATGGACGTGCAGGGAAGTTTATTCAGGAGAAAGGTAGCTTGTACACAGTTTTTAGGTAAGGCCCCCCCCCTGGACCCCACACTTCATAACCCCCTCGCCCAACCTCGCCCACACCTAAGCAAAAAATCGGCCACTGTCATTTCATTTACCTAACCCCAACAGCTACTGTATGTATTCGCCTCTTTAGACTAGCCAGAAATTGAATTGTTAGTATTCCACCCCTGCATCCTCATTTCTGTCCGAAAGGCTGCACCCACACACCCCCCCATCTGACTCAATGAGATTTAGTATAAACTGAGCGCTGTGCAGAGGCAGGCAGCAGGTATCAGTCTGTCACTCATTGTTGTGTGATTTCACAGTCCTCAGCCATGACTAACTGCAAATGGTAGGAGCGGCAGAAACGGGGACAATAATTACCTTTAATATCTGGTATGTAATGCATTAATAATGTGCTGGAGTATATCAGTTGTGGGCCAGGTAATGACAATTAACCATTTTTTTGTTGTTTAAAGGGTGGAACCAATGCATTTAGCTGGGGAATTGTAGTTCGGTAACAGTTAGAGAGTACTCTCTATTTCGTGATAGTTGTATGTTGGTCCTCTTATCCCTGAATAATCATTGTTTTAGTTGATAGCGGGGAGGAAATGCACAGCTCTTTAACTTTAAACAAAAATCATAATGGGAATTGGTTTACTAGATGGAATGAATAAATCCTCTGTCTCTCCCCAGTCGGTTCTTTCTTCTAAGTTTCCCTGATAAAACATTTCCGTGTACGTTTCCCCTTTATCATGGAAAATCTGGACCCATAGGGAACTTGATTTATAAAAAGCCCTCACGGACAGGGGGCCCGTGGAATTGACATGTTTGCGGCTTTAAGAAAAATTCAAATAAAACTGTTGAAATAATAAAACATTAGATGCAACTGGAGTGTAGGAGCATACAAGCACAAATTAACTCTATACTCCTCATTACTCTCTATTACTCTTATTCGCTTATTTCCTCTATACGAGGGAGATTTACTCTACATAGACTTGATAAGGGCAACCTACAACTCACTCACAAGGAACCACCGATATCAAACTGGGCGAAACTAGACCAGATGATGGTCATACCTAGACTACTGACTGAAACCACCTAGACTAATCAATGGGGCAACCTGAACTCAGATAAGGTCAACCTAAACTATGACGGCTAGAACAACGTGGACTATCAAAGGGGAACCTTAGACTTAGCCATAAGGGTCAACCTAGACTGACTGACTGAACAACCTGGCTATCAACTGGGCAACCTAGACTCAAGATAAGGGACAACCTAGTACTGACTAGAACAACCTGGACTATAACTTGGTGGCACACCTAGACCTCAGATTAAGCAACCGTAGACTATAACTAGAACAAACCTGGACTATCAAAATGGGGGGTAATTAGGCCAACTAGACCTCAGATAAATGGCAAACATAGACTACTGACTAGAACACACCTGGTCTATCATGGGGCAAACCTAGACCTCGGATAAGGCACCCTTAGACTACTAACTAGGGACACCGGGCACTATAACACTGGTGCAACTAGAACCTACCGTTAAGTACAACCTATGACGAACCACCAGGACAACCCTGAACTATCCAACTGGGGCAACATAGAACTTCTAGATAAGGCAACCAAGATAACTACTAACTAGAACAAACCTGGACTATCAACGGGGCAAACAGGGCAAAACTAGACCTCAGATAAGCAACCTGACTACTTACAAGGAAACCTGGACTATCAACTGGGGCAACCTAGACTCAGATAGGGCCAACCTGGACTATCAACGGGCAACCTAGACCTCAGATAAGGCTAACACTAGACTATCTAGTGCTGGTAGGGGCGAAGTGGAATCATCACTCTTTCTAGTGCTGTACTTTGGATAGACTACAGCTAGAGAACTCCTTATCCTGGAGTAATTCATAGCAGGAATGTGCTGGTAACTTGTATGGAACCACGTTACCCTTTAAGATAGGTTATTGCATCGAATAGTTATATGGCAACCATAGATCTCACATATCCAGACCCAGGGAGTTACAGAGAATCACCAACTTTAAAGGAGGTACTTCAGCAAATAAAACCAACTCATGAATATGTGGAAATAAAAGATAGATAATAGATAGATAGATAATAGATAGATAGATAGATAGATAGATAGATAGGCAGATAGATAGGCAGATAGACAGGCAGATAGATAAATAATAGATAGGTAGATAGATAGATTGATAGATAGAAAGATAGGCAGATAGGTAGATAATAGATAGGTAGATAGATAGATTGATAGATAGATTGATAAATAATAGATAGATTAGATAGATAGATAGATAGATAATAGATAGATAGATAATATAGAGATAGATAGATAGATAGATAGATAGATAATATAGAGATAGATAGATAATAGATAGATAGATAGATAGATAGATAGATAGACAGATAATATATAGATAGATAGATAGATATGTATCGTTCGGTAACCATCGAATGTATCGTTCGGTAACCCTCGAATGTATCGTTCGGTAACCCTCGAATGTATCGTTCGGTAACCCTCGAATGTATCGTTCGGTAACCCTCGAATGTATCGTTCGGTAACCCTCAATGTATCGTTCGGTAACCATCGAATGTATCGTTCGGTAACCCTCGAATGTATCGTTCGGTAACCCTCGAATGTATCGTTCGGTAACCCTCGAATGTATC
>CM033476.1:97673702-97695845 GCA_019447015.1 Hymenochirus boettgeri | reverse complement strand
TCGAATGTATCGTTCGGTAACCCTCGAATGTATCGTTCGGTAACCCTCGAATGTATCGTTCGGTAACCCTAGAATGTATCGTTCGGTAACCCTAGAATGTATCGTTCGGTAACCCTCGAATGTATCGTTCGGGAACCCACGAATGTATTGTTCGGTAACCCTAGAATGTATCGTTCGGTAACCCTCGAATGTATCGTTCGTCCTAACACCTATGAATGTATCGTTCGCTAACCCTAGAATGTATGTTCGCTAACCCTAGAGTTGGTACTTGTTTGCTAACCCTAGAATGTACGTTCCGCTAACAGAGAATGTATCGTATCGCTAACCGGAATGTATCGTTGCTAACCCTGGAATGTATCGTTCGCTAAACCCTGTAATTATCGTTCGCTACCCCTGGATGTAATCGTTCGGCTTAACCGGAGAATTTATCTCGCATAACCGCTGGAATGTATCGGTCACTAACCCTGGAATGTATCGTTCTCACCCCTGGGAATGTATCTTCGCTTTAACCCTGGAATGTATCGTTCACTACCCTGAATGGTATCGTTCACTAACCCTGAATGTATCGTTCACTAACCCTGGAATGTAATCGTTCACTAACCCTAGAATGTAGCGTTCGCTAACCCTGGAATGTTTCGTTCGCTAACCCTGGAATGTATCGTTCGCTAACCCTGGAATTAACGTTTGCTAACCCGTGGAATGTATCGTTCCGCTAACCCTAGAATGTACCGTTCGCTAAACACCTGGCATGTTATCGTTCGCTAACCCTGGAATGTAACGTTCTCTAACCCTGGAATTAATCGTTCGTAAACCCTGGAAATGTATCGTTCGCTAACCCTGGAATGTCACGTCGCTACCCTGTGAATGTTCGTTTGCTAACCTACAAAACCCTAGATCAATGTAATCGTTCGCTAACCCTGGAATGTATCGTTCGCTAACCCGGATTATCGTTCCGCTAACACTGGAATGTATCGTTCGCGTAACCCTGGAATGTATCTCTCTAAACCCTAGAAGTATCGTTCAATAACCCTAGAATGTATCATTCCACTAACCCTAGAATGTAGCGTTCTCTAACCCTGGCCTGTATCGTTCCTAACGCTAGTATGTATCTTTCGGGTAATCCCTAGACTTTATCGTTCACTAACCCTAGAATGTATCGTTCACTAACCCTAGAATTGTATCGTTCACTAAACCCTAGAAATGTAACGTTCGCACACCAAAACAACATAACCCGTAATGTTAAATCGTTCGATACCCTAAGACTTATCATTCGGTAACCTAAATGTAAATCGTTCGCTAACCCTCCAATGTAATCGTATCGTAACCTAGAATTTATCGTTCGGTAACCCTAGAATGTATCGTTCGCTAACCCTCCAATGTATCGTCTGTAACCCTAGAATGTATCTTCTTAACCCTCACATGTCTTCGTTCGGTAACCCTCGATGTTAGGATCGGTAACCCTCAAATGTATCGTTTTGTAACCCTGGAAGTAGCGTGTCGCATTTCGGTAACCCCTCTTACCGGTAAACTCTCTTGCTGCCAGTCCATAAACTACAATAATAACAGTACTGTCACGCCCATCAAAAACGTTCCGTTATATTGGTTATTGACATACTGCATATTTATAAAAAGAGGCCCCATTGGCGTGCATGTAAGTTTTTCAGGAGAAAAGTAGCTTGTACACAGTATTTTAGTCAGGCCCCTCCCCCTGGCCCACTCTCCCCCTCGCCCAACCTCGCCCACACCTACGCAAAATCGCCACCTTGTCATTTCATTTCCCTTAACCCCAACAGCTACTGTATGATTCGCTCTTTAGTACTAGCCAGAAATTGAATTGTTAGTATTACCACCCCTGCATCCTCCATTTCTGTCGCGAAATTGCCTGCACCCAGAACACACCCCCCCCCCCCCATCTGACTCAATGGATTTTATAAACTTGAGGCGTGTCAGAGGCAGGCAGCAGGATCAGTCTGTCAATCATTGGTTGTGATTTCACAGTCCCTCAGCCATGACTAACCTGCAAATGGTAGGAGGGCAGAAACGGGGACAATAATTACCCTTAATATCTGGTTGTAATGCATCTAATAATGTGCTGGAGTATATCAGTTTGGGCCAGGTAATGAACAAATTAACCATTTTTTTTGTTTAAAGGGTGGACATGCATGTTTAGCTGCTGGGAATTGTGTTCTGTAAACAGTTAGAGAGTACTCTCTATTTCTGAATAGTTGTATGTTGGTCCTCTTTCATCCCTGAATAATCATTGTTTTAGTTTGACTAGCTGAAATGAGCAGCCTTTAACTTTCAAACAAAAATCATAATGGGGAGACATTGGTTTACTAGATGGAATGAATAAATCCTCTGTTCTCTCTCCCAGTCGGTTTCCTTTTCTTCTAAGTTCCCTTGAATAAACCATTTCCGTGTACGTTTCCCCTTTTATCATGGAAAATCTGCCCATAGGGGAACTTGATTTATTAAAAAAAACGCCCTCCGGACAGGGGGCCCGTGGAATTGTACATGTTTGCGGCTTTAAAGAAGAAATTCAAATAAAACTTTGAAATAATAAAACATAGTGCACCTGAGGTGTAAGGAGCATTCAAGGCCCATTAACTCTATTCCTCAATTACTCTCTATTACTCTATTCGCTTTATTTCCCTCTATCCAGGAGATTTACTCTACCATAGACTTAGATAAGGGCAACCTACACTCCTCACAAGCCACCTGACTATCAACTGGGGAAACCCTAACCAGATGAGGGTCAACCTAGACGTACTGACTGAAACCACCTGACTAATCAAGTGGGGCACCTAGACTCAGATAAGGTCAATCCTAAACTACTGACCTAGAACAACTGGACTATCAACTGGGCAACTTAGACTTAGCCATAAGGGTCAACCTATACGACTGACTGAACAACCTGGACTATCACCTGGGGCAACTAGACTCAAGATAAGGCAACCTAGTACTGACTAGAACAACCTGGACTATCAACTTGGGGGCACACCTAGACCTCAGATAAGCCAACCTAGACTACTAACTAGAACAACCTGGACTATCAAAATGGGGGGGGGGGTTAATTAGGCGCAACCTAGACCCTCAGATAATGGCAAACATAGACTACTGACTAGAACCACCTGGTCTATCTGGGGCACAACCTAGAACCTCGGATAAGGGCACCCTTTAGACTACTAACTAGGACACCTGGCAACTATCAACAACTGTGCAACCATAGACCTACCGGTTTAAGGCAACCTAGACGAACCCACCAGGACAACCCTGAACTATCAACTGGGGCAACATAACTTCAGAAAGGCACAACCAAGACCTAACTACTAACTAGAACAACCTGGACTTCAACTGGGGCAAACTAGGGGCAAAACTAGACATCAATAAGCAAACGTCGACTACTTACGAAGGACAACCTGGACTAATCAACTGGGGCAACCTAGACCTCAGATAAGGCCAACCTGGACATCAACGGGGCCAACCTAGACCTCAGATAAGGCTAACCTGACTACTATGTGCTGGTCATGTGCTAAGCTGGAAATCATCACTCTTTCTAAGTGCTGTACTTTGGATAGACTACAGCGAGAACCCTTATCCTTGGAGTAATTTCAAGCAGGAATGTGCTGGTAACTTGTATGGATACCACCGTACCCCTTTAAATTAGGTATGCAAATCGAATAGTATATGGCACCATATGATCTAACAATATACCAGACAGGGATGTTACAGAGAATTCACCAACTTTAAAGGAGTACTTCAGCAAATAAAACCAAACCTCATGAATATGTGTGAAATAAAAACCTAATCAGCACTGATTACCTGTCTCTTGATTACATTCAGCTGTGCCACACTCCTAATCAGCGCTGATTACCTGTTTCTTGATTACATTCAGCTGTGTCACAAACCTAAATAACACCAATTACCTGTCTCTTGATTACATTCAGCTGTGTCACAAACCTAACCAGCGCTGATTACCTGCCTCTTTATTACATTCAGCTGTACCACACTCCTAATCAGCACTGATTACCTGTCTCTATTACATTCAGCTGTCACAAACCTAATCAGCACTGATTACCTGTCTCTTTCAGCTGTGTCCACAGACCAATCAGCATGATTACCTGTACTCTTTTTTATTAAGTTCCTCTGGTGTCACGACTAATCAGCGCTGATTAACTACCTGTCTCTTGATTACATTCAGCTGTGGTCCACAGACCTAATCAGTGCTGATTATCCTGGCTCTTTATTACATTCAGCTTGTCACAAACCCTAATCACACTGATTCCTACCTTTATTCTCTTGATTACAATTCAGCCTGTGTCACAAGTCCTAAGCACAGATAATAGCCGGCTGATTACGTCTCTTCTTGATTACATTCCAAGCTGTGTCACAGACCGAATCCATCAACTAATCAGTCACTAATCAAGAGCGCTGATTACCTACCTGTCCTCTTCTTCTCTGATTAACATTTCAGCTGTGGCACAGTCCCTAAGTAGCACTGATCTTTTTGTCTCTTGATTTACATTCAGCTGATGTCAGTCCTATCAACACTTGTTACCCTGTCTGCTTTAATTAATTCAGCTGTGGTCACAGACTAATCAGGGTGCTGTTTAACCTGGTCTCGTGATTACATTCAGCATGCTGTGTCAACATACCTAATCCTGGTGATTACCTGTCTCTTTATTATATGCATACCTGGTCATCGTCTACTCCTCTCTATTTTTATACACTAATAATATATACCATTAATAATATCTATCAATTTCCCTATACTCTTCATATAGATAACTTACTCCTCTCTCATCATCCCCTTAAGATCATCTCTCCACTCACCCACTGTCTCTTCTTTGTCTCTGTATTCCATTCCCTCTGTCAGTCCTAATTCAGCCGCTGAGTCTAACCTGTATCGACTCCCTGTCTCTTCTTATTACCTTCCGAGCTGTCCCCACCTCATCATCTGCTGCATTCCCCTGTCTCTTGACATTCCTACAGCTGTGGCCCCAACACACAACTCCTAATCCACGCCTCATCTCTCCTCAGGCTGATCTCCTCTTACCTGTCTCTCTCTGCATTACCTTTCCGCTGTGGCCCACTCCGATCACAACTGATTACCTGTCTCTTTATTTACATTCCAGTCAGATTCCGCTGTCCAAAACCCTCATATCACCCAGCACTGATTAAACCAGACCTGTCTCTTGATTACCTTCGCAGCTGTGTCCACAGAGGGACCTAATCAGTGCTGATTAACCTACCTTGTCCTCTTCTGATTACTTTACTTGACTTTCATTCCCGTGCCAACACTCCTAATCAGCGCTGATTACCTACCTGTCTGCGTTATTACATTCAACTGTGTCACAAGACCTAATCAGCAGCTGACTTACCCTTCTCTTATTCATTTCAAGTCACTGTGACCACACTCCTATATCAAGCGCGAACCTATACTCCTTTTTCTTCTTTTAGATTACATTCCAGCTGTGTCACAACAAACAACCTCATAACAACCAATTGTACCTGTCTTCTGATTACCATTCAAGCTGGATCACAACCTACACCAGCGCTGATTACCCTGCCTCTTTATTATGACTTCACTGTACCAACACCAAGTACCCCACTCCTAAGACAGCACTGATGTATACCTGTCTTATATACATTCACACGTGCACAAACCTAATCAGCACTGATTATACCATGTCTCTTATTAACATTCATGTCACACAAACCTAATCAGCACTGATTACCGTCTCTTGATTTTCCATTCAGCTGTCACAAACCTAATCAGCACTGATTACCTGTCTCTGATTATCATTTCAGCTTGGTGTACAGACCCTAAATCCTAATCAAGCGCGATTTACCTGTCTCTTTTTCTTGATTTACAACATTGCTCTGTGTCACAGACCTACGTGCTGATTACCCTGTCCTTTTTATTTTACATCAGCTGTGTCACACAAAATCCTCATCAGTGCTGATTAACCATACTTACCTCCTGGTCCTCGCTTCTCTTGATTACCTCAGCTGTGTTAGTCATAATAGCAGCAACTGCTTACCTTGTCTCTTTTATTACATTCACAAGACGGTTGGGCCATTGTGCCACAACCTAATATCAGCAGTGCTGATTATCCTGTCTCTTTATTACAATTCAGGCCTGTTCACAGACCTACAACATCCAGCTGTGATATTACCTATTATCCCTCTTATTTACCCGCTGTCTCTTTATTTACATTCAGGCTTGCCCGACCTAATCAGTGCTGATATACCACCTGTCTCTTTATTACAATTCAATTCACAACCACAAAATTCATTAATGATTACATTCACCCTATTTTTGGCTGTGCAGGTTTAATAACTTTGATTAGATACAATCTTATTGGTATTACTCCTCAACTTACATTAATCAGGAAGAGTTCATTTCAACAGCTATCATCAAAGCATTAAATACCTTGGGCTTTTAAAGAGCGCGCACAGCCTCCCGGATTGAACTTGATAGCTTGCGGTGGCTACTGCAAGTGTCTCTCTTGCGATATTTGCACAAGCCGTTAAAGTCACCCCCTGATTGGGAACTATGCCCAGCATGACTTTAAACACCTTTATTTGTTTGTTGTTACTACATTATTAATTCAGACCGCGCATAGTAAATAGAGGTTTTGTGGCAGCCTGGTTGTTTGCCCTTCAAGCCAAACTTTTCAAGTTTAATATTTTAGGGTTGTGTAATTTTTATCTCTCACTGTATTTATTTAGACAAACACGGACGGGACAATGTTTCCTGACCGTACTTGGGGGGGCCCGGCCAGAATCTGGCATCTTGGATTCATACCCTCCAAATGAAATGTGAAACGTTCCCAGTTAACCTTCAAACCTATCCCAATTATATGTTAAAACAAAAAAAACACCTAACAGTGTGGAGGATGGAAATGGGAAAGTCCTGGAGGGGTTCTTGTAACATCAGTGGCAACTGTAAATCAGCCTCTTTCTGGATTTATAGAAGTTTTTGTAACCTGCTAATTTTCCAGCTGTTTGTGAACTCGCATCTGGTTCATTTTTCATTTCCTTTCATCTGAAACACGAACTGTGGTAATATAAACAACTTTTATAATATGTCGGATACTCCTAATGTATCGATAATGTACCCCCCTGCCCCACCAACCCCGCCTTATGTCCTTATGACCTGTGAAATGATCCCGGGGAACCTGTCTAGCACCAAATCGACTTTATAATATTTCATGGGTTTACAGACCTTTTCAGTTTCATTTAGAATTTTAGTGTAGGGATCTTTGAACTCATTAGATTCCTGATTTTCATTCTATTGAACGAACTACACTACTCTCTAACTTGGCTGTAGATGTCCGGTCATTTCCTCCGCTCCCCCCGTTGGTCTCCTCTGTATTTCTGCTTGCATCAGATCTACCCAATGCTTTTTATCATAACCCTAGTTAGAGGTGTCCGAACTTCGCAAACATCCGTCTGCCTCGAGGCATCCGCGATTTTCGAAAAAAAAAATTTCGAAAATCCGCGAGACGTAAACCACTTAAAATGAAAAAAATCCTCGAAATATCCTTCCATAACAAAACTTCCTCGAATCGATCCTTCCCCGCATTTTCGAAATACGAGAAACCCCTCCTCGTAATTTATTCAAAAATTTTTTCGAAAAACGCGGTCTCGGAAAAAAGTTCGAAGGCGGAAAAAAAACCCGGAAATATCTCCATCGCTATATCCTCTGTTTGCAACGAGGTAAATTCCGCCGCTCTAGTCTGGTTTCTGAACATCCGCAAACTGGTTCCATCACTAACCGCAAGTTGCACATGGTTAGAAATGAGAGTATCTCCCAGTCCTTACTCACACAGACCTGACCCTTGTACTGTGTACAAGAAACGGAAGTGGGTCATTTAAAAAGATGTTTGTGGGCTGACATTCCCTTTAATAGTTTCCTTTGTCTTCCTCCCTCTCTTAATGTTTCTTTCTATCTCCTTTCTTTCTGTCGCTTCTTCCCTCCTTCTTCGCCAGACGTAGAATATTCCCATTTTAAGCAGAAAATAAAGACAATTTATTATAAATACTGATAATGAATGACCATTTTCTACCCTGATTCCTTAGAGGCCAATCTTTATACTGGGTGGGGGGGGAATAATCTGGGATTTCATGTTCGGCTACATTCAAGGTAAGTGATCTTCTCACCTGTTTATTTAAGGAATAATGTCCAGTTTTGGGTAGAATTTCTGAAAATAAATTCTAAATGAAATTCTCTCCTGGTTGATCTCAATTCTGTGAATTTTGGGGACACAGAGACAACGTTCTAAATATCCCTTTAATTAGAAGAATTTTGTATAATGTAATCACTCTCTAAACAGAGATCCCACGAGGGGTCGGGTCGTTCCGATGATCCCTGATAACCATTGATGGGGTCTGTGTGTTTTTTAATTTACCCATGGCTCCTTTCCCCTTCCCCCGTGCCGTCGCCCATTTGGAGCCGGGCAGTGCATGGTGGGGTTGTTAAAGGGGTTTATAGGATTTCAGATCATTGTTTTCTTTTGATGTAGCAATTTGTTATTTTGTGTAGCCAGTGATCAGTAGAAACATTTGTCTTCTAATGTGAGGTTGCTCCTAGGTCAGTGGTTGGGCCCCATAAATAAAACCTAATCAGCACTGATTACCTGTCTCTTGATTACATTCAGCTGTCACAAACCTAATCAGCACTGATTACCTGTCTCTTGATTACATTCAGCTGTGTCACAGACCTAATCAGCGCTGATTACCTGTCTCTTGATTACATTCAGCTGTGTCACAGACCTAATCAGTGCTGATTACCTGTCTCTTTATTACATTCAGCTGTGTCACAGTCCTAATCAGTGCTGATTACCTGTCTCTTGATTACATCCAGCTGTGTTAGTCCTAATTAGCACTGATTACCTGTCTCTTTATTACATTCAGCTGTGCCACAGACCTAATCAGTGCTGATTACCTGTCTCTTTATTACATTCAGCTGTGTCACAGACCTAATCAGCTGTGATTACCTGTCTCTTTATTACATTCAGCTGTGCCACAGACCTAATCAGTGCTGATTACCTGTCTCTTTATTACATTCACCCTTTTTGCAGGTTTAATTAACTTTGATTAGATACAGCTGATTGGTACTCCAACTTACATTATCAGGAAGATTCATTCAACAGCTATCAGCTAGCATTAAATACTTACTTTTAAAGAGCCGCACAGCCGCTGATGAATAGCTTGCGGTGGCTACTCAAGTGTCTCTTGCGATATTTGCACAGCCGGTTAAAGTCACCCTGATTGGGAATTGCCAGCATGACTTTAACCCTTGATTTTAGTTGTATTACATACATTATATTCAGACGCATAGTAATAGAGGTTTGTGCAGCCATGGTGTGTTGCCTTTCAAGCCAAACTTAAAGTTTATACTTTGTGGTTATTTTAATCTCTCACTGTATTTATTATAGACAAAACACGGACATGTTTCCTGACCGTACTTGGGGCCGGACCAGATCTGGAATCTTGGATTCAGACTCCAAATGAAATGTGAACGTTCCCAGTTAACCTTCACCCCAATTACTGTTAAACACCTTAACATTGTGGGAGTGGAAATGGGAAAGTCCTGGAGGGTTCTTGTAACGATCAGTGGCAACTGTAAATCAGCCTCTTTTCTGGATTTATAGAAAGTTTTGTAACCTGCTAAGTTTCCAGCTGTTTGTGAACTCGCATCTGGTTCATTTCTTTCTCTGATAAACAGAACTGGGGTTTTACACTAATAATGTACGGAATCTCCTAATGTATCGATGAATGTACCGCCTTATGTCCTTATGGACCTGGGAAATGATCCGGGGAACCTGTCACCAAATCGACTTTATATTCGAGGGTTACAGACATTTTCAGATTTTAGAATTTTAGTTGGATCTTTGAACTCATTAGATCTGATTTCTATTGGAACCTACACTACTCTCTAATCATTGGCTGTGATGTCCGGGTCATTTCCCTCCCGTTGGTCTCTCTGTAATTCTGCAGTCCAGAGCATTACCCTATGCTTTACATAACCATGAGTAGAGGTGTCCGAACTTCGCAAAATCCGGTCTGCTCGAGGAATCCGCGAATTTTCGAAAAAATTTCGAAAATCCGCGAGCGGACCCATTAAAATGAAAAAATCCTCGAAAAATACGTATTTCCCCGCATTTTCAAAAATACGAGAAATCCTCGTAATTTCAAAAATTTTCGAAAACGCGGTTCGGAAAAGTTCGGAAGGCGGAAAACCGGAAAATCCGCTATATCCGCTGTTTGCGAACGAGGTAAATCCGCCGCAGATCTGGTTTCGGATCCGCAAACTGGTCCATCACTAACCGCAAGTAGCACAATGGTTAGAAATAGAGAGTATCCAGCATTACTCACACAGCCTGATCCCTCGTACTGTGTACAGAAAGGAAAGTGGGCACTTTAATGTTTGGGGCTGGACATTCCCTTTAATGTTCCTTCTTCGCCCAAGACGTAGAAATTCCCATTTTAATGCAGAAAATAAAGACATTTATTTATAAATACTGATAATGAAATGACCATTTTCTACCCTGATTCCTTTAGGCATCTTTATAGACTGGGTGGGGATAATCTGGGATTTCATGTTCGGCTGCATTCAAGGTAAGTGATCTTCACCTGTTTATTTAAGGAATAATGTCCAGTTTGGGTAACATTTCTGAAAATGAAATTCTCCTGGTTGAATCTGCAATTTTGTGGGACACAAGATCAACGTTCTAAATATCCCTTTAATTAGAAGAATTTTGTGATAAATGTAATCACTCCTAAACCGAGATCCCACGGAGGGGTCGGGTCGGTCCAGATGATCCCTGATACCATTGATGGGGTCTGTGTGTTATTATTAATCCAATGCTCCTTTCCCCACTGTGCCCGTCGCCCATTTGGAGCCGGGCAGTGCATTGTGGGGTTGTTAAAGGGGTTGTATAGGATTTCAGATCATTGTTTTCTTTTGATGTAGCAATTTGTTATTTTGTAGCCAGTGATCAGTAGAAACATTTGTCTTCTAATGTGAGGTTGCTCCTAGGGTCAGTGTGTTGGCCATAAATCCGTCAGCTCTTCTGTTCTTCCCATCAGATTTGCTGATTACATGGCCCATCTGTGTCCCCCCTTGCCCTCACTGCAAAATTCTCTGCCACGGCTCTGCTACTACTCAAGGGTAATTATCAAAGTGTCAGCAGAAGAAGCATTAAAGGGCTTGTTCCTAGTTCGTTGTACACCCCCTACTTATACCAATTATTTCATTATCTGCCCTTTAATTCACATCCTTTAAACTCTCCACATTTCACACAATGGTGTAAAGACCTGTAGACACAGTGGATCAGTTACACTTGTCTATGGGCCCCCATTGGAACCTGCTGACTATATGATACTGGATGGGGACTGGATGGATCCCCACATGGGACAGTCCCATTAGCTGACCATGATGCTGCTGTTGGTAGTTTGTCGTGGTTGCTCCATACACTTTTCTAATATTAAACAAATTCCATTGGATTCAGTGGGACTTGCTATTGATTGGACGGCTCCTTGTACCCTGCCCTACTGACCACTATTCATCGAATTACTAATGAAAGTCACTGTAAACCAGCCGGCGCTACAAAACTCGGCATTCGGTAGCAGTAGAGGGACGCGGTGTGTTTAATGTGTTTTTTTCTGTATTGACCAATCATCAGATTCCCAATCCTTTCCAGATTTATAGTGTACACATGGTGCCTTTGTGTGAAATAAGGTATCTGCCCTTTCCCTGTCCTCCTGGAGGACCCTGGCATGCTCAGGAGAGCTCTCCCAGTGGTTTTCTGTGAGGAAGCTGTCATAGTAGAAATGCTCCCCTGGTAAGAAGCTTTAGAAAAGATAGGCTTTTTGAGGAAGGGGTTTTTACCCAGCTTATCATGTGACTGACATAGAGACTCGGACAGACAGGACAGACTAGGAAGTGTAATAACAAACGGACTTGGCCGTTTGGGGTGGGCTAGGGTGCACTACCATATGTTAAGAGTTTTTAGAAGTAGGGTACTTAGTGGCAAAGAGGGCTCCAGAGAGATGGAGGAAAAGGGCTCCCATGCACATGCCACTGTCATCTCCTCAGAGGACAAGGAATAGGCGGAAACCTTTCACACAGGAAGACAGCTCCTACTCTTCACTTTCCTGGACTTTAAGCAAGCAGTGCAGGTGAATCATTTGGAGCAGAGATGTTAGGTAAGGATTTTTTAAAACTACACAGTGGGGCCAGTAGTGGGTTAAATTTTAGTTTCCGGGGTGGACATGCCCTTTAAATAGAGGACCTTGAATGGAGACCACGGGTACCCTTTAACAAATAGTCACTTGTGTATCCCAGAATCCTTTGTTCCTCTGCTAAATGAAATATCTCATTTGCTGTGCATGGTTCCTTTAAGATAAAATAGTAGTAAGATCATAAAAGTTTGATATGCCTGAAGACTTTATTTGGGGATATGTTACAGATATGACAATAAATATACACTTGTTATTTCCAAAACTGGAAGGATTTTGCATGGTATTTTTTAATAGTCACATGATTAAATGTTAAACACATGCAAACGCAGTGTAACAGGAATGCACAATAGCCACACATTAGCGATAAAAGGACACCCACCTCTGTACTGACAAGACTGATACTTTTGTGATGACATGAAATGGGTAAAATTACTGTTACTGATACCAACAGACGTTCACTGTCTGCATTGGAACTGCTCATTACAGACCTAATATTCCCTATACTTAATATACAGATTGGTACTGTGTGTACCCAGCCTTACAGATTGGTACCGTGTGTACCCAGCCTTACAGATTGGTACTGTGTGTACCCAGCCTTACAGATTGGTACTGTGTGTACCCAGCCTTACAGATTGGTACTGTGTGTACCCAGCCTTACAGATTGGTACTAGTATTAATCCAAGGCTCTTTCCCCACTGTGTGCCCGTCGCCCATTTTTGGCAGCCGAGGCAGTGACATTTGTTTGTGGGTTGTTTTTTGTGTTTGGTGTTTGTGCTTTTTATTTAAAGGGCCGGGTTGTATAGGGGAGATAGATCATTTGTTTTTCTTTTGATGTGCAATTGTTATTTGGAGCAGTACGTGGAGTGGATCAGTAGAATGAAACAGTTGGTCTTTTCTAATGTGAGGTGCTCCTAGGGTTCAGCAGGTGTTGGCCATCAATCATTAAAATCCGTAGCTCTTCTGTTCTTCCCATCAGATTTGACCTGATACATGGCCCCCCTTCTGTTGTCCCCTCCTTCTTGCCCGTCAACTGACAAATTTCTGCTGCCACGGCCTCTGCTACTACTCAAGGGTGGGTATAATTATCAAAGTGTCAAGCAGAAAAGGAGAAGACATGTTAAAGGGACTTGGGTGTTCCTAAGTATGATCGTCTATAGAAGAGAGTAGAGCTAGCTTTTCGTTTTGTTTGTACTACCCCCTACTTATACCATTTTATTTCATATATGCCCTTTAAGTTCACATCTTTAACTCTCCACATATTCACACAATGCAGTGCTAAAGGACCTGTTGTAGCTAGCCAAGTGGACAGTTACAATCTTTGTATATCGGGCCAACCCATTGGACCTGCAGGACTATATGAGACTGTATGCGGGACTCGGTATGGATCCCCACCCAGGAGGACAGTCCCATAGCTTCAGACTGACCCATTTGTGCTGCTTGTGGTTTTAGTTTGTCCGTGGTTTGTCTTCCATACACTTTTTCTATATTAAACAAATCCTTGATTCTAGTGAACTTGCTATGATTGGAGCTCTGTGTACCTGCCCCTACTTGAACCAACCTATTAATCGAGATTACTAATGGAAAGTCACTGTATAAACAGAGCCGGCGCTAAAAAACTGGCAAGTGCGGTCAGCTCAAGTAGAGAGGAACTCGTTTTGTTTAGGGCGGGTTGTTGTGTTTGTTTCTTTGTATTGGGTTTGTTTTTTAATGTTGTTTTTTCTGATATTGACCAATCATCAGATTCCCCAACACTTTCCAGATTTATAGTGTACACATGGTTTATGCCCCTTTGTGGCAAATAAAAATATAAGGTTTTTATCTGCCCTTTTCCCTGTCTCCTGGAGGGACCCTGGCACATGCTCAGGAGAGCTTCCCAAGTGGTTGTTCCTGTGAGGAAGCTTCATTAGTTTAGAAAATGCTCCCCTGGTTAAGAAACGAAGCCCAGCTTTTTTCGAAAAGAAAGAGATTTAGGTTTGCTTTTTGAGGCGAGAGGGGGTTGTTACCCAGTAGCTTATCATGTTTTGACGATCCATATAGGACTCGGACAGACAGGACAGACTAGAGAAGTTCTGGAATGTATGGAATAACAAAACCGGACTTGGCGTTTTTTGGGGTGAGGCTCGGGTGTTTTTTTTTGATGCCACTACCCATATGGTTAGAGTTTTTAGATTTATTAGAAGTTATCGGGTGGTACGTAGTCGGACAAAGAGTGGGCCTTCCTCCAGAGGGAGAGATTTGGGGGTGTTAGGAGGGGCGGTGGTTCGAGAGAGGATGAGGAAGAAGGGTGAGAGTGGGTCGTTTTGCCATTCCTCTGATTCCGCTTCTTTGCTTTTTTTTTGTTGCTTTTGTGCTGCTCTCCTCTCTGTTTTTCGTTTTTCTTCTTGTTTTACCTCCTTAATTTTTCCTGTTCCGTTGCGAGAAAAAAAAAAAAAAAAAAAGAAAATAAAAAGGGTGGCGCTTAATAGTCAGGAAAAGGGGAGAGGAAGGGAAAAAGAAGGGGGGGGAGGGGGCGGGGGGAGGAGAAAAGGGCTCTTTCATGCCACATGCACACCTGTTCTCCGAGGACAATGTGGAATAGGCGGAAACCCTTTCACACAGGAAGACAGCTCCTACTCTTCACTCTTCAGGGACTTGTAAGCAAGCAAGTGCGGATTTATGGTGAATCATTTTGGAGGGCGGAGGATTTGTGTAGGTAAGAGGATTTTTTTAAAACTACACAGTGGGGCAGCAGTAGTGGGTTTTAATTTGTAGATTTCCGGGGTAGGACATGCCTTTTAAATAAGGGACCTTGAATGCGGGAGACCACGGGGGTCCCTTTAACAAATAGTCACTTGTTGTTATCCAGGAATCATTTTAGTCTTGCCTAAAGAAATCTCATTTGCTGTGCAGTAGGTCCTTAAGCATAAATAGTAGTAAGATCATAAGTTGATGATGACTGAAAGATTTATTTGGGGACTTTTAGTTACGATATGACAATAAATAACACTGTTATTTCCAAAACTGGAAGGAGTTTGGCATGGGATTTGTTGAATTCCGTAAATGTTAATAAACACATTGCAAACGCAGTGTAGGGAAAGGGCGGAATGCACCAATAGCCAACACAAGACGGATTTTTTTTTTTTAAAAGCATAATTAACAGGAACAACCACCTCTGTATGCAAAATGCACTGATACTTTGTTTGATGAATGAACTGGGATAAACTTCATGTTTACTGATACCAACAGACGTTAACACTGTCTGCCTTGGGAATGTCTCATTACAGAACCTAACTAGTCCCTATACTATAATATACCGATAGGTAACTTTGTTTTGTTGTGATACCCAGCCTTACAGATTGGGGTACCGTGGGTACCAGCACAGCCCGATCCAGCTAAGATTGGTCACGTGTGTACCCCAGCCTTACTAGATTGGTACTGGTGTGTACCCAGCCTACAGATTGGTACTGTACCTCCTTAGTGTACGTTTACCCAGCACTTTACAGATTGAGTACTGTGGTAACCCACCTTACAGATTGGTTCTGGTGTGTACCCAGCCTTACAGTTGGTACTGTGTGACCCAGCCTTACGTGTCGTTACCCCAGTCATTGGTACTGTGGTGACCACCCGTACAGATTCGTTACTGTGTGTACCCAGCTTACAGATTGGAACTTTGTTGTTGTACCCAGCCTTAAGACATTGGTATGGTGTGTACCAGCCTTACAGATTGGTACTGTTGTGTACCAGCCTTACCATGGTACTGTGTGCGTACCCGCCCAGGCCTTAACAGATTGGTAGGACTGTGTTGTACCCAGCCTCTACAGATTGGTACTGTGTGTACCCCAGCCTGTACAGATTGGTGGGAGCATGTGTTTTGACTACCCAGCCTTACGATGTATTGTGTCCTTACATGGTACTCTGTGGTACCCCAGGCCTTACAGATGGTAAGTGGGATGTAACCCAGGCCTTGTACAGATTGGTACGTGGGTATTGTACTCACAGCCTTTTACACGATTGGTACTTGGTGTACCAAGCCTTACAGATTGGTACTAGTGTGGACCCAGCCTTACAGAGATGGTACAGTGTGTACCAGCTGTACCACATGCACGGCCTCCTTACAGCATTGGGACTGTGTGTACCCAGCCTTAACATGGTACTGTGTGTCCAACTCCCGCCGCCTTACAGATTGGTAACTGTGTGCTACCAGCGCCTTACAATTGGGTACTGTGGTGTACCCCAGCCCTTACACGATTGGGTACTGGTTGTACCAAGCCTGACAGATTGTACGGTGTGGGTGGACCCCAGCCTACACATTGGTCGTGTCACCCGCCTTACACGATGGTGTCGGTTGTACCAGCCTTACCAGACGTTTGGTACCCGCTTACACATTTTGGTGTACTGTGTGTACCAGCCTTACCATTGGTACTGTGTGTACCCACCTTACGAGATTTGGTACTGTGTGTTTTACCCAAGCCTGACAGATTGGTAACTGTTTGTGTTGTACCCCCAGCCTACAGATTTGGTACTGTGTTGTACCCAGCCCATTTATACAGATTGGTCGTGTGTTGGTACCCCCCCACCCTTACAGAGGGATACGTGTTGTCAGTCCGTGTCCATTGGTATAGTTGGTCCAGCTCATTACGGTTAACCCAGTCCTCTCATTTAAGGTTGAAGCTACATTGGTACTGTGTGTACCCAGCCTTACAGATTGGTACGTGTGTACCCAGC
Organism: Hymenochirus boettgeri; assembly: GCA_019447015.1. Classification (NCBI taxonomy): domain Eukaryota; kingdom Metazoa; phylum Chordata; class Amphibia; order Anura; family Pipidae; genus Hymenochirus; species Hymenochirus boettgeri. Next base: position 97,678,886 of record CM033476.1, on the reverse strand, counting down.
CTTACAGATGGTACAAGTTTGTGTACCCAGCCATTTTTACAGGGTAAGCTAACACTGGTACTGTTGTCAGTCCTTACACTTGGACTGTTGTTACCCCAGCTACAGATTGGTTACTGTGTAAGCCTTGACATTGTACTGTGTTACCAGCCTTACAGATTGGTCTGTGGTTGTACCCGCAGCCTTACAGATTGGTTACTGTTGTACCACAGCCTTAAGAATTGGTACCGTGTGTTACCCCAGCCTTACAGCATTGGTACTACTGTGTGTATACCCCAAGCCTTACAGATTGGATGGTCGTGTGGTACCCAGCCCTTACACACATTGGTATGTTGTACCCAGCTTATACATTGGTCTGTGTTGTGTACCCAGGCCTTACACATTGGTACTGTGGTGTACCCATGCCTTTACCTGTCGATTATGGTACGTGTGACCCAGCCTTTCTACCCCCAGCCAGATTGGTTGTACTGTGTTTTCAGTACCCAAAGGCCTCTGCCTTAAGATTGGTACTGTTGTGTACCCCCCCCCAGCCAGTCCCGCCAAGGGGGGGGGGGGGGCCTTACACATTGGTATGGTGTACTCCGCCTACACATTGGTACTGTGTGTACCCCGTAAGCCTAACCCCCTTACACAGTGCGTAGTGGGTTGTACCAAAAAAAAAGCAAGCAGGCCCTTACACCTTGGTACTGTGTTTTGGGGGGGGGTGCGGTGGGAAAGCAGGACAGAGGGAGGACAGCGGGAGGGGGGGTGAGGGTCGGGAACCAAAAAACCAAAAAAAAAAACAAAAGGAATAAAAAACAAGACCAAATAAAGAAAAAAAACACACCCCCCCTCCAACCCCCACCTAGGCCCCTTTACAGATCTTTGTGGTACTGTGTGTGCCCCCCCCCCCAATAACCACCCAACAGCAAGCAGCCCCCCCACACCCCCCCCCCCCCAGTCACCCCCGCCAGGACACCCACACCCCCCCCCCCCACCCCCCCCCCCCCCCCCCCAGCCTCCACCCCAAAGCCGTAACATTGGTACCGTGTTGCTGTACCCAGACTGACTCAGATGGTACCAGGTTAGTACCAGCCTTTACAGAATTTGGTACCGTGGTTTCGCTGTACCCCCACAGCCCTTACAGAGTGGTTACGTTTGTGTACCAAGCCTTTACAGTATTGGTACTGTGTGTAAACCCAGCCTTTACACGAATTGGTACTGATGTGTACCCAGCCTTACAGACCTTGGTACTGAGTGTGTAGGAGGTGTTTGTAACCAGTCTTTTTACCACAGAGATACAGATGGACTGTGTGTACCCAGCCTTACGATTGGTACTGGTTTTTGTCTTGTACCCAGCCTTACAGCTTGTTAACCGTGTTGTACACCACAGCCTTGACAGATTGGTTTGGGGGGGCTTACGTGTGTTACCCCCCACGCCTTCATTACAGATTGGATAATGTCTTGTACCCCCAGCCAAACAAGTTCTTACAGATTGTACGTGCTGTTACCCAGCCTCCTTACATGATATTTGGTAACCGGTTTGGTACACCGCCTTACAGGTATTGATCTGTGGGTTGTATGTAACCCCCACCCCCCAACAGACACTCCTTACAGATTATTAGGGTACTGTGTGACCCCACCCACAGCCACCCAGCCTTACCATTGGGATTGAGGTATGTGTTTGTACCCCGCTAAGCCTGACAAATTGTTGGTTTGGTAACTGGGTACCCAGCTTTACACATTGGTACTGTGTTGTACCCAGGCCCGTACACATTAGTTTACTGTGTGTACCCAGCCTTACACCCATTAGTACTGTGTGTACCCAGCCTTACAACATTGGTACTGGGTGACCCAGCCTTACAGATTGGCTCCGGTGTGTCGTACCCAGCCTTTAAGAGTTGTAGGGGTACAGTGTGTACCAGCCTTACAGATGGGACTGTGTGTACCCCCAGCTTACAGATTGTACTGTTGTTGTTACCCCAGCGACAACCCCCAAGCCTTACACATAGTTACCATGTGTGTACCCAGCCTACCAGATGGTACCATGTTTGTGTACCGAGCCTTACAGATTGGTACCGGTCTGTGCTTTGTATGTTACCAGCGTGCGTACCCCAGCCTTAAGATGGTACTGGGTTTTGTTACCCAGCCTTACAGATTGGTATGTGCTTTAGTTACCCAGCCTTACAACCTTTGGTATGTGGGCCGTCGTACCCAGGGTGAGGGATGGGGGTTCTTACAGATGGTACGGGATAATTTGTTTTTTGGTCCGGTGGTTAGGTCGTAATTGTTTACCACAGTCTTACAGATTGGTACGTTGTGATCCCAGCCTACCTTACAGATGGATACAGTCGTGTTTTCTGTAAACCCAGCCTTCAGATTTGGTACGTGTGTGACCCAGCCTTATTTACCAGATTCAGATTGGGTACTGTCTGTACCCAACTCCAGTCTACAATTGGGTACCGTGTGTACCCAGCCTCCTTACACAGAGTGGTACCGTTGTACCCCACCAGAACCTTACAGAGTGGTAACGTGTGTATGTTTTGGTTGTACCAGCAGCTGGCCTTAAAATTGGGGTGGTTTTGGTACTGTGGTACAGCCTTACACATTGGTACCTGCGTGGTACCAAACACAGCCTACACATGGTTCGGTATGTGTGTACACAGCTCGTACACATTGCGTACTGTTTTGTTTTGTCATTGTACCCAGCCTTAAACATTGGTAATGTGGTTACCAAAGGCCCCTTACAGACAGTTGGTCCTGTGGGATTTTATAATGTTGTTACCCCAGGCCTTACAGATTTGGTACTGTTGATTTTTGTTAGTACCCCCAGCCTTACACATTTTGGTATGTGTTTAGTACCAGCCTTACACATGGTTACTGTGTGTACCAAGGGCCTCCTTTATACACATTGGTACTGTGGTGTACCCAGGCCTAAACATTGTAATGTGTTTTGGTACCTACAGCATTACAGTTGGTACTGTGTTTTGTACCAAGGCCTTATTTTAATTGGGGTACTGTGTACCAGCCCTTACAGATTGGGACTGTGTACCCACCAGGCCTAACACTTTTTGGTAATGTGTTGTAGTACCAAAGACCGCTTTCAATTTGTTTACTCGTGTTTGTTTAACCCAGCCTTACAGATTGGTTGGTTTTTGTATTGGTACATGTGTGATACCCCCAAGCCGTATTTTTTAGATGGTACTGTGTGTACCCAGCCTTAAAGATTGTAATGTGTTTGGTACCCCAGCCTCCAGCCTTTACACATTGGTACCGGGTTGTGTACCCGCATTATTAGATTAGTATGTGTGTACCCGCAGCCTTTTACAGATTTTGGTTGTACTGTGTGTACCCAAGCCGCCTTACCATTATGGTACTGTGTGTCTGTAACCAGCCTTTACACATTGGTGACGTGTTGTTATATGGGTACCCCAAGCCTTACACTTAGTACTGTGGTGGACCCAGTCCTTACAGATGGGACTCGGGTTTGTACCCCACACAAGCCCAGCCTACAATTGGTACTCTTTCGTGTGTGGAACCAGCCACCTTACAATGGGTACTGGACGTGGACCAGCCTCTTACACATTGGTACAGTGTGGACCAGACTTAACATTTGGTATGTGTGTGGACCCAGCTTACCCACTTGTAGTTGGAGGTACCAAGCCTACAGATTGGTAATGGGTGTACCAGCCTTACAGATTGGTACTGTGTGACCCAGCCTTACACATGGTTACTGTGTTGTTACCCCCAGCCTTACAGATTGGTATTGTGTGACCCAGCCTTACAGATGGTACCGTGTGTACCCAGCCTTACCAGATTGGTACCGTTGTGTACCCAGCTCTACAGATTGGTACCGTGTGTACCCAGCCTTACAGATTGGTACTGGTGTGTCCCCAGCCTTACGATTGTGGACTGTGTGTACCCGCCTTACGATGGTTATGGGTGTACCCAGCCTTACACATTGGTAAGCGTGCGACCCAGCCTTACAGATTGGTACGGTGTGTCCCAGCCTTACACATGCTTGCCGCTAACATGGCGGTGTGCCTACGATTGAGTACTGTGTGTACCAGCCTTCAATTGGTACGGTTGTCCCAGCCTTACAGATTGTACTGTGTGTACCCAGCCTTACATTTGGTACTGTGTGTACCCCAGCCTTACAGATTGGTACTGTGTGTACCCAGCTTTACAGATGGTACTGTGTGTACCCAGCTTACACATTGGTACTGTGTGTACCGCGCCTTACAGATTGGTACTGTGTGTACCCAGCCTTCAGATTGGTACATGTGTACCCAGCCTTACAGATTGGTACTGTGTGTACCCAGCCTTAAAGATTGGTCTGTGTGTACCCAGCCTTACAGATTGGTACAGGTGTGTACCCCAGCCTTAAATTGGTAGTGTACCAGCTTACAGATTGGTACTGTGTGTACCAGCCTCAGATTAGGTACTCGTGTGTACCCAGCACAGATTGGTACGTGTGTACCCAGCCTTACAACATTGGTACTGTGTGTACCCAGACTTAACATGGTACTTACGGGGGTGTACCCATTGACCCTTCACATTGGTACTGTGTGTACCCAGCCTTCCAGATTGGTAGGTGTGTGTACCGCCTTCAGATTGGTACTGTGGGTTACACCGCCTTACAGATTGGTACTGTGTTTACCCAGCCTTTACAGATGGACTGTGTGTACCCAGCCTTACACATTGGTACTGTGTGTTACCATGCCTTACAGAATTGGTACAGTGTGTACCCAGCCTTACACATGGTAAGTGTGTACCAGCCTCTTACACTTTGGTACTGTGTGTACCCAGCCTTACAGATTATGGTGTGTGTACCCAGCCTTACAGATTGGTACTGTGTGTACCCAGCCTTACAGAGTTGGTACTGTGTTTACCCAGCCTTACAGATTGGTACTGTGTGTACCCAGCCTTAGATGGTTACTGGGTCCCAGCTTACAGATTGGTACGGTGTGTCCCAGCCCCTTACAGATTGGTTTCTGTGGTACCCAGCCTTACAGACTTGTGTGTACAGTGATGTAAGCCACCTTACAGATTGGTGACGAGTGGTGTAACCAGCCTTACCAGATTGGTACTGTTGTGTACCCAGCCTTAACAGATTGGTACTGGTGTACCCAGCCTTACAGATTGGTACCGTGTGTACACACAGATCTTGCCCGCTACACATTGGTACTGTGTGTACCCAGCCTTCAC
>CM033476.1:97659193-97673535 GCA_019447015.1 Hymenochirus boettgeri | reverse complement strand
TTAATTGTGTACCCACCATTAAAGATTGGTACGTGTGTACCCAGCCTTACAGATTGGTACGGTGTGTAACCAGCCGTACAGTTGGTACTGTGTGTACCAGCCTTACAGATTGGTACTGTGTGTACCCAGCCTTACACATTGGTACGTGTGTGTACCCAGCCTTACAGATGTAACTGTGGTGTACCCAGCCTTACAGATTGGTACGTGTGTACCCGCACTTACAGATTGGTACTGTGTGTACCCAGCCTTACATTGGTACCAGTGGTACCCAGCCTTAACATTGGTACTGTGTGTACCCAGCCTTACAGATTGTACGTGTGTACCCAGCCTTACAGATTGGTACTGTGTGTACCCAGCCTACAGATTGGTACTGTGTGTACCCAGCCTTACAGATTGGTTACTGTTGTGTACCCCAGCCTTCCAGATTGGTACTGTGTGTACCCACCTACAGATTGGTATGGGTGTACCCAGCCTTACAGAATTGGATACGGTGTGTGTACACCAGCCTTACACATTGGTACTGTGTTACCCGCTTACACTTGGTACTGTGTGTACCCAGCCTTACAGATGGTACTGTGGTACCCAGCCTTACAAATTGGTACTGATGTGTACCCAGCCTTACACATTGGTACTGTGTGTCCCAGCCTACACATTGTTACTGTGGTACCCGCCTTACAATTGGTACTGTGTGTACCCGCCTTCAAGATTGGTACTGTGTGTACCCAGCTTACAGATTGGTACTTGTTGTAACCCAGCCTTACAGATTGGTACTGTGTGTACCAGCTCCCTTACAGTGGTGCTATTGGTACTGTGTGTACCCAGCCTTACAGATTGGTACAGTGTGTACCCAGCCTTACACATTGGTACTGTGTGTACCCAGCCTTACAGATTGGTACAGTGTGTACCCAGCCTTACACATTGGTACTGTGTGTACCCAGCCTTACACATTGGTACTGTGTGTACCCAGCCTTACACATTGGTACTGTGTGTACCCAGCCTTACACATTGGTGATTTATCCAATTGGAAGTGCTTTAGTCCTACATTGGAGTTTGCTGTTTCCTTGTGTAAATTTCAATAGACACCCTGGGAAATCCAGAAATCCTACATTGATATTTCCAACGATACGGCAAATTCTATTGAATCACTGAAACGATTGCTGGTTCTGATTTTCTTCAATAGACCTATCAACGATATTAGTCAGTTTAAAATATGATATTGAATATGAGAATATGAATTACTATTACTTACTGATAATACAGCTGACGTATCGAAACAAGTTACTTGCTTTGCTATTTGCCCTTTAACCGATGTAATATGTATTTCCTGACGATTGACATTTTGTAAGGGATTTTGTTAACCTTTTGCCACTTGGGGATGGTTGGAAGTGTTGGTTGAAATGACATTTTGAGTGAAAGGTACATTGAAATCTGCTCTTCATCCTCAGTAACCATCTGGAACTGATTGATGGATAATTGTGATGACTGTATCAATGCCGTCATGGTTCATGCAATGTGGATTTCTGCATTGTAGGTTTTGTAGTTCTAGTCCATTTACTGGTTATAATCCTATTACCAAGATGGGCAGACACATTGTCTTTGTTCTTAATGTAGGAAATTGTCCGTATCAAACGCATCTGTCAAACTTCATCTCTCTTTGTGACAAACTCTCCTTAAATAATGAGCTTACTAACAGGGTCTCAGTCACAGTCCAGGCTTAAAGGAGAACTATATAAAATGAAAGGTACCTAGGGCATGGAGGTTGGATTGGTAATCCCTACCTCCCAATATCATTTCTGTAAGAAGCACCAGCATAAAGAAAACTGCCTCTGCCAGGCTTCATCAGTGCCTCAGTGCTATCTTTAATACCAGGAGGCAGGAGGATGTTAACCTGGCAGATGAAGACTGTACGTAATGACGTAAGAAGGAAGGAATGATCTGTCTCTCTGCCCTAGGTACTTTTTTACAGTGGAGTTGTCCTTTAAGGTAGCCATAGATGGGACAATGTTTAACTAGGTTGATAAATCCTTCCAATTCCTTGATTGAACAAACACAATCGATATTGTGTCAATTGTATCGGATGTTAAGAGACATTTTGATTGATTTCTGTTCGATCGGATTTACATTCCTGTGAACACGATAATTAGTAAAGAATTAAATATAATAAAATAATATTGGAATAGCCCAGAAGTTCATTTGCCTCTGAACCAACTTGATACCATAATTCAATGGCTCCTTTCCTATCCCAATTACTTTGGGGTGTAATGGGCACAGAGCCCGCTGTGTCTGTCAGTGTTGGGCCTTCCGTGACTGACAGCTGGGGGATGTTGGATAGATTGACGGCCATAGAGATGTAGTCAGAGCATCTTCTAGTCACATCCCAATGACATGTCCGTTTCTCTCTGGCTGGAAGGTTCCAAAGTGATTAGAATAAAGAAACTTAATGAATTTTTGGTAAAAGTCTTCAGGGGATTTTGTGCAATAGTTTTTGGGCACCCAGGGGGCCACTGTTCCCTGCTGGACAAGGCAGACAGACAACTACCTACATCCTCTGGAATCTACATCTATTCTCCTTCATAGGTTGATGTTATTTGTTCTGTACCAGTCAGTGCAGACGGATTGCTTTAGGTCAGCTGACCCCTGGGGCAGACATTAAAGCAACTTTAACACCCCAAAAATGAAAAAGATTCAGTGAATTAACATGAATGGGAAATACAATAGAGACTGCTGACCCTGTGTCTGTTCTGAGCTCAGGGTGTCACACACCCAGCAGGGTGACAATCTCCTGTGTACACTGTGTGGAATATTAAGCAGTTCCATTCACTGCAATCTGATTATATTACAAAAGCCTTGATGAGTTTATACAGAGGCTTTTTTGCCAACCTATGTACTTGGGATGCAGTCACTACCCAAGTTCCAGTGCCAGGTTGGATACACTCTCATTTCCCCTGATATTGGTGAAAATAGGGAATCGGACGTATTTATCCAGGGAAGAAATGCCCATTTGTTTGTGTTACAGATGAATAAACTTTTTGTCACAACGTGCAACATTACCTCCGGCTGTATTATCTCCTTTAACCATCACATGTGCTTGTAACTGGCGTTAAAAGTCAAGCAAACGACCACGCCACTTTCCCATTCACCGGAAGGTGCACAAGGGATATTAAATTGTGTATGGGAGATTTACCCAGCGTGGCTCTGGGTAACTTTCCCTGTTGTTTTATGAGCTGCCATGCTGTATGATGGTATATATTATTATTATTATTATGTATACAGAACAATTCTTCTCTGTGTATTTATGTTTATACACATGGTAGTAGTGGGAAAATTGTCTGTATATTTGTCCCTATATATATATATATTATAAAGTTCCTTTCTGTATGGATATGATACGGAGGATACACTGTAACAGTGATTGATACACAGTGGAAGTGGGAAAGATGTTCTGTATATTTGTCCCTATATATATATATATATTATAAAGTTCCTTTCTGTATGGATATGATACGGAGGATACACTGTAACAGTGATTGATACACAGTGGAAGTGGGAAAGATGTTCTGTATATTTGTCCCTATATATATATATATATTATAAAGTTCCTTTCTGTACGGATATGATACGGAGGATACACTGTAACAGTGTTTGATACACAGTGGAAGTGGGAATGGTGCTCTGTATATTTGTCCCTATATATATTATAACATTATATTTGTTAGTACATTACAGATCCTGTCACCAGATGGGGAAATTATATTTATATAAATCTCTGGTGTATTATTTATAACCCGTTAGATAATTGACTGCTCTGAGGATTTGCAGTACAGTGAATGTTAATAGGAATTATGGGAGCTTGCTGTTGGAATAGTTTCAGTATCAGTCATAATGATGGGGCCTTTTTTGTCTTGTATTAAATGTGCCTGAAGCTTTTCATGTTCTGGCAGGATCCCACACCTGCTCTGTGTTAGTTAATTTGCACCTCACACCTTTACCTTGTACCTTCAGGGTTGCATCACACACAGTTAATGGATCCTATTGGACACAGAAACTGGTGTGTGTGCTGGATACTGTAGGTCCTTTATTTCATTGATTTAAGCCTCGTACACACGTTGGATAATTGTCGTACGATGCAGCCGACAAACGAGCAATCGCACGATATTCGTAGGTAAATATAGCACCAATGATCGTCAGAGACCAACAACTGTCAACTACCGTTGGCTTTTTCCGACGATCAGCCAGGCGGATTTGTTCTGCCGATTATGGTTTATTTGTACAAGGTCGGCAGATTATCGTTAACGTTCTACGGGAAAATATAGAAAAGGCGCATGCGCTGCTTTCGTAATTGCGCGATGATACAAACGGTACATACGGACGTCTACATCTAACGACTATCATGGTGACTATTGTTACTGTGTGTACAGATGTCCTTTCAATTATGAGGATTAACGATAATGTCGTTAAACGTTCGTCCGCTGCATCGTATGGAAATTTTCCAACCTGTGTACGAGGCTTTAGAGCGTTATGTGTGTGTGTAGATCTAGACACATGTGTCTTGCAGGTTTGACAAGTTCTGTTTGGTGAGAGTTGTAGTTTGTCATCTGGTTATACAAGAAAATCTGTAAACCTTTAACTCTCACCATCCCGTCATTTTTAATTGCCATTGGAATGTTGCAGATCCCTGTTTATAATAAGTCCTATAATGGTATAATCCCCAATATCAGGTAGTAGGGTCTTCTGACCATCTGTGTACATTGGGCCTTGGAATGTTCCTTTCATGGAAAGCAGATCTTACTGCAGGATTTCCATATGTTTTCAGGAGTTAATAAATGGTAACTGTAACTTTAAAGAGCTGATTAAAAATTCACAGCGCAGGAGGGCTGGACATACATTATCATAACCACACCCACCAGGATTTTAGGTTCTCTTAACTCCTTCATTGCTTTTTGGGTTGGTGTTTATTTTAACACATTAATACATAGAATTATAGGGAGTGGGAAATAAAGGGTTAAACTAGGTAATGCATATCCAACCTGGCTGCATGAAATCCATTGCAGACGGCATTGGCAGATTATTTTCCAGAGCAGCACCTGGCTTTTTATCAGTGCCCAGTTTTAAAGGGACACTAACTGCCCTGTGACTTTTGGTTAATGGGGCAAAAATACATTTAAAATGAGTTTGTGGATTTCCTAAAGATAACTGTGTTAATGAGCTGTCAGTCTGAGGGTTAATGGATCTTTTTTCCCAGGTCACATTGTGGACCATTCAGTGCATTGGTGGCCCTTATAGAAACAGATACTCCTGCAATAATATTGTTTTTTTCCTACTGAGTGGGCTACATCCCCACAGACACACCAAAGACCCCACAGCAGCGAGATATCTGGGGGATGGACATGGGAAATGTGGTTGTGATTAATGTCCAGCACGTTGAGGGTTAATTCTTTATCTTTGGGGGGGAGTCAGGATGTTTTGGTTACTGGGTCCAGTTCATCTCTTGACTCTGTAGAGAGTAAAAGTGTCTGAGCTGCTGATAACTTTCTCCTGTGGGAGGCGTCTGGAAGGCCAAAGCTTTAAAGCAGCGAATAGTGTAGTTGTCATTCAGAGCTTCAGGTCTCTCTAGCACTGGAGGAACCAGTAAGATCAGCCTGACCAGAGTCCCAGTGCAGGAATGGTAAAAAGTGGTTAACTCTGCACCCTAAGGATTATTTAATAGGGAGAAAGGAAGGAGGACGTAACCCCATGGAGCTCGGGGTCCTAATTCTACTGGGGACTCTACTTACTTCTAACACAGGTAAACTTCTCACTCCTATTGCAATGGGCACCTACCTATGGAACCAGGGATCTCATTGTACAATAATAATAGCTAAACTACATCTACCAATATTCTGCAAACATTCATAGAGTGGAGACCCTGCTACCATTATCCAGTCCCCCTTCAGATCCACACTGTACAGATATAGAAACAACAGCAAAGTGACATTATCTACCCACTAAAGTAAAATGAAATGTATAATAAATGTGAGGAAGATGGATCTGCACTGCAGGACCAGGAAAGTGGCCCCTGAGTGTCTATATTGTGTCCCCACAGAGCTAGTGATCCCTGAGACATTGGGGAAAGATGTTCTGTATATTTGTCCCTATATATATATATATATATATCATAAAGTTCCTGTACGGATACGATACGGAGAATCACTTTCGCCCTTGATATTAATAGGGAGGAAATCATTATCTGTCATCTCGTGTGTTGTTATATGGTTGATGTTGCAATGTTTTTAATGTTTAACCAATTGGAAGTTTTACACCATTTGTTGGTCCATGGGGTGAGAGAAGGTGAGGTTCCCTTTATACATGGTAGACAGGACTGACATGACAGGTAAGCTCCAGGGTGAAAAATGAATATTTAAAATTAAAATGAAAAATTCTCTATATATGTATTTGTATATAGCGGATAGTAACCTGTGCTCAGAGTCTGTCTACAGCTGATAATAAAACTGTCATAAGGATGATTAGATGCCTGTCACATTCCAGGGAAAATATTACAAAGTGGAATGTCTAGATTAAAGGGGACATTTATCTTCATACACAATAAATATGAGTTTATAGCAGGGATGTCAATCTTGCAGCCCTCTGGATGTTTGAAAACTCCCATCATTAATGCAATCAGGGAATGCCGGGAGTGGATTTTTTTAAGCATCTGTTAAGTGTTTGTTAAATGTAATAGTTTGCTTTGCTCTCCCTGGTCCTCTCGTGTTACTATGAACACTGTACTCATGTCTTTTCCAATGATTGGCTGAAAGATGAATAGGATTGGTCCTGATTAAACATTGAAAAACGATTGGTCGCTTTGCGGATTGTCGCTATCTGGTTGCTGGGGACAGTGGCCATAGCTACTAGAGAACTTTTTACATTTCAGCAGCTGTAGAATAGAAAGTGGCGAATCGCTATACAGAGACGGGTGCGTAAAGTAATCTGGATTGCTGACGTTTAGTGCAAGCTTATATTTATTTTTTACATTAGCATTATAAAATATTAGATTCCTTACAATTCTGCCATGTCTTCTTTACATCCGGTAACAATTTCCAAGACAATCCCAATTCTTCCCTGAGCGACGGATTACAAAGGAAACCTGACAGCCCACTCTCCACCTATCGCCATTCTGTCTCCCTTTGTTGGAAGCGCCAATAGACGTTCATTTTGCAGTTACGGTTCCTATTTTATTTAAAGGGCATTTCCACATTTAAAAACAAAAATTGCTCCTACCCTGCTCACTGAGTAAACCTACTTACCAGAGCTTTCTTCTGTTTAGCTCCCCTGCCCTTTTAGTGCATGGAAGCTACAGATGGGGCGGGACTATCAGTGGCGCCTGTGATTGGCTGAGATGCCATAATGTGCTGATAGTAGTTGGATTTGGGGGCAGCTAACTGACAAAGGACCAGTTATTTTGTTGTAAGGGTGGACATGACCTTTAAAGACCTTGCAGGAAAGAAATAAAAGGATTTTTTAATCCGACAACTACACATCTCTTTAAAGCTACAATTCCTCCTCCACATTGCTAAGTCATGAATTAGTTTCCCTCCTAATATATCATGATATATAGTTTTGTTTCCAATAAGCAGTAGAATTTGGTTCCATGTTGTCTAATCCCCCTGTTTTATAGCAGTGAGATATGTGACCTGAAGTATAGAGGGCAGACAAGGCAACTGCAACAGGGCTGTAAATTATTTGTACACACAAAAAGGGAACAATTGCCAGCGCCCTGTTTACCTTTAAAATAATAATGAGGTGTTAGTACCACACTTCGGCCAAAATATGTAAGCTTGCAATGCCACGTCAACGCCCCTTACTTAATGCGAGTTCTACTCGGCCTATTAGCGATCTAAAGATGTAGTGCATTTAAAATCAAGTCCCCCAGCACTGTACCTGAGTAATAAGACTGTGTTACACTTACCATTGACATAGAGGCTCTGGTGTGGCGCTAGGAGCTATGTAAACCCCAGCCAATTAACTTACACCTGAGAGTTCCTTCTCTGCCTGTTGGCATTCTAACAGGGAGAGTCAATAAAAGTTCTTATCATTAGAAATGGTGCTAATTTTGCCCCAACCAATCAGATGTTAGCTTTCAAATGGTAAATAATATTTGATTGGTTGGGGCAAAATTAGCCCCATTTTAAACGATAAGAACTTTTATTGAATAACCCTGTATGTCTGTTGTACATTTAATAAAGTCCCCAAGCCACCAATGAAACGTAGAGTAATAAGACCATGTTGCACTTACTATTAGAAGCTCTAGTAGGGGGGGCAATGAGCCAATATCCCCAGTAGTTGAGGGCTGTAAATTAGGCAACATGGTGCCTCTTTGATTGTACAATAATATTTCCAATATTCAGTATATCCGATCGGTTTGACCAATCACAACCACTGAACTCTGCACCCTAGCTCATGTGACTTTTATGATTCCACACTTAATAATGTGATCCCAATGTACATCCGGTCATGGATGTAGGATAAGGATTTCCTTACAGGAGAAATAGGATTATATACAATTTTTGCTGATATTGCATGTGCCATGTATCCTCTGTTACCTCTATGATCTGTGATACAAACTGCTGCTCTGCTGTGACCCACTTAGCCATATAACATTCTTAGAATGATTGCTCTGTACCTAGCAGGCAGTGTTTAATGCTAATTCCAAGAAACTCCCATATCCCGATTGGCTACTTTTTCTACTATTGTGAATGATCGTGTGCCTTGATTGGCCTCAGGATATTCTAGCCCCGTTCTAGGCAAAGCTGTAAACCTAGAAATAATAACATATTATTCATTTGCCTTTATAAAGGTTCTTCGGTTTCTTCTTAAATCATCAAAAAAAGTTACTTAATTGGTCTAAAACACAAAAACATACCCCCTAAAACCACACAGACACAGTTACACACACCTACCGATACACCCCTACACCCACCCACCCTTCTGTTGCCACAGCAACCATACACAATAAAAATACATGTGTTTGGTCAGAATTCTTTTATGAAATAAATGGAAAACCCTTTTCCCTTTCCATAGCAAGATTACTGCTTTTTAGAACCTTCAGCACAGACATAACCGTTCCCTTCCAAAATGCAGCCATTCAAGAAAAATTCAAATTTTATACTTTCTGGTTTATTATTGTAAACAAAATGATAGTGGTGGGATTGATTTGATAGTCTGTCTGCCAGAATTCACAGGTGTCCTTAGCCTGATCTTATACTACAACGCACAGAATCGCGCACAAAATCACAAGCGTTTTTGTACGCTATAGCGCGTGCGATTTCTGTGTATTCGCCCTTGTTGTTTCGCATTTTATTGGAGAGAAAATGCATGCGATTGCGTGGAAAAAATGGTTCAACGCAAAAACGCGAATGGACGCATAATCACATGCGCATCGGAAATTGCGGGAATTTTTGCGTTCCTGTGATTTCCGTTTTAACAAAAATCGTGGCTGCAATCGCGAATGAAAACGCATGCGCAAATGTGCAAAACATGCACTAGTGTGGCCCAGCCCTTATCAAATATGCTACTATTTTGTAGCAGAAAATATTGGGTGGAAAAACAGTCAACTAGATAATTGGAAAAAAACCTTAATAATGGGAACTAATAAGGCATATACCATCTTCAACCAACAGATGGCAGTGTACAATTCGTGGTCGAAACCAGCAACAGGAGAATTGTAAAAATATACAAAATGTAAAAGGAGATGATATATATTAAGTTCCTTTCTGTACGGATATGATACGGAGGATACACTGTAACAGTGTTTGATACACAGTGGAAGTGGGAAAGATGTTCTGTATATTTGTCCCTATATATATATATATATATATTATAAAGTTCCTTTCGGTATGGATATGATACGGAGGATACACTGTAACAGTGATTGATACACAGTGGAAGTGGGAAAGATGTTCTGTATATTTGTCCCTATATATATATATATTAGTAAGTTTCTGTATGGATATGATACGGAGGATACACTGTAACAGTGATTGATACACAGTGGAAGTGGGAAAGATGTTCTGTATATTTGTCCCTATATATATATATTATAAAGTTCCTTTCTGTATGGATATGATACGGAGGGATACACTGTAACAGTGATTGATACACAGTGGAATGGGAAAGATGTTCTGTTATTTGGTCCCTATATTATATATAATATATATTATAAAAGTTCCTTCTGTATGGATATGAATAACGGAGGATACACTGTACAGTGATTGATACACAGTGGAGTGGGAAAGTGTTCTGTATATTTGTCCCTATATATATATATATATATTATAAAGTTCCTTTCTGTACGGATATGATACGGAGGATACACTGTAACGTGATTGATAACACAGTGGAAGTGGGAAAGATGTTCTGTATATTTGTCCCTATATATATATATATATATATTATATTCCTTTCTGTATGGATATGATACGAGGATACACTGTAACAGTGTTGATACACAGTGGAATTGGAAAGATGTTTCTGTATATTTGTCCCTATATATTATATATATATATAAAGTTCCTTTCTGTATGGATATGATACGAGGATACACTGTACAGTGATTGATACACAGTGGAAGTTGGGAAAGATGTTCTGTATATTTGTCCCTATATATATATATATATATATAAAAGTTCCTTTCTGTACGGATATGATACGGAGGATACACTGTAACAGTGTTTGATACACAGTGGAAGTGGGAAATTGTTCTGTATATTTGTCCCTATATATATAATAATATATATTATAAAGTTCCTTTCTGTATGGATATGATACGAGGATACACTGTAACAGTGTTTGATACACATGGAAGGGGAAAGATGTTCTGTATATTTGTCCCTATATATATATATATTATATATATATAATAAGTTCCTTTCTGTTATGTATATGATACGAGGATACACTGTAACAGTGTGATTGATACACAGTGGAAGTGGGAAAGATGTTCTGTATATTTGTCCCTATATATATATATATTATAAAGTTCCTTTCTGTAGATATGATACGAGGATACACTGTACAGTGATTGATACACAGTGGAAGTGGGAAAGATGTTCTGTATATTTGTCCTTATATATATATATATATATATATAAAATATATTTAGTTCCTTTCTGTATTGGATATGATACGAGGATACACTGTAACAGTGTTTGATACACAGTGGAAGTGGAAAGATGTTCTGTATATTTTCCCTATATATATAATTATATATATAATGTTCCTTTCTGTATGGATATGAATCGGAGGATACACTGTAACAGTGTTGATACACAGTGGAAGTGGAAAGATGTTCTGTATTTGTCCCTATATATATATATTATAAGTTCCTTTCTGTATGGATATGATACGGAGGATACACTGTAACAGTGTTTGATACACATGGAAGTGGGAAAGATTTCTGTATATTTGTCCCTATATATATATATTATAAAGTTCCTTTCTGTAGGATATGATAGGAGGATACACTGTAACAGTGTTTGATACACAGTGGAAGTGGGAAAGATGTTCTGTATATTTGTCCCTATATATATAATAGTATAAAGTTCCTTTCTGTAGGATTGATACGGAGGATAACCGTAACATGATTGATACACAGTGTAAGTTGGGAAAGATGTTTCTGTATATTTTCCCTATATATATATATATATATATTATATAATATATTTTCCTTTCTGTATGGATATGATACGGAGGATACACTGTAACAGTGTTTGATAACACAGTGGAAGTGGGAAAGATGTTCTGTATATTTGTCCTATATATATATATTATAAAGTTCCTTTCTGTAGGATATGATACGGGGATACACATGTAACAGTGATTTACACAGTGGAAGTGGGAAAGATGTTCTGATATTTGTCCCTATATATATATATATATATTATAAATAGTTCCTTTCTGTATGGATTGATACGGAGGATACACTTGTAACATGTTGATACCACAGTGGAAGTGGAAAGATGTCTGTATATTTGTCCCTATATATATATATATATATTTATAATAATTTCCTTTCTGTACGGTATGATACGGGAGGATACACTGTAACAGTGTTTGATACACAGTGAAATGGGAAAGATGTTTCTGTATATATTTGTCCTATATATATATATATATTATATATATATATATATATATATATATATAAGTTCCTTGTCCGGATATGATACGGAGGATACACTGTACAGTGTTTTGATACACAGTGAAGTGGGAAAGATTTCTGTATATTTGTCCCTATATATATATATTATTATATATATAATATATATATATATAAATTCCTTTTTCCTGTACGGATATGATACGAGGATACACTGTAACAGTGTTTGATACACAGTGGAAGTGGGAAAGATGTTCTGTATTTGTCCCTATATATATTATATATAATATATATATATAATAAAGTTCCTTTGTGTATGATATGATACGGAGGATACCTGTAACGTGTTTGATCACAGTGGAAGTGGGAAAGATGTTCTGTATGATTTGTCCCTATATATATATATATCTATATATATATATATATATATTATAAGTTCCTTTCTGTACGGATGTGATACGGATGATACACTGTAACGTGAATTGATACACAGTGGAAGTGGGAAGATGTTCTGTATATTTGTCCCTATATATATATATATTTATAAAGTTCCTTTCTGTATGGATATGATACGGAGGATACACTGTAACAGTGATTTGATCACAGTGGAAGTGGGAAAGATGTTCTGTATTTTGTCCCTTATTATATATATATAATATATATATATATCTATATTATAAAGTTCCTTTCTGTGGATATGATATCGGAGGATACACTGTAACAGTGATTGATACACAGTTGGAAGTGGGAAAGATGTTCTGTTATTTGTCCCCTATATATATATATATATATTATATATTATTATATATATATATATATATATATATATAATAAAGTTCCTTTCTGTATGGATATGATACTGAGGATACACTGTAACAGTTTTGATACACAGTGGAAGTGGGAAAGATTTCTGTATATTTGTCCCTATATTATATATATTTAAAGTTCCTTTCTGTATGGATATGATATGGAGGATACACTGTAACGTGTTTGTACACAGTGGAAGTGGGAAAGATGTTCTGTATATTTGTCCCTAAATTATATATTATAAAGTTTCCTTTCTGTATGGATATGATCGGAGGATACACTGTAACAGTGATTGATAACACAGTGGAAGTGGAAAGATTTCTTGTATATTTGTCCCTATATATATATATATATATATATATATATTATAAGTTCCTTTCTGTATGGATATGATACGGAGGATACACTGTAACAGTTTTGTATACAGTGGAAGTGGGAAAGATGTTCTATATATCCATATTGTACTCATGTATGTATATATATATTATAAAGTTCCTTTCTGTATGGATATGATACGGAGGATACACTGTAACAGTGATTGATACACAGTGGTGGGGAAAGAATGTTTCTGTATATTTGTCCCTATATATATATATATATATATAAAAGTTCCTTTCTGTATGGATATGATACGGAGGATACACTGTAACAGTGATTGATACACAGTGGAAGTGGGAAGATGTTTCTTATATATTGTCCCTATATATAATATATATATATATATATATATATATATATAATAAAAGTTCCTTTCTGTATGGATATGATACGGAGGATACACTGTAAACAGTGTTTGATACACAGTGGAAGTGGGAAAGATGTTCTGTATATTTGTCCCTTATATATATATATCTAATATAATATCTATATTTATATAAGTTTTTTCGTATGTATATGTTCCTTTCTGTACGGATATGATACGGAGTGATACACGTAACAGTGTTTGATACACAGTGGAAGTGGGAAAGATGTTTCTGTATATTTGTCCCTATATATATATATATATTATATTATATATATTATATATATATAATATATATAATTATAAGTTCCTTTCTGTCACGGATGTTGATATCGGAGGATACACTGTAACAGTGATTGATACACAGGGAATGGGAAAGATGTTCTGTATATTTGTCCCTATATATATATATTTATAAAAGTTCCTTTCTGTAGCGGATATGAAACGGAGGATATACACTGTAACATTGGGTTAAAAACAATTGAACACACGTGGAGTGGAAGGAAAGATGTTCTGTATATTTTGCCCTAATCATATATATATATATATAATTATATTATATATATAATATATATATATATCTATATAAAAGTTCTATTCCTTCTGTACGGATAAGATAATAACGGGAAATACGAGATGATAACACTGTACCAAAACAGT
>CM033476.1:97640069-97659036 GCA_019447015.1 Hymenochirus boettgeri | reverse complement strand
ATTTGGCCCATTATATATATATATATATAGATATAGATATATATATATTATAAAGTCCTTTCTGTAGGATATGATACGACGAGATGAACACTGTACAGCTGTATTGATACATCGTGGAAGTGGGCAAAGATGTTCTGTATGGATGTCCCAGTAATAGATATAGATATATATGATATATAAGAATATAATTATAAAGTTACCTTTCTGTATGGATAATATACGGAGGGATACACTGTAACAGTGATTGATCCATGGTACGGTGGCAAAGATGTTCTGTATATTTTGTCCCTATATATATATATATATATATATATTATAAAGTTCCGTTTCTGTATGGAATCATGATACGGCAGGATACACTGTAACAGTGCATGATAACGTGACAAGTGGAACGAACCTTTCTCTGTCGTATTGTGTCCCTAATTACTATAATATATAATTTATTATAAAGTTCCTTTCTGTATGGATATGATACGAGGATAACATCGTAACAAGTGTTTGAGACACAGTGTGGAAGTGGGAAAGAGTTCTGTTATATTTGTCCCTATTACTATATATATATATTATATATTATAAGTTCTTTCGTAGGATATGATACGGAGGAACAACCTGTAACAGTTGTTGATACCAAGTGAAGTGGGAGAAGATGTTACGTATTTGTCCCGATATATATATATATATATATATATATATAGTAAGTCCTTTCTGTATGATATGATACGAGGATTCATACACTGTACATGTATTGATACATATGGAAGTGGGAAAGATGTTCTGGGTATATTGTCCCTATATAGATCAGTATATATTATAAACCTTCGCGATTATAGTTATATATGAGGATACATTACCATTGATACATGAAGTGGAGATCTGTATAGTCCTTTGTGTCTCTTACTACTATATACATATATATATACCCCTATATATTATATAAGTTTTATCAGCCTTTCTGTACGAGATGATCTGCAGGATACAATGTACCAGTGATTTTGTGATACCATGGAAGTGGGAAAGTGTTCGTATATTTTGCCCTATATATAATTTATTATAATATTTATTATAAAGTTCCTTTCTTATGGATATGATACGGAGGATACACTGTAACCAGTTGTTGATGACACAGTGGAAGGGGAAAAGATGTCTGATATTTGTCCCCTATATATATATATATATTATAAGTTACCTTTTCTGTATGGTATGGATACAGATGTACACAACTGTCAACAGGTGTGATACACAGGGTTGGAAGTGGAAAGATGTCTGTATATTTGCCCTATAATATCCCCTTAAACATTATACTTCCCCAGTTAGTACATCAACAACTTCCTTCACTACAGATGGCGGAAATTATATTTATATTTAAATCGAGTTGGTGCATTATTTATAACACCCGTCTTGTTAGATACTTGAATGCTTGGAGGATAGATGTGCATGTACAGGAATATGTTAATAGGGAAGTATGGGAGCTTGCTGTTGAATAGTTCAGTATCAGTCAATTAATGACGTGGGGCTGTTTTGTATTGTATACAATGGCATGAAGCTTTTCATCGTTTCTCTGGCAGGATTCCCACCCACCTGTCCCTCGGGGTTAGTTCAACTTTGCACTTCAACACCCACGTTACCTTGTACCCAATTCCCCGGGCCTGGCACCTCACCACACACGTGAATCGGATCCTATTGGACACAGCAACTGGTTGTGTGTGTGCCTGATACTGTAGGTCCTTTATTTCATGATTAAGCCTCGTCACACGTTGGCTAATTTCGTACGATGAAGCCGCACAAACCGCAATTCGAACGATATTCGTAGGTAAATATAGCACAATGATCGTAGAGAGACCAAAACTGTCAATACAGTTGGCTTTTTTCCGACGATCCGCCAGGCGGATGATTGTTCTTGCGGATTATGGTTTGTATTTGTACAAGGTCGGCAGCATATTATCGTTTAACGTTCTCGGGGAAAATATAGACAAGGCGCATGCGCTGCTTTCGTAACTGCCGCGATGATACAAACGGTACAACGGACGTCTACATCTAACGACTTATCATGGTGACTATGTTACTTTGTGTAAAGATGTCCTTTCAATTATGAGGATTAACGATATGTCGTTAAAGTTCGTCCCGCGCATCGTATTGAAATCTTTCCAACCTGTGTACGAAGGCTTTAGAGCGTTATGTGGTGTGTGTAGATCTAGACACATGTGTCTGAAGGTGACAAGTTCGTTTGGTGAGAGTGGTAGGTTGTCATGGTTTACAAGAAACTATGTAAAAACCTTTAAACTCTCACCATCCCGTCATTTTTAATTGACCATTGGATCTGTTGAAGAGCCCTGTTCTATAAAAGTCCTATAATGGTATAATCCCCAATATCAGGTAGTAGGTCTTCTGACCATCTGTGTAACATTGGGACTTTGAATGTTCCTTTCATGAGAAAGCAGATATTACTGCAGGATTTCCATAGTTGTCAGGAGTTAATAAATGGTTAACTGTTTAACTTTTAAAAGAGGCTGATTTAAAAATTCACAGCGCCAGGAGGGCTGGACGACATTATCATAACCAAACCACCAGGATTTTTAGCGTGTTCTCTTAACTCCTTCACTTGCGTTTGGCGGTTGGTGTTTATTTAACACATAATACATAGAATTCACTTAGGGAGTGTGACATAAAGGGTTTTTTAAACTAGGGTAAATTGCATATCCAACCTGGGCGCATGAAATCCATTGCAGACGGCAATTGGCAGAGATTATTTTCCAGAGCAGCACCTGGCTTTTTAATCAGTGCCAGTTTTAAAGGGACACTAACTGCCTGTTGACTTTGGTTAATGGGGGCAAAAAACATTTAAACGAGTTTGTGGAGTTCCTAAGATAACTGTGTTAATGAGCTGTCAGCTGAGGGTTAATGGATCTTTTTTCCCAGGTACATTGTGGACCATTCAGTGCATTGGTGCCCTATAGAAAAGATAATCCGGCAATAATATGTTTTTTTCCAATGAGTGGGCTACATCCAACGACACACCAACGACCCCACTAGCAGCGAGATATTGGGGAGGACTGGGAAATGTGGTTGTGATTACTGTGCCAGCACAGTTGGGGTTA
The DNA here is from genome assembly GCA_019447015.1 of Hymenochirus boettgeri. Lineage (NCBI taxonomy): Eukaryota > Metazoa > Chordata > Amphibia > Anura > Pipidae > Hymenochirus > Hymenochirus boettgeri. The sequence goes on along the minus strand of CM033476.1, from coordinate 97,655,941 downwards.
ATCTTTATCTTTGGGGGGGAGTAGGATGTTTTGGTTACGGGTCCAGTTCATCTCTTGATTGTAGAGGAGTAAAAGTGTCTGAGCTGCTGAGAACTTTTCTCCTGTGGGAGGCGTATGGAAGGCCAAAGCTTTATTTAAAGCAGCGAATATAGTGTAGTTGTCATTCAGAGCTTCAGGTCTCTCTAGCACTGGAGGAAACAGTAAGATCAGCCGCCTGACAAGCAGTTCCAGTGCAGGATGGTATAAAAAGTGTGTTAACTCTGAAACCCTAAGGATATTTAATAGGGAGAACGAAGGGAGGAAGTAAGCCCCCGGAGATCGGGGTTCATACTTCTACCTGGGGACTCTACTTACTCTAACAGGTAAAACTTTCAATCTATTGCAATGGACACCTACCTATGGAACCAGGGATCTCATTGTACAATAATAATAGCTAAACACAATCTACCAATATTCTGCAAAACATTATAGGTGGAGACCCCCTGCTACATTATCAGTACCACTTCAGATCAAACACTGTACAGATATAGAAGAAACAACAGCAAAGTGACATTATCTCCCCCCCACTAAGTAAAATGAAAGTATAATAAATGTGAGGAAGAGGATCTGCCACTCCCGGACCAGGAAAGTGGCCACTGAGTGTCTATATGTGTCCCCACAGAGCTATGATCCCTGCGACATTGGGTTCTGTCTATAATTGTGTCAGTAGAGTCAGTGATCCCAATAGACATTGGGGTTTTTTTGGTCTATATTGTGTCCCCGCAGAGCTAGTGATCCCCTGAGACATTGGGTTTTTTGTCATATTGTGTCCAGGAGAGTCAGTGACCCTGAGACATTGGGTGTCTATATTGTGTCCCACAGAGCTAGTGATCCCTGAGACATTGGGTTTTGTCTATAATGGTGTCCATGTCGAGTCAGTGATCCTGGAAATTGGGTTTGTTCTAATTGTGTCCCCGCCCGAGCTAGTGATCCCTGAGACATTGGGTTATTGTCTAATTGTGTCCCTGTAGAGTCAGTTGATCCCTGAGACATGGGTTTTTGTAATTTGTGTCCCCGCAGAGCTAGTGTTGTGATCCTGAGAATTGGGTGTCTATATCTGTGTCACATGTAGAGTCAGTGATCCTTGAGACATTGGGGTTGTCTATATTGTGTCCCCGCCAGAGCTAGTGATCCCTGAGACATGGGGTGTTATATTTGGGTCCATGGTTGAGTCAGGTCGTCCCTGGACATTGGGTGTGTATATTGGGTCCATGTAGAGTCAGTGATCCCGTGAGACATTGAGTGTCTATATTGTGTGCCATTGTAGAGTCAGGGATCCCTGGAGACATTGGGTTTTGTCGATATTGGTCATGTTAGAGTCAGTGATCCCTGAGACTTGAGTTTTGTCTAATTGTGGCATTGTAGAGTCAGGACTCCTGAGACATTGGGTTGTGTCATATGTGTCCATGTAGAGTCAGTTGATCCCTGAGACATGGGGCTATATTGGGTCCATGCAGAGTCAGTGATCCTGAGACATTGGGTGTTCTATTTGTTGTCCATGTAGAGTCAGTGATTCCCTGAGACCATGGGGTGTCTAATAGTGTCCATGTCGAGTCAGTGATCCCTGCGAATTGGGTTCTATATTGTGTCCATGTAGAGGTCAGTGATCCCTGAGACATTGGGTTGTCTATATTGTGTCCATGCGAGCAGGGATCCTGAGACATTGGTTTTTGCTATATTGTGTCCAGCCAGAGTCAGTGATCCCTGAGACATTGGTGTCTATATTGTGTCCCAGGCGAGTCAGTGATCCCTGAGACATTGGGTTTGTCTATACAGCTGTCCATGTGAGTCAGTGATCCCTGAGACTTGGGTGTCTATATTGTGTCTATGTAGAGTCAGGATGCCTGAGACATTGGGTGTCTATATTGTGTCCATGCAGAGCAGGATCCCTGAGACATTGGGTTGTCATATTGTGTCCATGCAGAGCCAGTGATACACTGAGACATGGGGTTGTCGATAATTGTTGTCCATGTAGGAAGTAGTGATCCCCTGCGACATTGGTGTCTATATTGTGTCCATGCAGAGGTAGGGATCCCTGGAGACATTGGGGTTTTTGTCTATATTGTGTCCATGCGAGCTAGTGATCCTGGCATGGGTTGGTCATATATTGTGTCCATGCGAGCTAGGGATCCTGAGACATTGGGTGTCTATATTGTGTCCATGTAGAGTCAGTGATCCCTGAGACATTGGGTGTCTATATTGTGTCCATGCAGAGCTAGGGATCCCTGAGACATTGGGTGTCTATATTGTGTCCATGCAGAGCTAGTGATCCCTGAGACATTGGGTGTCTATATTGTGTCCATGCAGAGCTAGTGATCCCTGAGACATTGGGTGTCTATATTGTGTCCATGTAGAGTCAGTGATCCCTGAGACATTGGGTGTCTATATTGTGTCCCCGCAGAGCTAGTGATCCCTGAGACATTGGGTGTCTATATTGTGTCCATGTAGAGTCAGTGATCCCTGAGACATTGGGTGTCTATATTGTGTCCATGCAGAGCTAGTGATCCCTGAGACATTGGGTGTCTATATTGTGTTATATACAGATACAATCACAAGTCTCTCTGGTGAATCCCCTGCCCCAGGAGCTTGCACCCTCAAGTGTTATGGGGGATACAGGGTTTGGGAAAGAGATTCTATGGGGTAACAGCCTGCAGTCTTTGGGTGGGGGTTCAGCAAAGTCTAATGAGGTTTGAACTCCACGTGGATAGAATTTGGCTGGGCTGTGAGATTTCAAAACAATTTACCTGGAGCTCTTGTCATGCAGCCAAACTTGAGAACATAAAAATATTATCACTTACACTAATAATGTTTCTTAATTCTGCCACATAAACGTTTCCTAGTGAGGGATTTCTAATTGCAGCCACTGTAACATTTATTCATGGAATTTACTAGACCAGGGAATCCATCCGATCTCCTGGAAATATTTGAATTGAGGTTAGAGAAACCTGATCCTCTGGCTTGTGTATTTTAATTGTCCGAAGAGGCGTAAGACCCCACAGCTCGAACCTGGTCTGGAAATGAGAATTAAATAAGGTTTATTTTAACTAAGCTTCAGGGTGACCAAGAGTGAATTGTGTCAGACAAATAAACCAATGTTCATATCCTGTACATTCGCAAGATAATAACAGTAATGTGATTAATATACCAGCCAATAATGAGATGACATTCCAGCCAATAATAAACAGGGTTGATATCCCAGCCAATAATATGCAGTATTGATATCCCAGCCAATAATATACAAGATTGCTATCCCAGCCAATAATATACAAGATTGCTATCCCAGCCAATAATATACAAGATTGATATCCCAGCCAATAATATACAGGATTGATATCCCAGCCAATAATATACATGATTGATATCCCAGCCAATAATATACAGGATTGATATCCCAGTCAATAATATACAGGATTGATATCCCAGACAATAATTTGCAAGTTTGATATCCCAGACAATAATATGCAGGATTGATATCCCAGCCAATAATATACAGGATTGATATCCCAGCCAATAATATACAGGAGAGATAGCCAAAACACGATGATTCCACATAATATACAAGATTGATATCCCAGCCAATAATATAACAGATTGATATCCCAGCACAATAATATACATGATTGATATCCCAGCCAATAAATAACAGGATTGATATCCCAGTCAATAATATACAGGGTTGATATCCCAGCAAATAATATACAGGATTGATATCAGTCAATAATATCACAGGATTGATATCCCAGACAAAATTACAGGATTGATATCCCAGACAATAATTTGCAAGTTTGATATCCCAGACAATAATATGCAGGATTGATATCCCAACCAATAATATACAGGATTGATATCCCAACCAATAATATACATGATTGATATCCCAGCCAATAATATACATGATTGATATTCCAGCCAATAATATACATGATTGATATCCCAGCCAATAATATAAGGATTGACATCCCAGCCAATAATATACATGATTGATATCCCAGCAATATAAATACAGGATTGATATCCCAGCCAATAATATGCATGGATTGATATCCCAACCAATAGATAACAGATATATATCCCAGCCAAAATATACAGGATGATATCCCAGCCAAAATGAGAAGGATTGATATCCCAACCAATAATGCCGAGGTTATTTATATCCAGCCAATAATACAGGATGATATCCCAGCCCAATTAATATACAGGATTGATATCCCAGCAATAATATACAGGATTGATATCCCAAAACCAATAATATACAGGATTGGATATCCCAACCAATATCACAGATTATATAGATCCCAGCCGCCAATAATATTACAGGATTTTGATATCCCAGCCAAAATATTACAGGATTGATATCCCAGCCAATAATATGCAGGATTGATATCCCAGCCAATAATATACAGATTGATATCCCAGCCAAAATATACAGGATGATATCCCACCACATATATACAGATTGATATATCCCAACAAATAATGCACAGTATTTATATCCAGCCTAAAATATACAGGATTGATATCCCAGCCAATAATGACAGTATTGATATCCAGCCAATAATATACAGGATTGATTTATCCCAGCCCAATAATTATGCCAGGATAGGATGATATCCAACCAATAATAGGCCACCAGTATTATATCCAGCCAAATTATACAGGATTGAATCCCAGCAATATATATTACAGGAGTGATATCCCTAACCAATAATGCACAGTTATTATATCCCAGCAATATATACAGGATGATATCCCAACCAATAATGCCACAGTGTTAATCCCAGCCAATTAATATATACAGGATTTGGATTTATTCCCACCAATTAATGCACAGTATTATATCCAGCCAAATAATTATGCAGGATTGATATCCCAGCAATAATGTATACAGGATTGATATCCAGCAAAATGAAGTTGATATCAAATATATGCAGGATGATATCCCAACCAAGAATAAGGATGATTCCAGCAAATAGGATACAGGATTGATATCCCAGACAAATGTATACAGGATTGATTATCCAGCAATAGTATACGGATGATATCCCAGCAAAATAGTAGATAAGGGATTGATATCCTAGAAATCGTATACAGGATTGATATCCCAGCAAATAGTATCAGGTTGATATCCCGCAAATAGTATACAGGATTGATATCCAGCAAATAGATACAGTGGATGAATCCCAAATAACAGGATTGATATCCTAGCAAATAGTATACAGGATTGATATCCCAGCAGAAATAGATACACGGATTGATATCCTAGCAAATAGTATACAGGATTGATATCCAGCAAATAGTTAGACAGGATTGATAGCTTAGCAATAGATACAGGATTGATATCCCAGCAAATGAGTATACAGGATTGATATCCAGCAAATAGTATACAGGATTGAATCCAGCAAATAGTATACAGAAGGATTGACGGAAAAGATACAGGATGATACTACAAAGAAAAGTATACAGGATTTGATTATCCCAGCAAATAGTATACAGGATTGATATCCTAGCAAAAGTATACAGGATTGATATCCCGCAAAATATATACAGGATTGAACCCCCAGCAATAGTATACAGGAATTGATATCCCAGCAAAAGTATAAGGATGATATCCTGCAAAGAGTAGAGGATGATATCCTAGCAAAAGTATCGGATTGATATCCCAGCAATATATAGTATACAGGATGATACTTCTCTAGCAAATAGTTATACAGGATGATTATCCCAGCAAATAGTATACGGATTGATTCAAACCAATAATACAGGAGATATCCTAGCAAATAGTATACAGATTGATATCCCAGCAAATAGTATACAGGATTGATATCCTAGCAAATAGTATACATGATGATATCCCAGCAAATAGTATACAGGATTGAGATACAATAGACAAATCCTAGCAAATATACAAGGATTGATATCTAGCAAATGATACAGGATTGATTATCCCAGCAAAATAGTATACAGGATTGATATCCTAGCAAATAATATACAGGATGATATCCCAGCAAATAGTATACAGGATGATATCCCAGCAATAAAGTATCACAGGATGTGAATCCAGCAAATAAACACAGGATTGATATCCCAGCAATATATACAGGATTGAATCCCAGCAAATATATACAGGATTGGATTATACAGCAATAGTATGATCAGGATTGATATCCCAGCAAATAATATACAGGATTGATATCCCAGCAAATAATATACAGGATTGATATCCCAGCAAATAGTATACAGGATTGATATCCCAGCAAATAATATACAGGATTGATATCCCAGCAAATAGTATACAGGATCGATATCCCAGCAAATAATATACAGGATTGATATCCCAGCAAATAATGCACAGGATTGAAACCCCAGCCAATAATACACAGGATTGAAACCCCAGCCATTAATATACAGGATTGATATCCCAGCCAATAATACACAGGATTGAAACCCCAGCCAATAATATACACGATTGAAACCCCAGCCAATAATATACAGGATTGATATCCCAACCAATAATGCACAGTATTTATATCCCAGCCAATAATATACAGGATTGATATCCCAACCAATAATGCACAGTATTTATATCCCAGCCAATAATATACAGGATTGATATCCCAGCCAATAATATACAGGATTGATATCCCAACCAATAATGCACAGTATTTATATCCCAACCAATAATGCACAGTATTTATATCCCAGCCAATAATATGCAGGATTGATATCCCAGCCAATAATATGCAGGATTGATATCCCAACCAATAATGCACAATATTATCTGTTGTATTCAATTAGATCAACTGGACTTGAAATGTAGTTCTTGAAGACGTTTCGCTAGTCATCCGACTGGCTTTCTCAATTCAGAATGACTTGTTGTCATACTGGCGAAGGAACGTGACTGGTTCAAGAGAGGTGTTAAGGAGGCCATTTATGTGAAAATAAAGAAACCAAGCCTAAATAGAGGTGGGGGGGTTCGACACCAACTGTCTGCCATGTACAATGCTGTTTTAACACCTTACTCTGGGCGTTCCTATAACACCTCTTAGCCACTATCTAATCACACCCTTAACACCTGGCTGTGATATGCTAATTGGGATTTTCCAGGGTACATAATTGCCACAGATTCTTGTACAAGTCATTCTGAATTGAGAAAGCCAGTCGGATGACTAGCGAAACGTCTTCAAGAACTACATTTCAAGTCCAGTTGATCTAATTGAATACAACAGATATACCATGACCTGGATGAATGAGAACCTTCACAAGCAATGCACAATATTGATATCCCAGCCAATAATTTATACAGGATTGATATCCCAGACAATAATTTGCAAGTTTGATATCCCAGACAATAATATGCAGGATTGATATCCCAACCAATAATATACAGGATTGATATCCCAGCAAATAGTATACAGGATTGATATCCCAGCAAATAGTACACAGGATTGATATCCCAGCAAATAGTATACAGGATTGATATCCCAGCAAATAGTATACAGGATTGATATCCCAGCAAATAGTATACAGGATTGATATCCCAGCAAATAATATACAGGATTGATATCCCAGCAAATAGTATACAGGATTGAAACCCCAGCCAATAATACACAGGATTGAAACCCCAGCCATTAATATACAGGATTGATATCCCAGCCAATAATACACAGGATTGAAACCCCAGCCAATAATACACAGAATTGCTATCCAGATCCAATAAGTTGTTTACGGATTGATATCCCAGACAATAATTTGCCAGTTTGATATCCCAACCAATAATAGCAGGTGTGATATCCAAACCAAATATATACGATTGTATCCACGACAATAGTATACAGGATGATTTTTCCAGCACTATAATAGCTACTATCCGGCAAAAGTAAGGATTGATATCCCAGCAAATAGTATACAGGATTGAGTATCCCAGCAAATAGTATACAGGATTGATATCCAGCAAATATACTAACAGAGCGAGTAGATATACAAGCAAATGATACCCTAATCGGATGAACCCACTAGCCCATTAAACACGGGGATTGAAACCCCCAGCATTAATACAGGATTGATATCCCAGCCAATAATACACAGGATTGAAACCCCAGCCAATAATACACAGGATTGAAACCCCAGCCAAAATACACAGGATTGAAACCCCAGCCAATAATATACAGGGTTGAAACCCCAGCCAATAATATACAGGATTGATATCCCAACCAATAATGCACATGATTGATATCCCAATATTTATTGTTAGAAAACAAATCAAACAAACAAATTAACACCAGGGATCTTTCCAAATCATCTTCTCACTGGGCTGGAATAAGGGGATCAGACAAAGATATTTGGGAGCCCAACTTTAATAAGAATAATATAAGTGATTAGAGGTTTTAAAACTACAAACCCCAGAATTCCCTGTCAGCCTGCATACTCTGCATACTAGGTTGCTACATGGTTGAATATTTGTTGTTTCCATTTATTGTTGGGGATAATGACTGGTGTCCCTTTATTGTTGTAGAACTGCAAGTCTCAGCATTGTACTGTAGTAGGTCCCCCTGCATTTTCATTTCTGGTTCTGTTGGCTCCAAAGTAGACCATTTCTTCTTGGTTCCACCCTTTCAGGCTTTGCCTTAGTGGTCCCAGACAGAACCTGCAGGATGAAGCTACTGAACCAACTGCTGAGAGAGAAGCAAGAAAGGAACAGGGGGGAGAAGGAACCACTCCAGCCTGTAGCATCTCTGCCCTTGGGTCCAGATTCTCCAGGTTCCCAGGGAACCCCAATTCCTGGATAGAGCAGAGCAGTCGCACTCTTGCCCCTGGAAGCCGATTCTGGTGAGGCCATAGGAGGCAGCGACGAGCACCTGTTACACCTACAAGGACAAGGAGTGTGTCTACTACTGCACCTGGACATTCATATGGGTAACACCCCCGAGTAAGTCAGGACATCGGGTTTTTGGGTTAAGGACGTTTCTGGGGATGCTTATGTCACATTTCATGTAGTGTGTCTGTGCATCCATATATATACACCCACATATACACCAGGGCATGTGGATTCCTGTATTCTCTTCCTCTGGCCTTTCCGTAATGACCAGGGTTGGAATTTAGGGCATTTCCCCCTTATCTTTAACCTGCTCAACAATCTGTAAACTGAGCATTTATGGCGGTGCGGTTGATTTGCAATGCTGCCCCCTGCAGGAAAAACTGTTCTCTGGTCTGTTGGATACAAACCCCGAATTGACCGTTTTGTACAACTTCCCCATCCCACCCACTAACTGGAGTTAGCCAACTCTGGTTTCACACTAGAAGCTTCCTACCAAGTCCCTTGGTTATGAAATGACAGTGAAGCTTTCTGTGCCTAGAGTTAATCTCATTTGGGTTAATCCCTTTCAAGTGTTTATGAGACTAATTAGTGCAAAATATGTAATAAGCCCCTTTTTTCTATGGCACTGGCAGCTTTGGATTAAAGCGGTGACTTGTATTTCAGTGGCAGTGGACACATTGTTACCAGTGGTTCCCAGTGATTATTATTAACACAGGCTCAGATCTCCCTGATATAACGTGTGTCTGACACAATTATCCATCAGGTCAGTGATCGATATAACGTGTGTCTGACACAATTATCCATCAGGTTCAGTGATATAACGTGTGTGGTCTATAAACACAATTATCCATCAGGTCAGTGATATAACGTGGTCTGACACAATTATCCATCAGGTCCGTGATATAAACGGTGGTCTGACACATTATCCCATCACGGTCAGTGATCATAACGTGTGTCGACCTGACACAATTATCCATCAGTCAGGTGATATAACGTTGTCAAACACAATTATCCATCAGGTCAGTGACGGTATTTTGAATCCGTGTGTGTCTGACACAATTATCCATCAGGTCAGTGATATAACGTGTGTCTGACACAATTATCCACAGGTCAGTGATATAACGTGTGTCTGACACAATTATCCACCAGGTCAGTGATATAACGTGTGTCTGACACAATATCCATCAGGTCAGTGATATAACGTGTGTCTGACACAAATATCCATCAGGTCCAGGGTGATATAACGTGTGTCTGACACAATATCACATCAGGTCAGTGATTAAACGTGTGTCTGACAATTATCCACAGGGCAGTGTGATAACGTGTGTGCTACACAATTATCCATCAGGTCAGTTGATATAACGTGTGCTGACACAATTATCCATCAGGTCAGTGATATAACGTGTGTCTGACACAATATCCTAGTCCTGGGGACGGGTTTCCCAGGTGTGTGAACGTGTGTGACACAATCCACGTCAGTGATATAAGTGTGTCTGACACATATTATCCATCAGGTCAGTGATATAACGTGTGTCTGACACAATTATCCATCAGGTCAGTGATATAACGTGTGTCTGACACAATTATCCATCAGGTCAGTGTGTGACGTGTGTCCTGACACAATTATCCACCAGGTCAGTGATATAACGTGTGTCCTGACACAATTATCCATCAGTCAGTGATATAACGTGTGTCTGACACAATAATCCATAGCGTCAGTATAACCTATAACCGGGGGTGTCTGACACAATTTCCATCAGGTCAGTGATATAACGTGTGTCTGACCCAATTAATCCATAGGTTCAGTGATATATACGGTTCTGTGGTCGTGAACAATTATCCCCCAGGTCAGTGCCCCTATAAGTGGTCCTGACACAATAATCCATCAGGTTCAGGATATAAGTGTGTCTGACACAATTATCCATCAGGTCAGTGATATAACGTGTGTCTGACACAATAATCCATCAGGTCAGTAATAAAACGTGTGTCTGACACAATTATCCATCAGGTCAGTGATATAACGTGTGTCTGACACGATTATCCCTAGGTCAGTGATATAACGTGTGTCTGACACAATTATCCATCAGGTCAGTGTGACATAACGATGATTGTCTAACCAATTACCCATAAGTCGCTCAGTTGGATCTATGATGAGTGTGACCATGTGTCGACAATATAATCCATCAGGTCAGTGATATAACAGTGTGTCTGACACAATTATCCATCAGAGTCTTGAGTATACCGTGTGTCTGAACAACAATTATATCCATCAGGTCAGTGATATAACGTCGTGTCATTGCATCACGTGTGTGCTGACACAATTATCCATCAGGTCAGTGATATAACGTGTGTCTGATCACTGACACATTATCTCATCAGGTTGTGTATAACTGTGTGTCGTACACAATATCATCAGGTCACGGTTGATATAACGTCATTGTGATGATTACACAATGTCATCAGTCAGGTCATTTGATATAACGTGGTGTTGAACATCCAAAATTAGTCTTCCCAATCGTCAGGTCACATGATGATATATCACGTCGATGTTGACCACATCTTACTCCTCAGGGTCAGTGATCACGTGTGTCTGACATCATCAATCATCATGTCAGTGAACTGTGTCGCCAGCCTCTCGCCCATCAGGTAGTGATATATTACGACTGTGGTTGAAAATTATCCATCAGGTCACATGACTATAAACAACAGTTGGGTGTTGACGCCATAATCCATCAGTCGCAGTGATCCATATATCGTGTGTCTGACACAAGGTTATCCATCGCCGATATCAACGGCTGACCTCCAGTTATAACCACAGTAGTGAATCGTTCGATCGACACATATATGATCCAATCCAGGCGATATCTTCGTTGATTTCATATAAGTGTTGTTGCACACAATACTCCATCAGGTCAGTGAAGTGTCATATAAGGCGTGAATAACTGTGGTCTGACACAATTATCCATCAGGTCATTGATCTATAACGTTGTGCTGCGACACAATTATCCACAGTCAGTGACTTAACGTGTGTCTGACACAATTATATTACATCAGGTCAGAATATGAATACGTGGTGCTGACACAATTATCACATCGGTTCAGTGACTATAACGTGTGCTACCATGTCAGCTGACTGATATGCACAATGTTCCCACTATACAGTCGTGATATAATGTGTGTCTGACACAATTATCCACCAGGTAGTGATATAACGTTGTGTCTGAAACAATTTACTCAGGTCAGTAATAAACTGTGTCTGACACAATGTATCCATCAGGTCAGTGTGTAACGTTTTGTGTCTGACACAATAATCCATCAGGTCAGTATATAAAGTGTGTCTGAGCACAATTAGCCATCGTCAGATGAGTAACAGTATTCATAATCATGTGATGACACAATTATCCATCAGGTCAGTAAATAACGTGTGTCTGAAACAACAATCTATCCATCAGGGGTTCAGTGTTGTGACGGGTGTCTGACACAATATCCATCAGGTCAAGTTAATAATAAAGTGTGTATGACACAATAGTACAATCAGGTCAGTGATTATAACGTTGGTCTGACACAATTATCCAGCAGGTCAGTAATAATAACGTGTGTCGACACAATTATCCATCAGGTCAGGGCAATAACGTGTGTCTGACACAATAATCCATCAGGTGGTGTGTTGACGTGTGGTCGACACATATCCAATCAGGTCAGTAATATAACGGGTGCTGAAACAATGACATCAGGTCAGTGATATAACGTGTGTCTGACACAATTATCATCAGTCAGTAATATAAGTAGTGTCTGGAAACCAATTAGCCATCAGGTCAGTGATATAACGTGGTCTGACACAATTACCATCAGGCAGTAATATAACGTGTGTCTGACACAATTATCCATCAGGTCCGGGTGACGTGTGTCGACACAAATTATCCATCCAGGGCAGTAATTGATACCGTGTGTTGCACAATTATCCATCAGGTCAGTGTGTGACGTGTGTCTGACACAATAATCCAATCAGGTGGTTGAATGTGACGTGTGTCTGACACAATTATCCATCAGGTCAGTAATATAACGTGTGTCTGACACAATAATCCATCAGGTCAGTAATATAACGTGTGTCTGACACAATAATCCATCAGGTCGTGTGTGACGGTTGTGTCTGACACAATTAGCCATCAGGTCAGTAAATAACGTGTGTCTGACACAATAATCCATCAGGTCAGTGTGTGACGTGTGTCTGACATAATAATCCATCAGGTCAGTGCCCTGTGAAGAGGTTCTTGTGTCGGACACATTATCCATAAGGTCAGTAATAGACGTGTGTCTGGACACAATATCCATCAGGTCAGTGTGTGCGTGTGGTACAGGTGTCACATAAATCCATCAGGTCAGGTGTTAGACTGACTGTGTCTAGACACATTAACCATACAGGTCCGTAATATAACGTGTGTCATGACAATTACCTAGTCTAAAGGTTACAATACTCATCAGGTCAGTGATATAACGTTGGTCTTGCACAATATCATTCAGAGATCGTGATATAACTCGCGTTGTGTCTGAAAAAGCAGTTTGACTTGTCTGGACACTTATCATCAGGTCAGTGTGTGACGTGTTCTGACACATATATTATCCATCTGTTCAGGTGTGACGTGACCTTGTCTGCACAAATTATCCCACCAGGTCAGTGTGTGCGACGTGTGACTGACACAAGATCCTCAGTCAGTGAAAATATAACGTGTGTCTGACCAATATCCATCAGGTCAGTGATATCAGTGTGTATGACACAATAATCCATAAGCAGGCTCAGTAATATAACTGTGTCTGACATTCCTAAGATCAGCCTAAACGATATGTTAATAATCCATCAGCGTAGGCTATTACACTGTTGGTCTGACACAATATCCAATCAGGTCGATTAATAACGGTGTGTCTGACACAATTATCCATCAGGTCAAGTGATATAACGTTTGTCCCGTACTGAACACAATTATACCTACAGGTCAGTGATTTAACAGTGTGTCTGACACAATTATACCACAGCGTCAGTTGATGTACGTGTAGTCTGACACAATACCATCAGGTCAGTAGTGTACGTTGGTCTGAACATGTATCCATACAGCGTCAGTAATATACCGTGGGTCTGACACAATATCCATCAGGTCAGTGATTATAACGTTGTGTCTGATACACATCAGTGAACAGTGTTCGACAATCATCAGGTCAGTGAATATAAACGTGTGTCTCTGCACAATAATAATCATACGCGTCAGTAATATAACGGTTCTGACACATTATCCATAGGTCAGTGATATACGTGTTGCTGACTACAATTATCCATCCAGGTCAGTAGATAAACGTCGTGTTCGACACAATAATCCATCAGACGTCAGTATATAACGATGTGTCTGACACAATATCCATCAGCGTCGGATGCTGTGAACGTGATGTACTGACACAATTATCCATCCTAGCAGTCCAGTGAATATAAACGTGGTCTGACAACAAGTTATCCATACAGGTCAGTGAATATAAGTGTTTGTCTGAACAATTATCCATCAGGTCAGTGATATATAACGTGTCTGAACAATATCCAAATGTCAGGTGCATGTGTGTAGCTGGCACAGTGTAGTCTGACACATTATCATCAGCGTCAGTATATATAAGGGTGTGTCCACGAAGCTTATCCATCAGGTCAGCTGAATTTAGCTTAACGGTTTTGTCTGACACCAATTATCATCATGAGGTCAGTGATTTATAACGTTGGTTCTAGAACATAATAACCATCAGGTTGTGTTCACAGGAATAACGGGTTGACACATAATCATCAGGTCAGATTATAACCTGTGTTGACACAATTATCCATCAGGAGTGCAGTGACTTAAGCGATGTCTGACACAATTATCCATTTCAGGTCAGTGATATACGTAGTGTCTTGACAACAACTAATCCATAGTAGTCTGATAATATTTTTTTTTAAACGACTGTGTTTTTTCTAGACACAATTAGTTTATGCTCCTTATCAGTGCTGTGTGGTGAAACGTTCGCAGTATGTGTCTGACACAATTATCCATCAGGTTCCAGACTTAATGATAAGTCGTGTGTCTGACACAATTATCATCAGGTCAGTGATATAACGTGTTGTTCTGACACAATTATCCATCAGGTCACGTAATTATAACGTCGTTTGTCTGACACAATTATCCATCAGGGTCAGCGTCATAAACGGTGTCTGACCACAATTCATCATCAAGCGTCAGTGCAAATTATAACCAGTTTGTGTCTGACACCAATTATCACCAAGGTCAGTGATTAAACCCGTGTGGTCTGACACAATTATATCCATTCAGTGTCAGTGATATAACGTGTGTCTGCACACAATTATCCATCAGGTTCAGTGTGTGGACGTGTAGTCTGACACAATTAACCATCAGTGTCAGTGTGTGACAGGTGTGTCTAACAACAATTATCCATCAGGGTCAGTGATCATAACGTGTGTCTGACAAAATACCTCAGGTCTTAGTGTGGTGACGTGCTGTGTGACACAATTATCCATCAGGTCAGCGTTGTGAGGAGTTGCTGTGTCTAAACACCAATTATCCCATCAGGTCAGTGACTATAAAGTGAGTGTCTGACACAATTAATCAGAGGTTCAGTGGGTGTGAAGTTGGCCGTGTCTGACACAATTATCCATCAGGTCAGTGTGTGACGTGTGTCTGACACAATTATCCATCAGGTCAGTGATATAACGTGTGTATGACCAAATAATCATCAGAGTCAGTGTGTGACAGGGTGTCTAACACAAATTATCATCAGGTCAGTGATTATATAAGTGTCTGGACACAATTTATACATCAGGTCAGTGATATAACGGTGTCTGACACAAATTATCCTCAGGTAAGTGTGGACGTTGTGTCTAAACACAATTTATCCATACAGGTCAGTAAGAATAAGTGTGTCTAGGACACAATTATCAAGTCAGGTCAGTGTTGTGACGTGTGTCTGACACAATATCCATCAGGTCATTGAG
>CM033476.1:97609252-97639873 GCA_019447015.1 Hymenochirus boettgeri | reverse complement strand
TAATATACAGGGTTGAACCCCAGCCAATAATATACAGGATTGATATCCCAACAAATAATGCACATGATTGATATAACAATATTATTGTTAGAAACAAATCACAACAAACAAATTAACAACCAGGGATCTTTCCAATCATCTTCTCACTGGGCTGGAATAAGGGGATCAGACAAAGATATTGGGAGCCCAACTTTAATAAGAATAATATAAGTGATAGAGGTTTTAAAACTACAAACCCCAGAATCCCTGTCAGCCTGCATACTCTGCATACTAGGTTGCTACAAGGTTGAATATTTGTTGTTCCATTAGTTGGGTGGGGAAATGACTGGGTCCCTTTATTGTTGTAGAACTGCAAGTTCAGCATTGTACTGTAGGTAGGCCCCCTGCATTATTTCTGGTTTGGTGGCTCCAAAGTGACCATTTTTCTTGTCAGTGATATAACGTGTGTCTGACACAATTATCCATCAGGTCAGTGTGTGACGGGCAGTTCTTACTGACTATGGTTTGATTACCAACTATGTCTGTCACACACGTGAAATCTCCGTGTTGCACGGCCATACACACACATTTTGTGACGCTCTATGGTGCCATAATGCGGATCACATGATCTGGGAAAGTTAAACCTGGGTGAAGGTTAAACCACACAACAGCAATGTTACAGCTAATTCACCACTCATGTTGGGTGGAAAGTCGAATGGTTGTAGCGTTGGGTCAGTGCAGGGCCACTATAAGGAACCGTTCATTAAATACAATGCTGTATGGCTAACTGAAACCAATACAGCCTGCATCACGCTTCCAATGGAAATACTGGACAGTGCTTTGTTATATGGGAACCGACTGAATGCAGACTGGGATTCTTGGAAGAAGATGTAGGAACAGACCGGTCCCCTGCTCCTTGCTTAGGCAGCCTGTGCATTCAGTATGAGGGCATGGTCACACGGTAGGTCAAAGCAGCTCATGCTGATTGTGTGATATCTGTGTGCTGATTGTGTAATATCTTTGTGCTGATTGTGTGATATCTGTGATATCTGTGTGCTGATTGTGTGATATCTGTGTGCTGATTGTGTGATATCTGTGTGCTGATTGTGTGATATCTGTGTGCTGATTGTGTGATATCTTTGTGCTGATTGTGTGATATCTTTGATATCTGTGTGCTGATTGTGTGATATCTGTAATATCTGTGTGCTGATTGTGTGATATGTGTGCTGATTGTGTGATATCTGTGTGCTGATTGTGTGATATCTGTGATATCTGTGTGCCTTGATTGTGTCTGATTGTGGTATTGTGTCGATATCTGTGTGCGATATCTTGTGCTGATTGTGTGATATCTTTGTATTGGTGCTGATTGTTGTGATATCTGTTTGGCCTGATTTGTGTGATATCTGTGGTGTGCTGATTGTGCGATATGTGTGCTATCTGTGTGATATTTTTGTGGATATCCTGTGTGCGCATTGTGTGAATCGGTATCTTGGTGCTGATTGTGTGATATCTGTGTGCTGATTGTGTGATATCTGTGTGCTGATTGTGTGTCGTTGCTGTGATCTTTGTGCTGATTGTGTGATTCTTGGATATCTGTGTGCTGATTGTGGGATATCTGTGATATCTGTGTGATCGATTGTGTGATATCTGTGATATCTGTGTGCTGATTGTGTGATACTGTGATATCTGTGTGATGTGATTGTGGATACTGTGATGTCTGTGTGCTGATTGTGTGATATCTGTGTGCTGATTGTGTGATATTTGTGTAATATCTGTGTGCTGATTGTGTGATATCTGTGTGATGGTGGGTGATATCTTGTGTGCTGATTGTGTGGTGTCTGTGTGCTGATTGTGTGATATATTGGTAATGATTGTGTGGTGTCTGTGGGCTGATGTTGTGATATCTGTGGTAATGATTGTGTGTGTCTGTGTGCTGATTGTGTATATTTGTGTACTATCTGTGTGATATTTGTGTGCCGATTGTGTGCTGTCTGTGTGATATTTGTGTGATGATTGTGTGCTGTCTGTGATATTGTGTGCCGATTGTGTGCTGTCTGTGTAGATTTGGTGTGATTATTGTTGCTGTCTGTGTATATTTTGGTTGCCGATTGTGTGCTGTCTGTGTGATATTTGTGTGATGATTGTGTGTGTCTGTGTGAGATTGTGTGTGATTTGTGCTGTCTGTGTGATATTTGTTGTGATGATGTGTGGGTGTCTGGTGGTGATATTTGTGTATGATTGGGTGGTGTCTGTTGATATTTGTGTGCTGAGTGTTGGCTGTCTGTGTGGGGGGAAAAATATTGTGTGATTATGTTGTGGTGTCTGTGTGGATAGTGTTGATGATGTGTTGTGTCTGTGTGATATTTGTGTGATTATTGTGTGGGGTCTGTTTGATATTGTGTGATGATTGTGTGGTGTCTGTGTGATATTTGTGTGATGAGATTGTGTGTGTCCTGTTTGAATTTTTTGTGATGATTGTGTGGTGTCTGTGTGATCTTATGGGTGATGATTGTGCTGGTGTCCACTGTTTATCTTGTTTATGATTGTGTGCTTTCGTGTGGTGATATTTGTGTGAATGATTGTGTGGTGTCTGTGTATATTTGTGTGAGATTGTGGGGCTGTCCCTGTGTGATTTTGTGGTGATGATTGTGTGGGTGTCTGTGGTGTATTTGTGTGGTGATGATTGTGTGCTGTCTGTGTGATATTTGTGTGATGATTGTGGGCTGTCTGTGTGATATTTGTGTGATGATTGTGTGGTGTCTGTGTGATATTTGTGTGATGATTGTGTGGTGTCTGTGTGATATTTGTGTGATGATTGTGTGCTGTCTGTGTGATATTTGTGTGATGATTGTGTGGTGTCTGTGTGATATTTGTGTGCAGTGTGTGTGTGATATTTGTGTGCTGATTGTGTGTGGCCTGTCTGATATTTGTGTGCTGATTTTGAGCTGTCTGTGATACTAAATGTGTGCTATTTGTGTGCTATCAGTGTGGTCTACTTTGCCCTTTCTTTGTATTACCTGGGAGTTCAGGATTGCGCTGTTCAGGCTCCCCTTATAGTCATGTGACCTGGTAGGGCATGCTGGGAATTTAAGGCATTTGGAAGATCCATATAACCCCATTCCCAGATGACCTTGTTGCTAATGGTGCGGCCCTACTGCTTCTACACCTATAAGTGCGATTATCAGGCTGGAGTCACATTGAGCAGGATCACAGGTGACCAGGTTGACCAGTTGGATCTGATCTTTGGAGTTTCCCTGTGTGTGTCGTATATTACAGACCAAGTGATTAGATTGTAAGCTCTTCGGGACAGGGCCTGATGTAAATGGATTCATAACTGTAAAGCTCTGTGTAATTAGTAATAAAGTACACACGCCAAGAGGAAACACATTTCACCATGTTGTGTTTATGGAGGGTTAAGGCCCTAATCACCCACATGTGTTTCAGACACTGCACTGACTTTACCCAGAATGCTTTAAGGGAAACCATATGATGTTTAAAGGGTTGAGGTTAATTTAAATAAGATATTACTGGTGCATGATTGGCTTTAATAACCTATAATACTATTAAAAGTGTGTCCATTAACGCTGAGTGGGAATGATGTGTGTGTTAGGTGTGGATACAAAAACTCTACACACCCTACATAATGATAAAGGGAAAGCCTATCAGAACTGATTCCAGCTTTATTGTTTAATGACCATCTGTACAATTACTGAATTGGTACCAATAACATTATTATTGTACTGGCACCTTCCTGGTCACCCCCATTTCACCACCCAGAGTTGGGTGGGCACAGGGGCCTGATGAAGAGGTAGAGGCACAGGATGTGTTTTAGTTACAGTTTTATTCTGCCTCTCAAGTCATTTCATCAACTGGCAGATGAATTCTGTTAATTACATTAATTAGTTCTGCTTAACACCGTGGTAAATTACTTTTAATTAACCTGCATTCTGGGGATTAGTGAACTTGGCAGAATATTGGGATTTTATATTTTGTTTTAGGCAACCACTTCGTGAATGAAAAAACCCCAAACAAATATGGAAGAAACTGGTTAACCCGTGTTACCACGAAACACCAATTAGTCCATGTTTACCCCGTTCTCCCTTATTCAACAATAACCTCTTCTGATTGGATAGCGAAGACGAGGGTCTGACCTGTATCCCCATGTGACATCCTCTGGTCTCGTCACACCATGTGACTTCAATCCCTCAGGCTGCAGCCCCATTGGCAGAACGACATTGAGGTTGTGTGTGCTTCCAGGAATTTACCTCTATTGAAGTGCATGTGTTAGGACCTAAAATGGTGATCGCATGCACTCCGATAGAGCATGGAAGTGCATCGCATGTAGTATGGCTGATCCAATAGGCTACTACAGTCATACACTCTCATTAGCGCAATTGGATTGCTAGTGGAACCTACTCAACCAGCCACCTACACTGGTCTACACATGGTCAGAAACCAACACCTCTAACCCGCATCAAGGACCTTCATCTACTTCCAGTTCTATATGGACAAATCATTTCTAACCACTTGTACCTATGACACTGAATTGTTTATTGGAGTAACTGACTGATATACAACACACTTGATGGATATATGTCTTTATTCAATCTCAATTACAATGTTACTATCTATATAAAAACTGTTTATTATTAGATTAACTGACCGAGTAGACACTTATATATACAAACTGTTTAACCCCAACCATGTAGGGTGTTTAGTGATAGAGTTTATTATAGTAACTGACCGAGTAGACACTTATATATATAAACTGTTTAACCCAAACCATGTAGGGTGTTTAGTGATAGTTATTATAGTAATGACCGAGTAGACACTTAATATATAAACGTTTAACCCAAACCATGTAGGGTGTTTAGTGATAGTTATTATAGTATGACCGAGTAGACACTTATATAATAAACTGTTTAACCCAAACCTGTAGGGTGTTAGTGATGTTATTAAGTAAACTGACCGAGTAGACATTATATATATAAACTGTTTAACCCAAACCATGTAGGGTGTTTGATGTGTATTAAGTAACTGACCGAGTAGACACTTATATATATAAACTGTTTAACCCAAACCATGTAGGGTGTTTAGTGATAGTTTTATAGTAACTGACCGGTAGACACTTAATATATAAACGTTTTAACCCAAACCATGTAGGGGTTTAGTGATAGAGTTTATTTAGTACTGACCGAGTAGACACTTATATATATAAACTGTTTAACCCAACCATGTAGGGTGTTTAGTGATAGTTATTAGAGTAACTGACCGAGTAGACACCACTTTTTATATAAATATAATAAACTGTTTAACCAACACCCCATATAGTGTGTTCGTGATAGTTTATTATAGTAACTGACCGAGTAGACACTTATATATATATATAAACTGTTTAACCCAAACCATGCAGGGTGTTTAGTGATAGTTAATTATATTAATTGATTGAGTAGACACTTATATATTTAAATTTATATATAAATCCCTGGAGATAAAACAATCCTTCAGTACTTGGGTGGATTCGAACCCACAACCCCAGCACACAAGGTTTCAGTGTTAACCACTAGGCTACAGTGCTGGTGCTGATTTAGGACACATCATTGGACTATTTATGTTCTGTTTCTGGCTCTAGTGAAGTGTGTAGTATAGTAGACTATAGATAGTCTAGTGAGTCTCCCTCTAGTGTGAGCGACTTGGTGGCTCAGCGTGTAAGCGCTGTAGCCTTGGACGGCAAGGTTCTGGGTTCGATTCCCCAAGCCACCATGAGCTTACACTGGGCCCCATGCACTATAGGTAGAAATAGTGTATAGAAGTGTCTATGGAGAAAGAGAAGATGAATTTGGTGGGAGGGGGAGAAGAAAGATAAAGAGTTTTATAGGGGAGTACTCCTTATACTCCCTTTTGAAACTAAGTCATGAATTTTTTGAAGTATCCAGTGGCATGACAGCTTACAGCCATTCCCCTTTGGGCATGCACTCCATCGGACCGTTGTACTTCGCCGCACATCTCCATGGCACCAACGAACACCCACTATATCGCCCTGCGTAACCGTCTGTATGTTTCAGTGGGGGGACTACAGAGCGAACCCTTGGAGTACATACGAACTCCATCGTCAAGGCCCTTCGAGGACTAGAACTCACAACCTTGGTACGGCAAGGCCACCAGCTTTACGAACTGAGCCACGGAGCTGTGCACAAACTTACCTGAGCTAGTAGCGTATTTGTCTTTTCATTTACACTTAGCAGACCAAAAACCATTCATGGAACAGGGAAGAATTGAACTCACAACCTCTGGTTTACAGGACAGTTTACTAGACACTGCACCACTGAATTTGAATGTTGGGGTAGCTGAGTTTTTCTCACTATAGTACAGGTA
The DNA here is from genome assembly GCA_019447015.1 of Hymenochirus boettgeri. Classification (NCBI taxonomy): domain Eukaryota; kingdom Metazoa; phylum Chordata; class Amphibia; order Anura; family Pipidae; genus Hymenochirus; species Hymenochirus boettgeri. The sequence goes on along the minus strand of CM033476.1, from coordinate 97,633,519 downwards.
ATGATTTATATACAGGTAATGATATATATAAGTATAAGATTCTAGCCACACTAGAACCCGTGACCTTAACACAGCTCTACATGTACCTTACACACTAGGCCACAGCACCACTAACTACTCACACTGAAGCACAGAAAGCAATTAATAGAATGCTGGGAAGATTAGAACCCTGAACCCTTTAGTGGTAGGTTAGTGATATTTACACACTGAGCTTGGTCCCTGTGTGTGTCTGAATTGGGTAAATCATTATGCACTGGGCATTATGCTCTCTTGCGAATAAAGTGCAAGTAGCCAAGTATAAATAGTTGTGGTGTGAGGCGTGTGGCTACGAGCCTGGTGGATATTAGTTGCCGAGGAAAGAGCCACGTAAAATGAACCTGCCATAACAACGTCCACTGGAAGACAGTTCCAGCTGGATCTGAGACCAGTGGGTGACAATTCATTCCATCTCTAGTCCACACCTCATCAATGGAACTTTTTGATTTCTGTTTATATTTATTAGACTCCCTGGTCACTGTATATTTAATAGTATAGTATTTGAGGTTGAATAAAGACATCCAACCCATCTAGCAATATCCTCATTTCCTGCCTAACTGTTCATCCAGAGGAAGGCAAAAAAACTCCAGAATTATAAAGAGGAAAAAATTCCTTCCCGACTCCAAGGGCCCTATTTATAAAAGATCGTTATCGGAAAATATTGATCATTATTTTACGATAACGATCGCTATTTTACAATAATGATCGGTATTTTTTCAATAATAGGGCCCCAAGTGACAATGGGAAATTTCCCTGGACCAACTCTACTTTATGTATCAATCCCAGTAACTTGTAACATTCCTTGTTTGTAGAAACTCATCCAGCTTTTTATTAAACTGACCAATGAACCTGCCATAACACGTTCCTGGAAGACAGTTCCATAGCTTTACCGTTCTCACAGGGACAAAACCCTTTTCCCAACTCTACTTTATGTATCAATACCAGTAACTGTAACATTCCTGTGTTTGTAGAACTCATCCAGCTTTTTATTAAACTGACCAATGAACCTGCCATAACAACGTCCACTGGAAGGACAGTTCCATAGCTTTACTGTTCTCACAGTGACCAACCTTTCCCAACTCTACTTTATGTATCAATACCCGTAAATTGTAACATCCTTTGTTTGTAGAAACTCATCCAGCTTTTTATTAAACTGACCAATGAACCTGCCATAACAACGTCCACTGGAAGACAGTTACATAGCTTTACCGTTCTCACAGTGAAAAACCCTTTCCCAACTTGAACCCTAAACCTTTTATCTTCAAGTCTTAAGGGATGTCCTCGTGTCCTCTGACATGTTCTATTGGTGAACAATGCCCCAGATAGTTTATTGTATGGCCCGTTAATGTATTTATACACAGTAATCATATCCCCACGCAGGCGCCTTTTCTCCAGCGTACATAATTGTAACTTTTCCAGTCTCTCTTCATATTCAAGCTCCACCAATCCCCTTATTAATTTAGTTGCCCTTCTCTGAACCCTTTCCATGTCAAAGATGTCCTTTTTGTACACAGGATTCCAAAATTGCACTGCATATTCCAAATGAGGCCTTACCAATGCTTAATGTGATGTTTCAACATAATCCAATGACCATGTGCAATAAAACTAATTCAATTGTGCATAAGTGTAAATTATTAAATGAATTGATATGTCTTTAGATGTAAAGACAGAACTGGAAGTAGATGAAGTCACTGCAGGATATTGGTGTCTGACCAGGTGTAGAGTGTTTGGAATCACAGGGTGTGGTTAGAGCTCAGAGTTTAGGTTGATGTGTAAGTGAGTGGATGTGCTGGTCTCTCTGCTCGCCAAGTGGTAAGTTCGAATTCTACTGTTGACCTATCTAGATATGGAGATGTTTGTATGTAGAAATGTTCTAGAAATCAGTCATGAATTAGATTTAGTATATGGGGGTAGTGAGTGTTCTAATCAAGGGTATACTAAGGTTATTCCTTTAGTAAATTAGGTTTCACACTGTCATAGAATTTTATTGAAACAAACGCTGTTGGTTGAAATATTGTGTCTGATATTAAATCAAAAGTTGTTCCATTAGGATTTGTATCTTTCTACATTTCTATAATCCTCATTAATCAGTGTGGACCCTTAACTAGAACAATGATTGTAAACTGTTTGTAACTTGTGTGTAGGTTACACTGATTGTAAACTGTTTGTAACTTGTGTGTAGGTTACACTGATTGTAAACTGTTTGTAACTTGTGTGTAGGTTGCACTGATTGTAAACTGTTTGTAACTTGTGTGTACTGATGTTTCACTGTAGTTACCACCTGAAAACTCACAACATCATCATGTTTAAAGTCTGGTTGTTTTTTAATGGACAATCGTATTGGTGTGGCCTAGCCAGGCTAGTATTGGTTTCGGTGTGGCCTAGCCAGGCTAGTATTGGTTTCGGTGTGGCCTAGCCAGGCTAGTATTGGTTTCGGTGTGGCCTAGCCAGGCTAGTATTACTCTACATGAATTTGAATACAATGTAATGTGCATAAAATATGGGTGATTATAACTTTAAGAACACAGCTGTACCTAGGGAAAAAATTTAATTGCCAAGTGCACCACAGTCTGAAAACCACTGGTATAGTGCTGTACAGTATTCTAGTATATGGTATAACAATGTATATTAGAGGGCGGCGCAGTATTCTAGTATATGGTATAGCAGTTCGATTTCCCCAAGCCACCATGAGCTTACATGGGCCCATGCACTATAGGTAGAAATAGTGATAGAATGTCTATGGAGAAAGAGAAGATGAATTTGGTGGAGGGGGGAGAAGAAAGATAAAGGTTTATTAGGGGAGTACTCCTTATACTCCCTTTTGGAAACTAAGTCATGAATTTTTAAGTATCCAGTGGCATGACAGTTACAGCCATTCCCCTTTGGGCATGCACTCCATCGGACCGTTGTACTTCGCCGCCACATCTCCATGGCCCAACGACACCCCACTATATCGCCCTGCGTAACCGTCTGTATGTTTCAGTGGGGGGACTACAGAGCGAACCCTTGGAGACATACGAAATCCATCGTCAAGGCCCTTCGAGGACTAGAACTCACAACCTTGGTACGGCAAGGCCACCAGCTTTACGAACTGAGCCACGGAGCTGTGCACAACTTACCTGAGCTAGTAGCGTATTTGTCTTTTCATTTACACTTAGCAGACCAAAAAACCATTCATGGAACAGGGAGAATTGAACTCACAACCTCTGGTTTACAGGACAGTTTTAGACACACTGCACCACTGAATTTGAATGTGGGGTAGCTGAGTTTTTCTCACTATAGTACAGGTAATGATTTATTCAGGTAAGATATATATAAGTATAAGATTCTAGCCACACTAGAACCCGTGACCTTAACACAGCTCTACATGTACCTTACACACTAGGCCACAGCACCACAACTACTCACACTGAAGCACAGAAAGCAATTAATGAATGCTGGGAAGATTAGAACCCTGAACCCTTTAGTGGTAGGTTAGTGATATTTACACACTGAGCTTGGTCCCTGTGTGTGGTCTGAATTGGGTAAATCACTTATGCACTGGGCATTATGCTCTCTTGCGAATAAAGTGCAAGTAGCCAAGTATAAATAGTTGTGGTGTGAGGGTGTGGGCTACGAGCCTGGTGGATATTAGTTGCCGAGGAAGAGCCACGTAAAATGAACCTGCATAACAAGTCCACTGGAAGACAGTTCCAGGGATCTGAGAACAGTGGGTGACAATTCATTCCATCTCTAGTCCACACCTCATCAATGGAACTTTTTGATTTCTGTTATATTTATTAGACTCCCTGGTCACTGTATTATTATAGTATAGATTTGAGTTGAATAAGACATCCAACCCATCTAGCAATATCCTCATTTCCTGCCTAACTGTTCATCCAGAGGAAGGCAAAAAAAACTCCAGAATATATAAAGAGGAAAAATTCCTTCCGACTCCAAGGGCCCTATTTTAAAAGATCGTTATCGGAAATATTGATCATTATTTTACGATAACGATCGCTATTTTACAATAAGATCGGTATTTTTTCAATAATAGGGCCCCAAGTGACAATGGGAATTTTCCTGGACCAACTCTACTTTATGTATCAATCCCAGTAACTTGTAACATTCCTTGTTTGTAGAAACTCATCCAGCTTTTATAAACTGACCAATGAAACCTGCCATAACACGTCCACTGGAAGACAGTTCCATAGCTTTACCGTTCTCACAGTGACAAACCCTTTCCCAACTCTACTTTATGTATCAATACCAGTAACTTGTAACATTCCTTGTTTGTTAGAAACTCATCCAGTTTTTATTAAACTGACCAATGAACCTGCCATAACAACGTCCACTGGAAGACAGTTCCATAGCTTTACTGTTCTCACAGTGACAAACCCTTTCCCAACTCTACTTATGTATCAATACCAGTAACTTGTAACATTCCTTGTTGTAGAAACTCATCCAGCTTTTATAAAACTGACCAATGAACCTGCCATAACAACGTCCACTGGAAGACAGTTACATAGCTTTACCGTTCTCACAGTGAAAAAACCTTTCCCAACTTGAACCCTACACTTTTATCTTCAAGTCTTAAGGGATGTCCTCGTGTCCTCGACATGTTCTATTGGTGAACAATGCCCCAGATAGTTTATTGTATGGCCCGTTAATGTATTTATACACAGTAATCATATCCCCACGCAGGCGCCCTTTTCTCCAGCGTACATAATTGTAACTTTTCCAGCTCTCTTCATATTCAACTCACCCAATCCCCTTATTAATTTAGTTGCCCTTCTCTGACCCTTTCCATGTCAAAGATGTCCTTTTTGTACACAGGTGTCCAAAATTGCACTGCATATTCCAATGAGGCCTTACCAATGCTTAATGTGATGTTTCAACAAATCCAATGACCATGTGCAATAAAACTATTCAATGTGGCATAAGTGTAAATTATTAAATGAATTGATATGTCTTTAGATGTAAAGACAGAACTGGAAGTAGATGAAGTCATGCAGGATATTGGTGTCTGACCAGGTGTGAGAGTGTTTGGAATCACAGGGTGTGTGGTTAGAGCTCAGGTTTAGGTTGATGTGTAAGTGAGTGGATGTGCGGTCTCTCTGCTCGCCAAGTGGTAAGTTCGAATTCTACTGTTGACCATCTAGATATGGAGATGTTTGTATGTAGAAATGTTCTAGAAATCAGTCATGAATTAGATTTAGTATAGTATGGGGTAGTGAGTGTTCTAATCAAGGGATACTAAGGTTATTCCTTTAGTAAATTAGGTTTCACACTGTCATAGAATTTTATTTGAAACAAACGCTGTTGGTTGAAATATTGTGTTTCTGATATAATCAAAAGTTTCCATTAGGATTTGTATCTTCTACATTTCTATAATCCTCATTAATCAGTGTGGACCCTTAACTAGAACAATGATTGTAACTGTTTGTAACTTGTGTGTAGGTTACACTGATTGTAAATGTTTGTAACTTGTGTGTAGGTTCACTGATTGTAAATGTTTGAACTTGGTGGTGAGGTTGCACTGATTGTAAACTGTTTGTAACTTGTGTGTAGGTGTGCACTGATTGTAAACTGTTTGTAACTTGTGTGTACTGATGTTTCACTGTAGTACCACCTGAAAACTCACAACATCATCATGTTTAAGTCTGGTTGTTTTTTAATGGACAATCGTATTGGTGTGGCCTAGCCAGGCTAGTATTGGTTTCGGTGTGGCCTAGCCAGGCTAGTATTGGTTTCGGTGTGGCCTAGCCAGGCTAGTATTGGTTTCGGTTGGCCTAGCCAGGTAGTATTACTCTACATGAATTTGAATACAATGTAATGTGATAAAATATGGGTGATTATAACTTTAAGAAACACTTCCCTGCTGATAAGGTGAAAATAATGTTAATTGCTCAGTGTATACAACAGTCTGAAAACCACTGGTTAGGTGTACGTACAGTATTCTAGTATATGGTTCATCTATTTTCGCTTATTCAGTATAGATAGCAATGTATATTAGAGGGCGGCGCAGTATTCTAGTATATGGTATAGCAATGTATATTAGAGGGCGGCGCAGTATTCTAGTATATGGATAGCATGTATATTAGAGGGCGGCGCAGTATTCTAGTTATAATGGGAATCCACGTCAATGTATATTGCTCACCCTTCCGATTGGGCGGCGCCTCACAGTAGTTCTAGTACTATTAGGCCACTCGGACATATGGTATAGTACGAGGGAGGCGCAGTATTCTTCCCAGCTATATGCATAGGCAATGTACAGATTATATCCCGAGGAGTTCTCCGCACCATTTGCGACCCCGCTCAGTATTTATCCTTTAGTACCCCCTCTCTATGGCCCAGAGCAGCAATGTATATTAGAGGGCGGCGCAGTATTCTAGTATATGGTATAGCAATGTATATTAGAGGGCGGCGCAGTTTTCTAGTATATGGTATAGCAATGTATATTAGAGGGCGGCGCAGTATTCTAGTATATGGCCTATCATGTATATTAGAGGCGGCGCAGATTCTAGTATAGGCATAGCAATGTATATATAGAGGGCGGCGCAGTCTTTCTAGTATATGGTATAGCAATGTATATTAGAGGGCGGCGCAGTATTCTAGTATATGGCATAGCAACTGTATATTAGAGGGCGCGCATATTCTAGTATATGGTATAGCAATGTATATTAGAGGGGCGGCGCAGTTTCTAGTATATGGCATAGCATGTAATATTAGAGGGCGGCGCAGTATTCTAGTATATGGTATAGCAATGTATATTAGAGGGCGGCGCAGTATTCTAGTATATGGCATAGCAATGTATATTAGGGGCGGCGCTATTCAGTAGTATTATCAGCAATGTATATTAGAGGGCGGCGCAGTATTCTAGTATATGGTATAGCAATGTAATAGTGAGGCGCGCGCAGTATTCTGTATATTGGTATAGCAATGTAATTAGAGGCGGCGCAGTTTCTAGTATATGGTATAGCAATGTATATTAGAGGGCGGCGCAGTATTCTAGTATATGGTATAGCAATGTATATTAGAGGGCGGCGCAGTATTCTAGTATATGGCATAGCAATGTATATTAGAGGGCGGCGCAGTATTCTAGTATATGGTATGCAATTATTAGAGGGCGGCGCATTATTCTATATTGATAGCAATGATATTAGAGGCGGCGCAGTATTCTAGTATATGGTATAGCATGTATATTAGAGGGCGGCGCAGTATTCTAGTATATGGTATAGCAATGTATAATTAGAGGGCGGCGCAGTATTCTAGTATATGGTATAGCAATGTAATTAGAGGGCGGCGCAGTATTCTAGTATATGTAGAGTGGCAGTACAGTATAGTGTTCTTTGTAGTTTTAGAGCTGCCCAGGTACCAAGGCGAGAATTGCTCGTAGCCACACTATTCCAGTTGCCCTATTTGGGATCATTAGCCAGTGTAGTAGTTTACTCGGTGTAGCATACAATTGCACAGGGCTGTTGCTGTGTAAAAAGCTTTATTAGACTAAACACACTTATAAGCCGATCCGCGTAATCACATGCGTAATTGTGCAACATTGTCCTGTAAGGGCTGGGCCACACTAGTGCACTGCTCCGCACTTACAATCGAGATTTGCGATCCATTAGCGTGTAGGTGGCCACACGTGTGTGCGCTGCAACCTTTTTTTGGAAACGCATCGATTTCCAATTCCCCCCCCAATGTGAAGTTCCCCTCAGCCTTTTTAGCTTGAGATCCCTGAAGCAAGATATTCCTATTCCCCCACACAATCCTAGTATTAATTAGTACTGGTGGTGGACGTACCCCACTCAATCCTAGTATTAATTAGTACTGGTGGTGGACGTACCCCACTCAATCCTAGTATTAATTAGTACTGGTGGTGGATGTACCCCCACTCAATCCTAGTATTAATTAGTACTGGTGGTGGACGTACCCACTCAATCCTAGTAATTAATTAGTACTGGTGGTGGACGTACCCCACTCATCCTAGTATTAATTATGTACGTGGTGAGTACCCACTCAATCCTAGTATTAATGTACTGGTGGTGGACGTACCCCACTCAATCCTATATTAATTAGTACTGGTGGTGGACGTAACCCTCACTCAATCCTAGTATTAATATACTTTGTGGTGGACTGTACCCCACTCAATCCTAGTATTAATTAGTACTGGTGGTGGACGTACCCCACTCATCCATATTAATTTAGTACCTGGTGGTGGACGTACCCCACCAATCCTAGTAATTATTGTACTGGTGGTGGACGACCCCACTCAATCCTAGTATTACATTGACTGGTGGTGACGTACCCCACTCAATCCTAGTATTAATTAGTACTGGTGGTGGACGTACCCCACACAATCCTAGTATTAATTATATACTGGTGGTGGACGTACCCACTCATCCTAGTATTAATTATGTACTGGTGGTGGAACGTATCCGCACTCAATCCTAGTATTATAATAAAAAATTAAGGGGGGGAGTACTCCTTATACTCCCTTTTGAAAACTAAGTCATGAATTTTTTGAAGTATCCAGTGGCATGACAGCTTACAGCCATTCCCCTTTGGGCATGCACTCCATCGGACCGTTGTACTTCGCCGCAATCTCCATGGCCCAACGAACACCCACTATATCGCCCGCGTAACCGCTGTAGTTTCAGGGGGGGACTACAGAGCGAACCCTTGGAGTACATACGAACTCCATCGTCAAGGCCCTTCGAGGACTAGAATCACAACCTTGGTACGGCAAGGCCACCACTTTACGAACTGAGCCACGGAGCTGTGCACAAACTTACCTGAGCTAGTAGCGTATTTGCTTTTCATTTACACTTAGCAGACCAAAAAACCATTCATGGAACAGGGAAGAAGAACTCACAACCTCTGGTTTACAGGACAGTTTTACTAGACACTGCACCACGAATTTGAATGTTGGGGTAGCTGAGTTTTTTCACTATAGTACAGGTAATGATTATATAATGGTAAGATATATAAGTATAAATTTAGCCACACTAGAACCCGTGACCTTAACACAGCTCTACATGTACCTACACACTAGGCACAGCACCATAACTACTCACACTGAAGCCAGAAAGCAATATAGAATGCTGGGAAGATTAGAACCCTGAACCCTTTAGTGGTAGGTTAGTGGATTTACACACTGAGCTTGGTCCCTGTGTGTGTCTGAATGGTAAATCCATGCACTGGGATATGCTCTCTTGCGAATAAGTGCAGTGCCAAGTATAAATAGTTGTGGTGTGAGGCGGTCTGTGGCTACGAGCCTGGTGGATATTAGTTGCGAGGAAAGAGCCACGTAAAATGAACCTGCCATAACAACGTCCACTGGGACAGTTCCACTGGATCTGAGACCAGTGGGTGACATTCATCCATCTCTAGTCAACCCTCATCAATGGAACTTTTTGATTTCTGTTATATTTATTAGACTCCCTGGTCACTGTATTTAATAGTTAGTTATTTGAGTTTGAATAAAGACATCCAACCCATCTAGCAATATCCTCATTTCCTGCCTAACTGTTCATCCAGGGAAGGCAAAAAAACTCCAGAATTATAAAGAGGAAAAATTCCTTCCCGACTCCAGGCCCTATTTTAAAAGATCGTTATCGGAAATATTGATCATTATTTACGATAACGATCGCTATTTTACAATAATGATCGTATTTTTTCAATAATGGGCCCCAAGTGACATGGGAAATTTCCTGGACCAACTCTACTTTATGTATCAATCCCAGTAACTTGTAACATTCCTTGTTTGTAGAAACTCATCCAGCTTTTTATTAAACTGACCAATGAACCTGCCATAACAACGTCCATGGAAGACAGTTCCATAGCTTTACCGTTCTCACAGTGGACAAACCCTTTCCCAACTCTACTTTATGTATCAATACCAGTAACTGTAACATTCCTTGTTTGTAGAACTCATCCAGCTTTTTATTAAACTGACCATGAACCTGCCATAACAACGTCCACTGGAAGACAGTTCCATAGCTTTACTGTTCTCACAGTGACCAACCCTTTCCCAACTCTACTTTATGTATCAATACCGTAACTTGTAACATTCCTTGTTTGTAGAAACTCATCCAGCTTTTTATTAAACTGACCAATGAACCTGCCATAACAACGTCCACTGGAAGACAGTTACATAGCTTTACCGTTCTCACAGTGAAAAACCCTTTCCCAACTTGAACCCTAAACCTTTTATCTTCAAGTCTTAAGGGATGTCCTCGGTCCTCTGACATGTTCTATTGGTGAACAATGCCCAGATAGTTTATTGTAGGCCCGTTATGTATTTATACACAGTAACATATCCCCCCGCAGGCGCCTTTTCTCCAGCGTACATAATTGTAACTTTTCCAGTCTCTCTTCATATTCAAGCTCCACCAATCCCCTTATAATTTAGTTGCCCTTCTCTGACCCTTTCCCTGTCAAAGATGTCTTTTTGTACACAGTGATTCCAAAATTGCACTGCATATTCCAAATGAGGCCTTACCAATGCTTAATGGATGTTTCAACTAATCCAATGACCATGTGACTAAAACTAATTCATTGTGCATAAGTGTAATTATTATAATGAATTGATATGTTCTTTAGAGTAAAGACAGAAAGGATAGATGAAGTCCTGCAGGATATTGGTGTCTGACCAGGTGTAAGTGTTGGAATCACAGGGTGTGGTTAGAGCTCAGAGTTTAGGTTGAGTGTGTAAGGGAGTGGATGTGCTGGTCTCTCTGCTCGCCAAGTGGTAAGTTCGAATTCTACTGTTGACCTATCTAGATATGGAGATGTTTGTATGAGAAAGTTTAGAAATCAGTCATGATTAGATTTAGTATATGGGGGTAGTGGTGTTCTAATCAAGGGATACTAAGGTTATTCCTTTAGTAAATTAGGTTTACACATGTCATAGAATTTTATTGAAACAAACGCTGTTGGTTGAAATATGTGTCTGATATTAAATCAAAAGTTGTTCCATTAGGATTTGTATCTTTCTACATTTATAATCCTCATTAATCAGTGTGGCCCTTAACTAGAACAAGATTGTAAACTGTTTGAACTTGTGTGTAGGTTACACTGATTGTAAACTGTTTGTAACTTGTGTGTAGGTTACACTGATTGTAAACTGTTTGTAACTTGTGTGTAGGTTGCACTGATTGTAAAAGTTTGTAACTTGTGTGTAGGTGGGACTGATTGTAAACTGTTTGTAACTTGTGGTATGATGTTTCACATGTAGTTACACCTGAAAACTCACAACATATCATGTTTAAGTCTGGTTGTTTTTAATGGACAATCGTATTGGTGTGGCCTAGCCAGGCTAGTATTGGTTTCGGTTGTGGCCTAGCCAGGCTAGTATTGGTTTCGGTGTGGCCTAGCCAGGCTAGTGTTTGTGGGCCTACCAGGCTAGTATTACTCTACAATGAATTTGAATACAATGTAATGTGCATAAAATATGGGTGATTTATAACTTTAAGAACACAGCTGTACCTAGGGAAAAATTTAATTGCCAAGTGCACCACAGTCTGAAAACCACTGGTATAGAGTGCGTTACAGTATTATACGTATATGGTAAACAAGGTATGATTAGGAGGCGGCGCAGTATCGTCTATTTTCGTATATGGTATAGCAGTATATTAGAGGGCGGCGCAGTTTCTTTTCAGTATAGGTATAGCAATGTATATTAGAGGGCGGCGCAGTATTCTAGTATATGGTATAGCAATGTATATTAGAGGGCGGCGCAGTATTCTAGTATATGGCATAGCAATGTATATTAGAGGGCGGCGCAGTATTCTAGTATATGGTATAGCAATGTATATTAGAGGGCGGCGCAGTGTTCTAGTATATGGCATAGCAATGTATATTAGAGGGCGGCGCAGTATTCTAGTATATGGTATAGCAATGTATATGTAGGGCGGCGCAGTATTCTAGTATATGGCATAGCAATGTATATTTAGCGGGCGGCGCGCTATTCAGTAGATTATCAGCAATGTATATTAGAGGGCGGCGCAGTTATTCTATATATGGTATACAATGTAATAGTGGGCGGCGCGTATTCTATATTGGTATAGCAATGTAGTATTAGAGGCGGCGCATTTCTAGTATATGGTATAGCAATGTATTTAGAGGGCGGCGCAGTATTCTAGTATATGGTATAGCAATGTATATTAGGGCGGCGCAGTATCTAGTATATGGCATAGCAATGTATATTAGAGGGCGGCGCAGTATTCTAGTATATGGTATGCAATTGTTATTAGAGGGCGCGCATGTATCTAGTATATGCATAGCAATGTATATTAGAGGCGGCGCAGTATTCTAGTATATGGTATAGCAATGTATATTAGAGGGCGGCGCAGTATTCTAGTATATGGTATAGCAATGTATATTAGAGGGCGGCGCAGTATTCTAGTATATGGTATAGCAATGTATATTAGAGGGCGGCGCAGTATTCTAGTATATGTAGAGTGCAGTACAGTATAGTGTTCTTTGTAGTTAGAGCTGCCCAGGTACCAAGGCGAGAATTGCTCGTAGGCCACACTATTCCAGTTGCCACTATTTGGGATCATTAGCCAGTGTAGTAAGTTACTCGGTGTAGCATACAATTGCACAGGGCTGTTGCTGTGTAGAAAAGCTTTATTAGACTAAACACACTTATAAGCCGATCCGCGTAATCACATGCGTAATTGTGCAACATTGTCCTGTAAGGGCTGGGCCACACTAGTGCACTGCTCACGCACTTACAATCGAGATTTGCGATCCATTAGCGTGTAGGTGGCCACACGTGTGTGCGCTGCAACCTGTTTTGGAAACGCATCTGATTTCCAATTCCCCCCCAATGTGAAGTTCCCCTCAGCCTTACTTTTAGCTTGAGATCCCTGAAGCAAGATATTCCTATTCCCCCACACAATCCTAGTATTAATTAGTACTGGTGGTGGACGTACCCCACTCAATCCTAGTATTAATTAGTACTGGGGGTGGACGTACCCCACTCAATTCCTAGTAGTTAATAGTACTGGTGGTGGATTACCCCCGCAATCCTATATTAATTAGTAACTGGTGGTGGATGTCCCCACTTCAATCCTAGTATTATTATACTGGTGGTGGACGTACCCCACTCAATCCCTAGTAGTAAGTTAGTACTGTGGGGGACGTAACCCCCACTCAACCTAGTAGTTAATAGTACTGGTGGTGGACGTACCCCACTCAACCTAGTATTAATTAGTACTGGTGGTGGACTTTACCCCACTCAATCCTAGTATTAATTAGTACTGGTGGTGGACGTACCCCACTCAATCCTAGTAGTAATTAGTAACTGGTTGGTGGACGTCCCCACTCAAAGTCCTAGTATTAATTAGTACTGGTGGTGGACAGTACCCCACCCACAATCCTAGTTTAATTAGACTGGGGTGACTACCCCCTCAATCCTAGTATTAATTAGTACTGGTGGTGGACGTACCCCACTCAATCCTAGTATTAATTAGTACTGGTGGTGGACGTACCCCACACAATCCTAGTATTAATTAGTACTGGTGGTGGACGTACCCCACTCAATCCTAGTATTAATTAGTACTGGTGGTGGACGTACCCCACTCAATCCTAGTATTAATTAGTACTGGTGGTGGACGTACCCCACTCAATCCTAGTATTAATTAGTACTGGTGGTGGACGTACCCCACTCAATCCTAGTATTAATTAGTACTGGTGGTGGACGTACCCCACTCAATCCTAGTATTTTATATACCTTGATTCAGCAACGTGTAGGAACATCCAATCAGAATGGGGTTCCCTGTTATTGGGACAGGACCATTACTTACAGTCCCAACTATGGGGACGATACTGTTTCCCACAAATACTAACCAATAGGGACCCTGGTTCTCCTTAAAGGGGCCACTGCCATTAAAAAAATTCTGATGTCCTTTTTAAAAATAAAATTCAAAGTCCACAAAAAATGTTTTTTCTAGATTTTAGTTTCCCCACAATTGGATTTTTCCTTTTTACATTGGCATTGCAGCAGTATGGCAACTTCTACATGACTGGGAATTCTGTATGATAAGTTTGTCACACAAATTCTGGTGTTGAACTTTTCCTTGTATTATTACAGTATGGTTACCTTTTAAATTGCTAAAAACTAAATCCTGTCGTTTTAGGGGGAAACTTTCCCTTTAAAGTTTACATTTCCCAGCAGCTTTTTCATGTAGGTTATTCGCATGATTGACTTGGCTGAGATTTAAACGCCGTCGGACAAATACCGAGATAAAACGAGCAGATAATTCGGATAATAATGTTAAATCAAACCTGATGAATTACTGCACAATAGTTCGGATTAGGAGAGAGTTTGCAGTAAGGGAGAGATCTAGAAGATCTGACGAAATATAAATTTTTGAAGTGACACTTTAGGCTAAATCCCATTTTGTCTTTCCATAACCAGCTTATTAAATGAATATTGTCTTATTAAGTGGTTTCTACACAAACATTCATGGAAATCAAATGGTAGCAATATTATCAGCCTATATACTGTATCAGCAATTTTTTTTTTTTAATAGCAAAATTATCTCCCCTTAATCAGCCAATAATATGGCTTCTTACTCTTCACAAATGGATACAATGTAGCTAATTGGAAACCTGACCCTCTCTTCCAGGATTAAGCCCCCTGAGCATGTGTGGGCCCTAAAACAGGGGAGGGGGCGGGCATTAGGGTCTTTGTCTACTGGGAAGAAGGATAAACTTTATATTGCTGTTTTAGGTTTCTGCAAATACACCAATGGACTGTCCACAGACTAAACGTTGCACCTGTATTACTTTGCATTTTATTTTACATAAAAGAACTGTGGTCAAATACAAAGTAACCCTGAATGATAGTCCAGAAACCTGAATTGCTTTTTATTCATTCCCCACCGAGTAGCAGCTTGTGTTGAGAAACTAACTCCAATGTTAAACGTATGGCTGCCAGTCTGAATTTCCACATATAGATCAAATTAGAAAGGGAACGTTTAAGTATAAACTTTGAATTTGGCTTGAAAGGCTGCATTTTTGGAAAGGAATGTGTGTCTGTGCTGCAGGTATTAATACTCCATAATCTTGGTTGGCCTTTAATTCAACTAGGTTTCGCTTTTTCCTCGCATGTCCACCTTTATTTACGTGTTATTCTTTTGTGTGATTTGTTTAAAGGATATGTATACTGGGAAATATGTTTTTTTTTAACTGCCCACTACTGGAAACTATAATTCTTCCCAACTATCCCTGTATCATTCTTTTTGTTGATCTGTCCTCTATTTCTTTAAATATCCAATTTGAAACATCTTACCTTTCAGCTGTCAATCAAGTGCCTTATTAACATAAACTCTTCTGTTATGTATAGTTTTGCTGTAACTGCAATGGTCACAATTGGTATGTGAAATGCATGGTGGGAAATTCCCTCTCCCAATGCAGCCTCATAGGGATTATTGAGCATGCTTGACTTCACAGAGAGTCAGTCTGATAGGGGACTAGGGGAATGAGGGGCTGAGTCTGAGCAAAACAAGTACTGGATTGAAGTCATGCAGTAACACAAACACATCAGAGTAAGTGCTGCTTTCATGTGTTCATTTATAGATTGAAATGAGGCAAAGTGATTTTTTCAGTGTACAATTCCTTTAAGAAGCAGTAAACTGAAAAATAACTAATATATCTTTGTGTAATTGTATGGGTGTTAGGATCAGGGTTAGGGTTGGTGTTAGGATCAGATACTCATGCCTTCTGTTTGTTGCCATTAAAGAGTTAATAGCTTTAGTTTTACGGACGGCTCTCACCCTGCCTGCCATTCTTACAATATTATTACAGGTCAGGAGGCTAATTCCCTGCCTAATCCCAACCTGTAACAATATTTGGCCCTTAAAGAGGTCAGTTGTGATAGTTGTACAACCCTCCATATCATGTGACAGAATATACAGGAAATAAGGAATGACAGTGGTTCAAGTTATTTGTGGGGGCGGGTCCTTTTACACAGCTCATCATCTGGCTGTCATAGAGACAGACAGACAGCACAGACTAGGAAGTGTAACTTTATAAGCCTATAACTTCCAGAGAAGCCAGACATTTCATCCTAGGGTTGTTTGAAAGGTATGAAAAAGCTCTTTTCAATTATTCAATTAATTTTAACAAGAAAACAAAAACCTAGTACGGTGACCTAAACACTCAAGTTTCTGCTGAGCTGTCAGAATTGTGATGTCCTAATTCCTGCAATGTGCAAGAATTCATACCATGCAACACTGCTTGCTAAACAATGTGTGACTACCACAGCTGGATGGGGGCACATGGGCGGTGTCCTGATTATTTAAATGGAATTTTCTCATGTTGGGATTCTAAACATGACCCAATGTCTCCTGTTAGATACACTAGCAGAGTTTATTTACTTTCCATGATTTTACGGAGTCAGGTCTTTAGGTGGCCACACAAGGCTTGATATCTCCTCCCCATTGGGAGATCTATGGGGGAATACTTATTGGGGTGCCACCTTAATGGGAATCTATTGATCTGCAACAAATCGCCCAATCCAATCCAATATCAACCCGTGTATGGCCAGTGAGGTTTACATGTCTTATGGAGCTTTCCTAATATTGTCCCTATGGATATGAAATGATCATTGACTATTGCAGCCCCTGTGATGTTAATAGGGACAGGTAGTGATTATAGTAGTGCAGGTTCCCTTGGATAACCCAGTGTAATGATGTTCTAGTGTCAGTAAATAGTGTGAGATTTAGAAATGTCCTTTGGAAGTAAAATAAAGAGATAAATATGGATTTTTATTCTGGATGTTGGTAAGTGGGATCCCGATGGGTGTATTATTATTACTATTACTATTATTATTACTATTACTATTATTATTACTATTACTATTATTATTACTATTTACTATTATTACTATTTACTATTACTATTTACTATCATTACTACTACTGCTATTATTGCTATTATTGCTATTATTGCTATTATTGCTATTATTGCTATTACTGCTATTACTGCTATTACTGCTATTACTGCTATTACTGCTATTACTGCTATTACTGCTATTACTGCTATTACTGCTATTACTGCTATTACTACTATTACTACTATTACTACTATTACTACTATTATTACTATTACTACTATTAGTATTATTACTATTACTACTATTTACTATTATTATTATTATTATTATTATTATTAGTACTACTATTATTATTAGTACTATTATTACTATTTACTATTATTACTACTATTACTATTATTATTAGTATTAGTACTAATAATAGCACTATTATTATTAGTATTAGTATTATTATTATTAATAGTACTAATAGTACTAATATTATTATTATTATTATTATTATTATTATTTCTATTGCTATTATTAGTACTAATAGTACTAATAGTACTAATAGTACTAACAGTACTAATAGTACTAACAGTACTAATAGTAATAGTAATAATAATGGTACTAATAATAGTAATAATATTGATAGTAATAATATTGATAATAATAATAATAATAATAATAGTATTATTATTAGTACTGTTAGTACTATTAGTACTGTTAGTACTATTATTATTACTACTATTAGTAGTAGTAGTAGTAGTACTATTATTATTGTTAGTATTGATTTTTATAGCGCCAACATCTTCCATGGCGCTTTACAATTACATAGTCATACATTACATACAGGGTAATACATGTTATATAAAGTCATACATGTTACATACACAGGTAATACATAATATAAGTAAACAGAGTGTGGAGTTTCTTACAGCAATACCGTGATACAATAGGAGACAGGACCCTGCCCAAAGAGCTTACAGTCTAGAGGATATGGGGATGAGACATAAGGTGACGGGAATCGGTGGCTGTAAATAGATTGGCAGTGGAGTGTGAAAGGCGGGTTGGATCATATAGGGTAGTAAGGGGGTAATGTCTAGACCAGGTTATATGGTGCCTGGAGAGGTGGGTTTTAAGGTAACGTTTGAATGTGTTAAGAGATGGTGAGTGACGGACAGACGGAGGAAGGGAGTTCCAGAGCAGAGGGGCAGCATGAGTAAAGCCCTGAATGCAGGGATGGGAAGAGGTGACCAGGGTGGATGAGAGGAGGAGATTGTTTGCGGAGCAGAGGTTGCACCTGGGACGGTGTCGGTGGATCAGCTCTGAGATATATAGAGGGGCTGTACTGGATAGTGATTTATAGGATAGGGTGAGATATATGGAGGGGCTGTGTTGGATAGTGCTTTATAGGATAGGGTGAGATATATGGAGGGCTGTGTTGGATAGTGCTTTATAGGATATTGTGAGATATATGGAGGGCTGTGTTGGATAGTGCTTTATAGGATAGGGTGAGATATATGGAGGGGCTGTGTTGGATAGTGCTTTATAGGATAGGGTGAGGTATATGGAGGGGCTGTGTTGGATAGTGCTTTATAGGATAGGGTGAGATATATGGAGAGCTGTGTTGGATAGTGCTTTATAGGATAGGGTGAGATATATGGAGGGGCTGTATTGGATAGTGCTTTATAGGATAGGGTGAGATATATGGAGGGGCTGTGTTGGATAGTGCTTTATAGGATAGGGTGAGCAGTTTGAATTGGATCCTTTGTGTGATGGGTAACCAGTGGAGGGACTGACAGAGAGGAGAGGGATTAGAGAAGCGAGAAGAGAAATGAATGGGCCAGGCAGCAGAGTTGAGAGTGGATTGAAGTGGTGCCAGGCGGTTGTTTGGTTAACCACACAGGAGTGTGTTGCAGTAGTCTAGCCGGGCAAGGACTAGGATTAGTGGGATCCCGATACTGTAGTGGGATTAGTGGGATCTCGATACTGTAGTGGGATCTCGATACTGTAGTGGGATCCCGATACTATAGTGGGATTAGCGGGATCTCGATACTGTAGTGGGATCTCGATACTGTAGCGGGATTAGCGGGATCTCGATACTGTAGCGGGATTAGCGGGATCTCGATACTGTAGCGGGATTAGCGGGATCTCGATACTGTAGTGGGATCTCGATACTGTAGCGGGATTAGCGGGATCTCGATACTGTAGCGACCCGATACTGGAGGGGGATACCCGATACTGGAGGGGGTATGCCCGATTACTCGGAGGGGGGACTTCGAACTGAGGGGGGATTCGGGGTTCTCGAGTACTGGAGGGGGATTAGTTGGGTTACTCGATACTGGCGGGGGATGCGGGGTTCTCGATACTGGAGGGGGATTAGTGGGTTCTCGATACTGGAGGGGGATTAGTGGGTTCTCGATACTGGAGGGGGATTAGTGGGTTCTCGATACTGGAGGGGGATTAGTGGGTTCTCGATACTGTAGTGGGATCCCGATACTGTAGTGGGATTAGTGGGATCCCAATACTGTAGTGGGATCTCAATACTGTAGTAAGACGATTAACATTCCCAAGTGAAATATACATCAATGTTGGCCAGTACAGTCAGTAGAGATTCCTCCTCATTACACTCAGTGTGTTAAAAAAATCCAACAAATACCTTGAGAAAATGTCCTTTTTGTTGACAAGGATTTGTGAGTATGACGTCCCTCCTAGAATATCCTTCCATTGGCATCTACTCTCGCCATGATAAGTGCCATCCTTGGTTAGGCCTTATGGCCTTGATGTTCCTATTGTGGGTCCACGGTGCGGCCATTTTCCAGAATCCCTGGGTACAGCACACGCTCAGCTTATTACCCATAATGCACAGTCATTGGCTGATCACAAGGTGAACTTTACCCCAGTGTGATAGGTTGGCATCATATTGGGAGACGATAATCATCTCTCATTACACAAACCTACTGTGGGTGAGACAGGGCGGGGAGCAGCTCAGAGCTGCCATATCGATTGGCTCAGTAAGGAAATGCTGGTTATTACCATTACTGTGCCAGTGCCAAGGGCGGGAGGTACTGGCACTGGGTTATTAATATATATGTATATTTCTACCAGTGCCGTGGGCAGACACGCACTAACACGACACACTGGCACATTGCTATAAGCAGCTATTAACACTAATTCCAGCCCTGATTGTATCTAGTGATAATAATACACCACAGGGCAATGTTTTTGTTTCTCAGTGGTGAAAATTATATGGCAGCTCCTACTTCTGTAAATATATATTATATATAAGATATATAATATATATATAAGATATATTTATATTTACCAGGTTATAAACGTGACGTTATTTCTATACAGTTTAATGACAGTTATTGCGATTGGTTGTTGATCTTGGTCAAAATTTATTGGTTGAGGTTTTTTAATATTGGGCCTGTGTGGTTCATTTCTATGTTGTGTACCAGGAACCAGGGATGTCTGTGTTTATATCTGTATGTTTGGCTCTCGGTGCGGAATTCTCTATTACTGTACATAAACAAGGTGGTGACTGGGTCAGATATTATCAGTTTGTTATTACAACATTCATTTTTACTTTAAAGGGTAAGTAATACTTGGACCTGCACTGTCAGTTTCAGATGAACTTTGTAACCGTCCTGGCCTATTGTCTGTTACTTTGTTGCGCTGTTTGTACTGTCGCCAGGAAATGGCAGTTTGTCTAATTGAAGGAAAGGCGTTTCCGAGAATGGCGAGTTTTCTTCCTGTATTGCAATATTTAATTCTCAGATTTGGCACAGACAGAACTATCTGTGTCTGAATTATTACGTGTCTAGTACACGGACCCATGTTACTATACAGAGCCATGTATATATTACTCTAACATTGTACAGCCCCATGTTACTGTACAGAGCCATGTATATATTACTGTAACATTGTACAGCCCCATGTTCTGTACAGAGCCATTTTCGATATTACTCTAACAGACAATGCATGCCACCGTGTACAGTGATGCCATGTATATATTACTGTAACAGTTGTACAGCCCCTATGTTACTGTACAGGCCAGTATAATTACTGTAACATTGTAACAGCCCTGTTACTGTTACAGAGCCATGTATATATTACTGTAAGCATTGTTACAGCCCCTGTTACTGTACAGAGCCAGTATATATTTTACTGTAACATTGTACAGCATCCCCATTGTTACTGTACAGATGCCATGTATATATTACGTTTAACATTGTACAGCCCCCATGTTAACGTACAGAGCATGTATATATTACGTAAACATTGTTACAACAGCCCCATTTACTGTACAGAGCCATGTATATATTACTGATAACATTGTGACGCCACCATGTACTTACAGAGCCAGTATATATTATGTAACATGTACAGCCCTCATTTTGTTATGTACAGAGCACCATGTATAATTTACTGTAAATACTTTGTACAGCCCCATGTTACTGTACAGTAGCCCATTGTATATATTACCTGTTAACAGTGTACAGCTCCCATGTACTGTACAGAGCCATGTATATATTACTGTAACATTGTACAGCCCCATGTTACACAGTACCAGAGCCCTGTAGTATATTACTTGTAACATCCTGTACAGCCCATGTCCTGATACAGGCCATGGAATATTACTGTTAACCATGGACACAGCCCCCACACATGTTTACTGTACACGGCCATCCGCCCATATGCATATTACTCCTCACATTTTTGGTAACAGCCCATGTTACTGTACAGAAGCCATGTATATATTTACTGTAACAAGGTACAGCCCTCATGTTACTGTAATAGAGCCAATGTATATATTTATCCCTAGAATTGTACAAGCCCCCATGTACATTTGACAGAGCACATGTATATATTACTCCCGTAACAGGGTACAGGCCCCATGTTGTAAGAGCAAGGATTAATGATACAGTCAGCCCCATGTACTGAATTATATTACGGTAACATTGTACAGCCACATCGTTACTGTATTCAGAGCCATGTTAGTATATTACTGTACAGGTACAGCCCATGTACTGTACAGAGCTGTATATATTTACTGTAAACATTGTACAGCCCCATCGCTACTGTACAGAAGCCATGGTATATATTACTGTAAAATGTACAGGCCCCAGTTACTTACGAGCATGTTATATTATAACCTCTAACATGTGTACAGGACACCATGTACTGTCAGAGGCCTCGTATGATATTAACGTAACATTTGTACAGCCCCATGGTTCACGTTACAGGCCATGTATATATTACCGTAACATTGTACAGCACCATGTTACTTACAGAGCCATGTATATATTACCGTAACATTGTAACAGCCCACATGTTACTGTACAGAGCCATGTATATATTACCGTAACATTGTACAAGCCCCATCGGTACTGTACAGAGCCATGTATATATTACTGTAACATTGTACAGCCCCATGTTACTGTACAGAGCCATGTATATATTACTGTAACATTGTACAGCCCCATGTTACTGATAGCCAAGAATAGACCATGTCAATACTTATAAGAAGCAAGAATACCGTAAATTGTCAGCCCATGTTACTGTACAGAAGCAAGTTAATATACGAACATTGTAAGCCCCAGTTACTGTACCGAGCCTGTATACTATTACTGTACCATTGTACACGCATCATGTACGTACAGATGCCATAGTATATAGTTACGTAACATTGTACAGCCCCCATGTACTGTACAGAGCCAGTATATATTACGACATTGTACAGCCCCCATGTACTGTACAGAGCCATGTAATTATATACGTAACATTGTCCAGCCCCATGTACTGTTACAGAGCCATGTACTATATTAACGTAACATTGGACAGACCCCATGGTACGCACGAGCCATGTTATATTACTTGTAACATTGTACAGCCCCGTAGTGTTACTGTCACAGAGCCATTTTGTTATATTACTGTAACATGTACCGCCCCCATGGTACTGTACCAGAGCCTGGTATATATTACTGTAACATTGTACAGACCCATGTTACTGTACAGAGCCATGTATATATTACGTAAAATTGTACAGCCCCATGTTACTTACAGAGCCATGTATATATTACGTACAAACATTGTATAGCCACCATGTTACTGTACAGAGCCATGTATATATTACTGTAACATTGTACAGCCCCATGATGTTACGGTACAGAGCATTGTCATATATTACTGTACACATGGCTACAGACCCCTTGTTACTTACGAGCCATGTATATATTACTGTAAAACATTGACAGGCCCCATGTTACTGTACAGAGCCATGTCTATTACATGTAACATGTACAGCCCATGTTACTGTACAGAGCCATGTATATATTTACTGTAACAATTGACAGCCCCATGTTATGTACAGAGCCAGTATATTACATTGAACATTGTACAGCCCATTTTACTGGTACAGAGCCATGTATATATTTACTGGAACATTGTACAGCCATGTTACTGTTACAGAGACATGTATATACTACGTAACATTGTAAGCCCCATGTTATGTACAGACGCCATGTATTCATATTACATGTAACATTGTACAGCCCATGTTACTGTACAGAGCCATGTATATATCAGAGTACTGTAACATGTGTACAGCCCCGATGTGTACTGTTACAGAAGCCATGTATATATTATCTGGAACATTGTTACAGCCCATGTTACTGTACAGAGCCATATGTATCATTATCCCCCCTACTGTAACATTGTGACAGCCCCATGCTTTACTGTACAGAGCCATGTATATATTACTGTACACCACCTGTACGCCCCATTGTTTAACTGTACAGAGCCATGTATAATACTGTAAGTACACCAGTTACTTGTACAGAAGCCATTATATTACTGTAACATTGCAGCCCATGTCTAGGGCTGATATTATTACTTTAACATGTACGCACCATGTTGACTGTACAGACGCATGTATATGTATTGTAACATTGTACAGCCCACTTGTCCAGTACTGTACAGAGCCATGTATATATTCGTAACATCTGTACAAGCCCCAGTTACTGTACAGAGCCATGTATATATGACGTAACATTGTACACGCCCCATGTTACTGTTCACAGAAGCCATGTATATTACTGTACCATTGTACAGCCCCATGTTTGTACAGTGCATGTATATATTACTGTAACATTTACAGGCACCCAGTTCACGTACAGGCCATTAATATATTACTGTAACACATCTGTACAGGCCCCATGTTATCTGTACAGAGCCATGTATATATTACGTAACATTTGTACAGCACCATGTTACTGGTACAGAAGCCATGATATATACCGCTAAATTGTCACTTCCATTGCTCTACAATGTTAATGTTAAGAGACATTGCCATATTTATATTCTACCGCTAACATTGTACAGCCCCATGTTACTGTACAGAGCCATGTATATATTAC
>CM033476.1:97580487-97609130 GCA_019447015.1 Hymenochirus boettgeri | reverse complement strand
CCATGTTACTGTACAGAGCCATGTATATATTACTGTAACATTGTACATGGTAATGGTAAAGTTTAAGTATAAACATTGACTTCATCATCTAGAACTCTTACTCCAATTGAACACAAAGTATTAAATCTAGGCTTGTCTTTTAGTCCCACAGAAACGTTCCATTTGTTAAATACAATAGTGGATATTAATAAATTAGTTTTGTGTAAATGGGCCCAAGATATAGAAAAGCAGGAAGAAGGGTGGAATTTAGCTACCAGGCTGATAGAATGTAATCAAAATGAAGAAATAGATAATCCTAATTTATCCATATGGAATAGAACATTGGATGTACAAAATAAAGAGGATCAGGAAGTATTTCAAAACTTAGAAATACTAACTGAAATTAATGAGATAAAAGGTCCAGGTCCCAAGTATTTGGGCATTAGTCCTCTCACCTTAGAGAATAAATGCTATCACAAGTCCACGTTTTATCCGGTACACTTGAGAAGTAATTGTATAGACAGGAGTTAACTATCTTACATGAAGCAGCCACTAAAACATTAAGAGAAAATAACCCTTTTAAAAACAGGACAAATCTAACAAAAAAAAGAAAAAGAGGCTGTTAGTAAGTTACAAAAGGATAACACAATTGTGATTAGGAAAGCAGATAAAGGGGGATCGATAGTAATACAAAATAAAATGGATTACTTCAAAGAAACAGATAGACAGTTAGGAGATATGAATATCTGCAGAGTACTTCCGACAGATCCCACAGATAAATGTAGAATCATACTCAAAAGGCTTATACAGGAAGGAATAGCGATAGGCTTTTTGAGCTCTAAAATGGGAAAAGCATCATTACCTGATAACCCAGTCACTCCGATTTTCTATCATCTTCCTAAAATTCACAAACAAGACGCACAAATAAAAGGGAGACCGATAATATCAGGCATAGGATCTATCAATGAAGGCATGTCTAATCTTATGGACATAGTCCTGCAACCGTTTGTAAAAAGATTACATTCTTACCTAAAAGATACATCAGACACTATTACAACAAAAAGAAGTCATAGGTGGGAATTGGAAGATAATCTAGCCACAGTAGACGTGACCGCTTTGTATTCTAATATCCCACATATAAAAGGATTGAAAGCCATATCACTTGGATAACTATAGTGTCTACTCTATTGAATGGAAAAATTATATTATAGAAGTGTTACACTATCTATTGGAACATAATTACTTTAAAGATCGAGACACATATTTTGTACAAGTGTGCGGGGCGGCGATGGGGGCGAAGTTCTCACCTATGTACGCCAACCTATACATGGGGTGGTGGGAGGAAACATCCCTCCCCTTCTGTGTTTCCACGGTAGGTACATTGATGACCTGCTCTGGATATGGAAGGGATCGGAAGAGAAGTTTAATCTAACCTTAAACGAGTTAAATAAGAACGATTTCAATCTTACGTTCACAAGTACATTTGGAGGGAGTTCAGTAGATTTTCTTGACATAACGATTTATGGACAAGGCGACCAACTATATACTAAAGCATATAGAAAATTTCAAGCCAAGAATACAATCCTAAGTGCACAATCATGTCATCCACGAACAGACTTAGGAGGAATAGCTCTAAACAGACTGACTATGATAAAGCAGCTGAGGAATTAACAAATAGATTGGAGAGGATACAATAAAAAGCACTTAGAAAGAGCAAAATATAAAGTAGAAAGGGAACAGAAAATAGGGACAAAAATAAGAAAAACAACAAGTAATCAAGTAAGGAACAATAATACAAAAAAAATAAGTTCATATCTACATACAGTCCCTAAAAAAAGCCCTGGAAAATGGTTTACAATGTATACCTCGAAGAGCTAGAAATCTGGGAGATTTACTCCAAGTGAAGTAAAAGAGCAAAAAACGTAACACAAGATTGGCTTAAAACGAAAGGGACCTACAAATGCGGTAAAACTAGATGCATG
Source organism: Hymenochirus boettgeri (assembly GCA_019447015.1). Classification (NCBI taxonomy): domain Eukaryota; kingdom Metazoa; phylum Chordata; class Amphibia; order Anura; family Pipidae; genus Hymenochirus; species Hymenochirus boettgeri. The sequence goes on along the minus strand of CM033476.1, from coordinate 97,607,169 downwards.
ACCTATACACGCATAAGTAAAGGCCCAAGTTTCACCAGTTCAGTTATGGGTAAGACTTATAACAATAAACAATATATCAACTGTAATAGTACACATGTAATATATTTACTCACCTGCTTGACATGTAAAGCACAATACGTGGGGAGCACAGCACGCAAATTGAAAGACAGAATTCGTGAACATATCGGGGACATTTATTTGAAGAATAATAAGAGTCCAGTAGCGAGACACTTTATGAATTGCAATGACAGTCAACCCAATAAATTAGGGGTACAAGCAATCCAATGGATACCAAAAGACAGCAGAAATAGGGATAGGGTTATATATGGGTTAGCCACTCCATTTCTCATTTCTAATAATGAGGGAAGGGGTATCATGATAGTTTTCCCATAGTTCCTATAGTTTTCTAGGCTTCTATATACACATATATACATATGGTGTAAAAGTGTTTGTTAGATAATCCATGTATGTGGAATTTAAGATCCACTTATAACTACATAGAAACAGGAGTTAAGGTGTACATATATGCATATCCAAACCCAGATCCGCCGCGGATTTATCCCGTTCGCGAACGGCGGATTTTTCCGGATTTTCCGCCTTCCGAACTTCCGTTTCGCGGATTTTTCATATTTTTGAAAATTTTCGAAATTACGAGTTTTCACGTATTTTCGAAAATTTTCGAAAATACGGGAAAACATGTATTTCTCTTAATTCCTTACATACGTATTTTCGAAAATATTCAAAATTACGAGGATTACTTGTATTTTCGAAAATACATATTTTCGAAAATACATGAAAACTCGTAAATTTCGAAAATTTTCGACAATACGAAAAATCTCGTTATTTTAAGGGTATTTTTAATTTTAACGGGTCCGCTCGCGGATTTTCGAATTTTTCCGAAAATTCGCGGATCCTCGAGCGGACCGGATTTTGCGAAGTTCGGACATCTCTAATTCTTAATAATATAAGTAGGGCTAATAATTTATGTATATATTACATGTACTAAAAATACAGAAGAATCAAACAAGCATAATCTCATTTTTGATGTTTTAATAAGGAGCAAACACGTGTTATAATAATAACAATGAAATTTTAATATGTGTCTAAACCTTGAGCTGTTAGTATCAATTGTTAGAAAATTACTCATTGATATTGTATCCCATGTGAAAGCAATAGAAACGTTTCAATTTGTATCAATTTGTAAACGATAGAGGGCAGTGTGCTTTCTTGAGAAGAGGATAAAAAGGGTTAACGGATACGAGTTTTTTATGGCCTATGAGCGAGATGCACCGATCGAAACGCGTCAGGCAATTTGTGATTATGTGATAAGATTTTAAAGGGCATGTCCACCCCGAAATTTAACTTTTGATATGTGGTAGGGCATGCTCCCCCAGCCCCAACCGCATTAATATAATTGTTAGAAAGTCCCCCGATTCTTACTTACCTGCCCTCTCTCCCCCGCTGCAGTGTTCAGGCCCTCTGCTTGCATGGAATTGCAGCCGCGTCTGTGATTGGCTGAGAGGCAGGGAGGGCTGCACTGAGCATGCCTCAACCTTGATGAGGTTGAGGAAGTCTCAGGCACAGCATGAGTCACACACTGCTCCTACACAGCAGTTTCCTGGACTTTGGAGGGGCACAGCAGGGGAACTATTTTGAGCAGGAATGTAAGGTAAGGATTGTTTTAAACTACTTGATGTGGCCAGTAAGGGGTTAAATGTTAGTTTTGGGGGTGGACATGCCCTTTAACAAGTGTGAAATAAAAGTTTTTATATTCGGTGACCGGTAAAGTTCTTCGTACATCGAGGAGTGCGGACTTAGCCCACCGAAGGAGGAGCGATATACGTAAACATTGAATTTGGCTTGATAGCGAATGTGTCAGTGCTGCAGGTTTAACACTTAATTTGCTGTGGTAATGAAAGAAGTTGTTTAAATTTCATTATTCATTCTGACTACATACATATATTATTATTGTTTATAGTTGCCATGGAAACGGACAGGTGGGGTGGGTGTTGGGATGTATCAGTAGGTGTGTACCTGTATCTGTGTGGTGTTGGGGGTAAGTTTTTGCATTTTAGATCATAAAACTAACTTCTGACGGTTTAGGTATGGTTACCATGGACATGGGAAGGTTGGGTTGTGGGGTCCCCAGAAAAAGTACTGCAGTATCTTTGTGTCTCCCTCCCATATCCTGATCCATCGCCTCTCTGCCTTCCATCGCCTCTCTGCCTTCCATCGCCTCTCTGCCTGGCACAGTAATCGTGTTTGTAAATGGGGTTTCAAAAAATGCAAAAATTCCAAGAAAGTGTCTGTGTAGTGTGGGGTGTGAGATGTCGGGGTGTAACGCAGGGTGTGTTGGAAGGTGTCGGGTGTGTAGGAGATTTTGGTGTGGGAGGTGTCGGGGTGTAACACCGGGTGTGTGTGAAATGCCGGGTTATAATGTGGGGTGTGTGTGGAAGCTGTCAGGGTGTAATGTGGGGTGTGTTGGAAGGTGTTGGGGTATAATGTGGGGTGTGTTCGGAGATGTAGGGGTGTGTTGGAAGGTGTCAGGGTGTAAGGTGGGGTGTTTGAAGGTATCGGGGTGTAAGGTGGGGTGCATGTGGAAGGTGTCAGGGTGTAAGGTGGGGTTTGTTCGCGAGTTTAGGGGTTGTTGGAAGGTATCGGGGTGTAAGGGGGGGTGTGTTGGAGGTGTCAAGTGTGTAAGGTGGGGTGTGTTGGAAGGTATAAGGGTGTAAGGTGGGGGTGTGTTGGAAGGTGTAAGGTGGGGGTGTGTTGGAAGGTGTAAGGTGGGGTGTAAGGTGGGGTGTGTTCGGCGAGTTTAGGGGTGTATTGGAAGGTGTCCTGAGCCTTAAACCTTAGTATTTTATGCCTTTGCATGCTGGCTGTAGGTGCAGTTGGTGTGTATTGTGTAGTAGTTACGGTCATTTTAAATCTTAGAAAAAAACAATTTAATGTAATTTTAAACCCCAATTAATTAAAGGGCTTCACCCCTCAAATTAAAAATGATAAATCGCCTCCCTAACCCCAATAGTTAGAAATGTGAGAGATGTAGGACTAACCTGTTCTACAGTAAAATGTTCTTCTCCCCTTCCCTCTGCCCCTCAAAAGGTTTCTCTCTCCTCTCTAAGCTCTTGTACAAGCTCGCACATGCTCAGAGGAGACAGCTAGGGGAACAACATTCAGTCATTGACTGTGATGTCATCTGTTACATCCATAATTGACCGCTGCTAACTGGAAGACCTAGGAAGCAGAAAAAGGGGAAACAGAACATTGGGCAGCATTTCAGGTTAGACTTACATCTCTCAACTTTAGTATAGCAGTTTTGGGGGTGGATTTACCTACATGGAAATTTTCATTTGAGGGGTGGACTTGCCCTTTGAATATCGCCTACCACATAGATGGCCAGTCCGTAATGTTAGCTTCTTTGTAATAATAATTGTTTCTACATATTCATACCTGCAACTGTGGGAAGCCAGCAGCATTGTGGGTAACCATTTGTCATCTTGCAGGTTTCTGGAATTTCCTGCTTCTTGCAGGGGCTGGGGAATTGACTGAGCATGTGCAACTCTATATCTGGGTCAGTGACCCACTCTGTAATGGCCATAGACCTGCAGCATTAAACAGATGATTATATAGTCCAAACAGTCTTAGAATGTGTGCTAAATACATATATTGGATGATTTGTTATGTATGGGAAGATTAGCATTGACATCTACTATGAATATAAGGAAGATATAAGAAAGACACAAATGGTCTCTGACTAAGGGCTGTTGGCCCGAAACGCGTCGAGACCATTTGTGTGGGGCGACAGCTCCCCGGACCACCAGACCTGTGAGCATCACACGGCTTTTTCCGTCTCCTTGTGCTGATGATATAATAATGGTTATATGATTGTTCTTGCTAAATACTTTAAAATGAATTGACATGATAGGAAGAGGCAGTGGTGAGGAGTTTAATATTGTAGCATCTCCCTGATGTCCTCATTCCCCTGCTATCTGGCCATGGTTGGGCCCCTGAACTGTCATTTTTAGAGAGATACGAGAGTCCAGACAGGGGAGTCCATTGTGTTATAGAGAACAAATTCCACACGTTCCATAAAGTTCCAGCCTGGAGGCTGCCGATTAGCCTCTAGTATATTAGTCAACAACAATCTTCATAAATCACAGTAACAGTCAACCGAGAGCTGTCAGTTCCCTGGGCCATAAATCCACAGCTACATAAGGACACAGACTGCGTCCGGCCTCCATCCATTGGGCGGACAATTTCTCCTGACCCTACATTTCCGTTTTGTCTGGTGGCTGTTTAGATGTGACACGTGAGTTGTGGTGTGGGCGGTAGAGTTGTAACCTGCGATGTGTGTCCTCTAATTGGATATTGGCTGATAAGTGTGAATTGTGTACACCACACACTGCAGTGATTATATTACAGTCCATTGTTAGGTGTGCAGCACTGTAACCTGTGTGTGCAAGGAATGCGTGGTGTGTGTGTACACTCCGATGTGTGTGAATTGTGGAACGTCCACCGAATAACCTTACATTTGCCCACAAACATTTGCGTTTTTAAATAAAGTAGCGGCGCAGAATCGGTCACCAATGCGTTTTATTATTTTTGGTTTTACTTCTCCTTGAATGAAGTCTAAACACAAACGACCAAGAAGGTTCATCCTGTAACAATGTAATCAGTAGCTGCCATTCTTGGAATCTTTGCAACAAAGTGTGAAAAATAGCCCCAATACAAATTCAATTTTCCTTCCAATTAGATAAATTATCGCTGGATGTCAAGGTGATGAGATTTGTAGTGAGAGTTTTTGCACATTCGCTTCCTTCTCTAAGGGCCCCGAGCGTTGGATCTCAGACTTGCCTAAATTCTTCCAATTCTTTACGGAAGAATTTGATTGTAAGTAGAGTAACCTTTATTCTGCTGAACACACAATTGGTTTCTCCTGTGAATCTTTCCGCTGGGTTATTGTCTTTACATCTCAATGAACTTGGTCAATAAAACAATTTTAACAAATCAATGATCAGATTAAGTCAACATAAGGTGTAGAATTGCTTAAGGGCCTCTACTACACCATGTAATTGACATTAATATTATTGTGGACTATAATTGAATGGACATTTTTTGCCCATCTGTCTCCTTGTTGAGCAAGGTACCAGGAGCTAGAAGGTAGAGGTGAACCTTCCCTTGCAGAATGTAATACGTAAATATACCAAACCTGTCAATGATACAATGTTTCTGTTATGTCCACCCATCATTGTAATTACATTGTGTAGGAATTACTCGCTTACCTAAAGACTCAGTCCTATGGTCTATAGCTAAGACATCACCCATCCCATTAGCAGAGCACCATTAATCCAGTCTCCTATGGATTTTTTCCTCCAAAAATATATAATTTGACACCTGTTGCTGGTGTCGTCTAGAGAACAGAATTCCAACCAGCAGGAGATACATTCTGCCTTTAAGTGAGGCCTACAAAAGTCTGTTGCGTACCTGTGTATGGTTTCCTTACTGTCTACTTACCTCCCTGATGGTAATTTGTCATTTTCAATTTCTTGGTAGTTGATCTAGAACATTACTGTCCTTGTTTAGCAGTGAAAGCCAAAGTTCAACATCTGATCTTCTACTAAAAACCTGGTAAATTGTTCACAGTTCACATATTTTACATTGTCAGTTGCCTTCACATAGACCCATCGTGAACTCACAATGACTTTTGCATAGCTTTTTACCTAGAGCTTCAAATAGACCTTCACCTAGAGCTTCAAATAGACCTTCACCTAGAGCTTCAAATAGACCTTTTACCTAGAGCAGGGATAGGCAACCAGTAGATCTCCAGATGTTTGAAAACTACAATCCCCAGCATTCCCCTATAAGGATTCTGGAGTTAGGGAATGCTGGGAGTTGTAGTTTTCAAACATCTGGAGATCTACTGTTTGCCTATCCCTGACCTAGAGCTTCAAATAGACCTTTTACCTAGAGCTTCAAATAGACCCTTTACCTAGAGCTTCAAATAGACCTTTTACCTAGAGCTTCAAATGACCTTTTACCTAGAGCTTCAAATAGACCTTTTACCTAGAGCTTCAAATAGACCTTTTACCTACAGCTTCAAATAGACCTTCACCTAGAGCTTTAACTAGACCTTCACCTAGAGCATCAAATAGACCTTCACCTAGAGCATCAAATAGACCTTCACCTAGAGCATCAAATAGACCTTCACCTAGAGCATCAAATAGACCTTCACCTAGAGCATCAAATAGACCTTCACCTAGAGCATCAAATAGACCTTCACCTAGAGCATCAAACAGACCTTCACCTAGAGCTTCAAATAGACCTTCACCTAGAGCTTCAAATAGACCTTCACCTAGAGCATCAAATAGACCTTCACCTAGAGCATCAAATAGACCTTCACCTAGAGCATCAAATAGACCTTCACCTAGAGCTTCAATAGACCTTCACTCGACTTCAATAGACCTTTCACCGAGCTTCAAATAGACCTTCACCTAGAGCTTCAAATAGACCTTCACCTAGAGCTTCAACTAGTAACATAGTAACATAGTAATCAAGGTTGAATAAAGACATTCGTCCATCAAGTCCAACCTATTCACTTTTTTTTTTTTTTTTTTTTATAGACCTTCACCTACCCTCTTACATAAGATTCACATAAAATTTTGAGACTTTAGTTTCCATGTCTGCAAGGTATTTATCGAACTTCAGACCAGTGATACAGTATTTTGCTACTCAAATAGCTGGTAAACTGGTGCTATATGGGTCAGTGACAATCTTTGGTATAATGTGTCCCACACTCACGGTATCTCTTTATGGGTCTCTACTCCCCTCTGCCCCGTTCCCGGCAGCAATTACAGCAATGAATGTTGAAACTCTCGCAGTATTCCATCACAAACAAACTTTACTTTGGATCAGTGACAACTGTTCTGGTAGCTTTAGCTACATGTCAAACAAGCAGAAATATATATTTTTATTGTCTTATTCTATCGTTTATTCTAACCATTTATTGTGATATAAAACCAATTCAGCTGTACAAATGTTAAATGAGATTTATTTTTCTGATTGACCCTAAACACCGTCCTATGTTCTGTATAGAATTTATGTGAAATGGATGTAGACCAATCATCATAAAAAGTCTTTCCACAAGCTGTAAAACAAACAGAGGCTAATGGGAAATCTGGGACCTTAAAGATATTTTGGACGTCATTCTTGTTTGTCACTAAATCTTTTGGCTTCAATACTTTAGACTCCATTCCAACTATTTGTGGAAACTATAGTTTCCAAAGAGCCACATTGTGCAATTTAATGGTGTCCATACACTTATTAGTTGTCCAGTCATTGATGTCCAATCAGATATGTAAAAAGACCGGACGTTTACTATCCGACATTTCCATGTTCCGTGTCCTGGTCATTTTACGTTCAAATGTTGATTGTGAAATGATCAGATCAGGTAGTTGTCCAAATGTTTCGGGAAGATTGGAAGGTAAGTTTCCAGCTATAGTGACCATGACATCATCCAGATATTTTTTTGAAGTCACCAACTCTATTGGCTACAACTGGTTACCATAAAAATAGAACCACCATCTCCCCTTAGCCACCATGCCTTACTCAGCACATCAAGAGTCCAAGACTGAGACCTCTAGAGAGGCTGGTTACTCCCCTAATCTAAACACTGAATGACTTTTACACCAATGTTATCAAAGTTTCTTCCTATCAAAGCAACATTCTCTAATTCATATGGTCCGACAACTGGAAGTTTGATAGGTTTAGGAAGATTTAGGTATGATCGGGATTTCTTAGCAGATGAGGCAGCCCTACACATGCCCTATATTGGACAAATCCAATTTTATTTTATTGAATTATTGAATTACCGTATCGGGTTTTGGTGGCCTAGTCAGGTGCTAAAGTCTGTGCATTGTTTGCACTAATGTTGTGGAAGGGACACCTAGAGAAATATGCATTGTAAGTGGATTCAGGTTTCACACAAATAGAAGCAATCCTTGGTGGTCACAGGAATTCATTCTTTGGGTTCAGCCAAAATTGGGATTAAAATATTTGTCTGTTTATTGCCTTATTCCTGCCTTAAAAGATCCTATTTGTGGTTTGTAACATCCCCCAGTAGGTTTAAGACAAACAAGTCGTCTGTGATCCCTTTAAATGGTACTGACAGCAGGAGGAGGAAAAGTCAATTACTTTGGGGATTGTTGGACATTTTCTGTATCGGTCGGCCAAGAAATTTAACAAAATGTTGAGAAAAATCTGTCAAATTTAACGAGCTTTGGGGGCTGGAGATCTTTGACTTGGTTGGTTGCCAACCAGTTTGGTTTGGACGTAGCCTAATGTAGCAATGGACTTAAATCCAGAAATAGGGTCCAAAAATCCCTCCATAAGAAACACGGGATGTTTTAATACCTTCAGGGATGTAGAATATTGATAATGAGTTAGTTTTGTCTGTTAACTTTGCATAGTAACATTTCTTTTCATGGACTTCCCATTGCTTTCTGGTACTGAAAATAACATGGCTGCCATATTGATTAATTTGTGTCCTCGGAATCTGACATAACCATCACTGTGTTCCTTGGCATCGACATAGACATTGATGGGCACATTGCCCACACAGGATAACTAGCTCAGGTGACTCCAAAAAACCTTGGGAGATTTTGTAAATCCCTGACAACAACAGTTAAAGGGCAACTATACCTCATACTTAAAATCCTTTTGCGTTGACTGTCATTTAGTATTTGAGGATGTGGTTACTGTCACTGGTCAGTCATGTGGTTACTGGTTAAAAAGGCTGGTGATGGATTGGCTTTGGTTTTCATTAGTGGTCTTTGTTTATTGGCGGTGATATGCTTCAGATAAACACCCTAGTCAGGCGCACGGTGATGTCATTCTGTCTCTAGCTGTCCCAACCACACAACAAACCGGGAGGATTTCTGGAAAACAAAAAGTTTATTGGATTTTTGAATTTTTAAAGATTCAGAGGGAAGTGAAATTCAGTGTTGGGCCTCGGGAATGCAGCTAACCCCTAAAAGTAAATAAGACTCGTCTATGCCACATCCATCTAACAATGAAAGGTTTTGGGTCAAGATCAATGTTCCCTTTAATTATTGGCTGTTTATTTCTGTTGTATAATATTTATTATAATATTATTTATTGATGTTATTACAGTCTACACTATTATCTAGGTTATTTATATTATGTATTATCTTATTATCTAGTATTTTTTATCATAGATTATCTATTTTATTTACATTGTTATCTATAATTATAATGTACACACTGCAGTGTATTCCCACGGATATTGGTGAGTTTAAAGCAGTGTGGAACAGTCTAACCCCAGAGGGAATATTGGGCAAGATCTCATTGTAATGTTTGTAAGGTGCCCACTGGCAGGTTCTATCCCGTGGGTGAGATTGTCTGAGTGGATTAGGAATGCCCGTGTGTTCCGTTAACTAACTGGGGTGTTTGGATCCTGTTCCATCTTCAGGGAAGGGGTTAAACAGATTCCTTTACTTTGTTTAACCCTTTGTCATTCATATTGACATTTTCCCAGCGGATGAATCTGTTTTACTGTACATCCTGCACCGTCTGGGATGGCGATTTCACGGTACATCCTGCACCGTCTGGGATGGCTATTTCACAGTACATCCTGCACCGTCTGGGATGGCGATTTCACGGTACATCCTGCACCGTCTGGGATGGCTATTTCACGGTACATCCTGCACCGTCTGGGATGGCGATTTCACGGTACATCCTGCACCGTCTGGGATGGCTATTTCACAGTACATCCTGCACCGTCTGGGATGGCTATTTCACGGTACATCCTGCACCGTCTGGGATGGCGATTTCACGTACATCCTGCACGTCTGGGATGCTATTTCACGGTACATCCTGCACCGTCTGGGATGGCGATTTCACGGTACATCCTGCACCGTCTGGGATGGCGATTTCACGGTACATCCTGCACCGTCTGGGATGGCGATTTCACGGTACATCCTTCACCGTCTGGGATGGCTATTTCACGGTACATCCTCACCGTCTGGGATGGCATTTCACGGTACCCTGCACCGTCTGGGATGGCGATTTCACTGGACATCCTGCACCTTCTGGGATGGCGATTTCACACGGTACATCCTGCACCGTCTGGGATGGCGATTTCTCGTACATCCTGCACCGTCTGGGATGGCGATTTCACGTAACTCCTGCACCGTCTGGGATGGCGATTTCACGGTACATCCTGCACTGTCTGGGATGGCGATTTCACGGTACATCCTGCACCGTCTGGATGGCTATTTCACAGTACATCCTTCACCGTCTGGGATGGCTATTTCACGTACATCCTGCACCGTCTGGGATGGCGATTTCACGTACATCCTGCACCGTCTGGGATGGCGATTTCACTGTACATCCTGCACCGTCTGGGATGGCGATTTCACGGTACATCCTGCACCGTCTGGATGGCGATTCTCGGTACATCCTGCACCGTCTGGGATGGCGATTTCATGTACATCCTGCACCGTCTGGAGGCGATTCACTGTACTCCTGCACCGTCTGGGATGGCGATTTCTGGTACATCCTGCACCGACTGGGATGGCGATTTCATCTGTCCATCCTGCACCGTCTGGGATGGCGATTTCACATCTGGTCCATCCTGCACCGTCTGGGATGGCGCATTTCACTGTCCATCCTGCACCGTCTGGGATGGCGATTTCACTGTCCATCCTGCACCGTCTGGGATGGCGATTTCACGGTACATCCTGCACCGTCTGGGATGGCGATTTCTCGTACATCCTGCACCGTCTGGGATGGCGATTTCACGGTACATCCTGCACGTCTGGGATGGCGATTTCACGGTACATCCTGCACCGTCTGGATGGCAATTTCACGTTACTCCTGGGATGTTCTAGCCATGGCAGTCTGGACTGTCTTGATGGTGAAGATGAAGCCACCATTACAGTCTGGGATGGGCAAACGACACTGCAGTCTGTGTATTATGCCTATTCCCTGCAGTGGATCTATTAGTTACTAGAAGAAGTTGTTACCCCCTATAAACACTCAGTTTGGGGGGGTGTATTCAATTTATTTATTTCCTACAGGATTTCTAATGGGTCCTGATCCAATGTTACATTCCTAGGAGAGAGAAGATCGTGTTTGAGGTTTAAATATTTATTTGGCTGAAATCAAGTCCCATTGTATAAAAATAATATTTATTCCCCCTGCCCCCCCCCCCATTACTCTCAATCCTCTTAATACAAACCAGGAGGAAACAGAGGAGGGATGAGATCCTTTGGCGTTGAATTGTTTGTGGGTTGTTATTCTGTTGGTAACTCTGCACTAACTTCTGTATTTTGTGTTGAGCCACAAAATCTTCAAAATGACACGTTTTCTGTATGGATGATGTCATCATTTAACATCACATAAAATCTTAATGGACAGAAAGTAACCATTAGACTCGGCATAGAGGGTGAACTACAACCCAGTTTTCCCAATCGATAGGTGACAATGAAACTATTGAGTAGGGAATTAAAAACGGATTGCAAGGCTCACTATGGGCCGTGATCATGGCGTGATGGAAGAACTGGTGGAATTTGCCTACAGATTGTTGGAATTGGTTGGGTTGGAAAATATGGATAATTCACAACAAGCAACAACAATATCATGTTGGTTACCGTAATTGGACAATCGGATTGATAGATTGTATGACTTATCTGTGCAGGAAGAGTTTGTGATAGATCGCTGTTTGGTCTTTAAACTGTGTCTTTGGGTGGGTTAATGGGTAACTGTTCCTATTGGCAGTTGATTCACATGTGGATAGATATGGCTGTGGAATGGAGACATTGCCCCGTCCTTGTAGACAGATTCAGAGCCAATTATCACATCTGATCTCCGGTGCCAATCCGACAAAAATATCAATGTGGATTGATCAATTAGGTAAATGATTGTATGGATTGTATCAGAAGGTTAATGCTAGACGTGTTGAGGGGGTCTGTTTGTTGCCTTTCCTACAATGGTTGTAATGTGTACAGATCCTTGTGCGACTGTTGACCAATCAGATGGCAGTTATTTTCCTAAATCGTATAGTAATTATAGTATATAGTACGTATAGTAGTGTATAGTAATGTATGTTATAGTACCAGTATGTAGTGTTATAGTAATGTACTATTAGTATAGTCAGTATAGTAGTGTATATCGTGTCTCACAGTATGTATGTATGTCTAGTATCGTATCGTAATGTCTAGTCCTGTCTCTCGTCCCGTCTGCGTAGTGTATCAGTCCTGTATTCTGTGTTGTCCAGTTACGATCGTTCATCGTATGTATCGTCTATGTACCGTCTAGTATGTCAGTCTGTCCTAGTCTCTATCCGTCTCTCTCTCGTCCCGTATCTGTCCTTCTAGTCCTGTCCGTATCTCGTTCCCGTCTAGTCCTCTCGTCCTATGTAGTATAGTACTGTATGTATATAGTACCAGTAACTAGTAAGTATCTACCTTGTATAGTAATATAGTACAGATAGTAGTGTATAGTACTGTATAGTTATAGCTAAGTAGTACATTAGTATAGCGTATAGTATGTTAGTTGTTAATATAGGCAGTTAGCTGTCAAAATAGAATAGCATTTATAGGATGATTCTATATACTAATACCCATATTAAGTCATCCATGTCGTTGTAGATCGTATAAGTATGCAGTTGTAGTTATCTAGTCCGTAGTATTTCGTCTAGTACAAGTCTGATACGTGCATGTCCTATGTCTGAGTCCATCTGCGTCCGTTTCTCGATACTCAGTCCTTTCCCGTCCCCTATTCAGTATCCTCCTCCTGTCGTTCCCCGCCCGTCTGCGTGCTTGCTCGTGTCGCCCGTAGTCCCCCTCATAGTACGTATAGTGATGTCATATATCGAAGTAGTAGTAGTGTAGTTCTACCGTCAATATATAACCCGTTATAACAGTCTCATAGTAGTCGTATGTATAGTCATCTGTCCCGCTCAGTCATTGTAGCACATAGTTCATGTTATATACGTCATGCAGTCCTAGTCATGTGATGTAAGTCTAGTAACAGTTTGTAGTGTATCTATGTATAGTATATCGTCAGTATATCACAGTATATCTATAGTACTAGTATATAGTAGTATGTATAGATCAGTACTAGTCAGTGATAGTACTGATATTATTAAGTTATATAATATACGGTAATGTACGTAGGTAAGTCAGTATAGTGAATGTCTAGTGTACTAGTAATGAGTATATGTATCAGTCTATAGTAGTATAGAATGTATAGTATATTGTACAGTAGATGTATTGACATAGTTTAAGGTATATAGTACATTCTAGTATAAGTGGTTATAGTAATAATGATAGTAATAGTACAGTATAGAGTAATATGTACGAGTATAATTGTAAATATAGTACAGTATAGTAGTGTATAGTATTATATTTAGTACTATGACTATAGTATGTATAGTAAGACAGTTAATGTAATTAAGTATATGTATAATGTATTAGCTTGACATAATAGTAGTGTTATAGTAATGTTAGGTATATTAGTACAGTATAGTTTATGTAAATTATAAGAATAGTACAGTAATAGTGTATAGTATATAGTAGTGTATAGTAATGTTTAGTGTATAGTACAGTACTATATAACATAGTTTAAAGTATATATCAGTATATAATGTATAGTATATAGACAGTATATATTGTCTAGTATATAGTACAGTATAGTAATATATAGCAGTTTATAGTATATAGTACAGTATAGTAATGTATAGTATATAGTACAAACAGTTAATTTACAAGTTATAGTTATATATAGTACACAGTATGTATTGTATAGTAATGTTAGTATATAGTAATCAGTATAGTAGTGTACTAGTAATGTATCGTGTATAGTACGCACGTATAATAACATAGTTTAAAGTATATAGTACATATAGTAATGTAATAGTATATAGTACAGTATAGTAATGTATAGTATATAGTACAGTATAGTAGTGTATAGTAATATAGTACAGTAATAGTAATGTATAGTATATAGTACAGTATAGTAATGTATAGTAATATAGTACAGTATAGTAGTGTAAGTAATGTATAGTGTATAGTACAGTAATATATACACTAGTTTAAATTATATATAAGTATATATGTATAGTATATGATTACAGTATGTAGTGTATATGTATATAGTAACAGATAGTAGTGTGATAGTAAATGTATATATATAGTACAGTAAGTATGTATATATAATGTATAGTATATAGTACAGTTATGTAAGTGTATAGTAATGTATAGTGTATAGTACAGTAATATATAACATAGTTTAAAGTATTAGTACAGTAATGTAATTAAGAATAGTAGCAGTATAGTAGTGTATAGTATATAGTACAGTATAGTAATATATACATTTTATAGTATATAGTACAGTATAGTAGTGTATAGTATATAGTACAGTGTATAATATAAACACGTTTATAGTATATAGTACAGTATAGTAGTGTATAGTATATAGTACAGTATAGTAATAATTACAGTTTTATAGTATATAGTACAGGGTTAAACAAAAATAGTATTGTTAAGTATATAGTACAGTAATAGTAATAATATAACAGTTTATAGTATAATAGTAGCAGTATAGTAAGTTATAGTATTAGTATACAGTTATATTAATATATAACAGTTTATTAGTATATAGTAAGTTATAGTCGTTATATATATCGTAAAGTATATTTAATTTATGTATAGTATACGTAGAGTAAGTATAGTGAATATAGTACAGTATAGTAATGTATGTATATAGTACAGTATAGTAGTGTTAATAAGTAAGTATTAGTACATATGTACAGTAGAGTCTATATGGTATAGTATATATGTATGTCATTGATAATAATGTATATTATAGTCAGTATAGTACAGTGATAGTATATTCAGTATAGTATATGATACATTATAGTTAGTCAGTATAGTATACTAATGTACAAGTTTATAACACGGTACATCCTGCACCGTCTGGGATGGCTATTTCACAGTACATCCTTCACCGTCTGGGATGGCTATTTCACGGTACATCCTGCACCGTCTGGGATGGCGATTTCACGGTACATCCTGCACCGTCTGGGATGGCGATTTCACTGTACATCCTGCACCGTCTGGGATGGCGATTTCACGGTACATCCTGCACCGTCTGGGATGGCGATTTCTCGGTACATCCTGCACCGTCTGGGATGGCGATTTCACTGTCCATCCTGCACCGTCTGGGGATGGGAAGGGCGCATTTCACGGTACATCCTGCACGTCTGGATGGCGATTTCACGGTACATCCTGCACCGTCTGGATGGCTATTTCACAGTACATCCTTCAACCGTCTGGGATGGCGTATTTCACTGTACAATATCCTGCACCTCTGGGATGGGCGATTTCACGTAACATCCTGCACCGTCTGGGATGGCGATTTCACTGTACATCCTGCACCGTCTGGGATGGCGATTTCACGTTACATCCTGCACCGTCTGTGGATGGCGATTTCATCGGTCACATCCTGCACCGTCTGGGGATGGCGATTTCACTGTATCCTGCACCGTCTGGATGGCGATTCACTGTACCTCCTGCACCGTCTGGGATGGCGATTTCTGTACTCCCTGCACCGTCTGGGATGGCGATTTCACTGTCCATCCTGCACCGTCTGGGATGGCGATTTCATCTTTCATGGTACCATCCTGCACCGTCTGGGATGGGCATTTCACTGTCCATCCTGCACCGTCTGGGATGGCGATTTCACTGTCCATCCTGCACCGTCTGGGATGGCGAGGGGGGATTTACCTACATGGAAATTTTCATTTGAGGGGTGGACTTGCCCTTTGAATATCGCCTACCACATAGATGGCCTCCGTAATGTTAGCTTCTTTGTAATAATATTGTTTCTACATATTCATACCTGCAACTGTGGGAAGCCAGCAGCATTGTGGGTAACCATTTGTCATCTTGCAGGTTTCTGGAATTCCTTGCTTCTTGCAGGGGCTGGGAATTGACTGAGCATTGCAACTCTATATCTGGGTCAGTGACCCACTCTGTAATGGCCATAGACACTGCAGCATTAACAGATGATTATATAGTCCAAACAGCTTAGAATGGTGCTAAATACATATATGGATGATTTGTTATGTATGGGAAGATTAGCATTGACATCTAC
Source organism: Hymenochirus boettgeri (assembly GCA_019447015.1). Taxonomy (NCBI): domain Eukaryota; kingdom Metazoa; phylum Chordata; class Amphibia; order Anura; family Pipidae; genus Hymenochirus; species Hymenochirus boettgeri. The sequence goes on along the minus strand of CM033476.1, from coordinate 97,590,990 downwards.
TATGAATATAAGGAAGATATAAGAAAGACACAAATGGTCTCTGACTAAGGGCTGTTGGCCGAAACGCGTCGAGACATTTGTGTGGGGCGACAGCTCCCCGGACCACACAGACTGTGAGCATCACACGGCTTTTTCCGTCTCCTTGTGCGATGATATAATAATGGTTATATGATTGTTCTTGCTAAATACTTTAAAATGAATTGACATGATAGGAAGAGGCAGTGGTGAGGAGTTTAATATTGTAGCATCTCCCTGATGTCCTCATTCCCCTGCTATCTGGCCATGGTTGGCCCCTGAACTGTCATTTTTAGAGAGATACGAGAGTCCAGACAGGGGAGTCCATTGTGTTATAGAGAACAAATTCCACACGTTCCATAAAGTTCCAGCCTGGAGGCTGCCGATTAGCCTCTAGTATATTAGTCAACAACAATCTTCATAAATCACAGTAACAGTCAACCGAGAGCTGTCAGTTCCCTGGGCCATAAATCCACAAGCTACATAAGGACACAGACTGCGTCCGGCCTCCATCCATTGGGCGGACAATTTCTCCTGACCCTACATTTCCGTTTTGTCTGGTGGCTGTTTAGATGTGACACGTGAGTTGTGGTGTGGGCGGTAGAGTTGTAACCTGCGATGGTGTCCTCTAATTGGATATTGGCTGATAAGTGTGAATTGTGTACACCACCACTGCAGGATTATATTACAGTCCATTGTTAGGTGTGCAGCACTGTAACCTGTGTGTGCAAGGAATGCGTGGTGTGGTGTACACTCCGATGTGTGTGAATTGTGGAACGTCCACCGAATAACCTACATTTGCCCACAAACATTTGCGTTTTTAAATAAAGTAGCGGCGCAGAATCGGTCACCAAGCGTTTTATTATTTTTGGTTTTACTTCTCCTTGAATGAAGTCTAAACACAAACGACCAAGAAGGTTCATCCTGTTGTAACAATGTAATCAGTAGCTGCCATTTTGGAATCTTTGCAACAAAGTGTGAAAAATAGCCCCAATACAAATTCAATTTTCCTTCCAATTAGATAAATTATCGCTGGATGTCAAGGTGATGAGATTTGTAGTGAGGTTTTTGCACATTCGCTTCCTTCTCTAAGGGCCCCGAGCGTTGGATCTCAGACTTGCCTAAACTTCCAATTCTTACGGAAGAATTGATTGTAAGTAGAGTAACCTTTATTCTGCTGAACACACAATTGGTTTCTCCTGTGAATCTTCCGCTGGGTTATTGTTTTACATCTCAATGAACTTGGTCAATAAAACAATTTTAACAAATCAATGATCAGATTAAGTCAACATAAGGTGTAGAATTGCTTAAGGGCCTCTACTACACCATGTAATTGACATTAATATTATGTGGACATAATTGAATGGACATTTTTTGCCCATCTGTCTCCTTGTTGAGCAAGGTACCAGGAGCTAGAAGGTAGAGGTGAACCTTCCCTTGCAGAATGTAAAACGTAAATATACCAAACCTGTCAATGATACAATGTTCTGTTATGTCCACCCATCATTGTAATTACATTGTGTAGGAATTACTCGCTACCTAAAGACTCAGTCCTATGGTCTATAGCTAAGACATCACCCATCCATTAGCAGAGCACCATTAATCCAGTCTCCTATGGATTTTTTCCTCCAAAAATATTAATTTGACACCTTGCTGGTGTCGTCTAGAGAACAGAATTCAACCAGCAGGAGATACATTCTGCCTTTGTGAGGCCTACAAAAGTCTGTGCGTACCTGTGTATGGTTTCCTTACTGTCTACTTACTCCTGATGGTAATTGTCATTTTCAATTTCTTGGTAGTTGATCTAGAACATACTGTCCTTGTTTAGCAGTGAAAGCCAAAGTTCAACATCTGATCTTCTACTAAAAACCTGGTAAATTGTTCACAGTTCACATATTTTACATTGTCAGTTGCCTTCACATAGACCCATCGTGAACTCACAATGACTTTTGCATAGCTTTTTACCTAGAGTTCAAATAGACCTTCACCTAGAGCTTCAAATAGACCTACTAGGCTCAAGCCTTTACCTAGAGCAGGGATAGGCAACAGTAGATCTCCAGATGTTTGAAAACTACAATCCCCAGCATTCCCCTATAAGATCTGGAGTTAGGGAATGCTGGGAGTTGTAGTTTTCAAACATCTGGAGATCTACTGTTTGCCTATCCTGACCTAGAGCTTCAAATAGACCTTTTACACTAGAGCTTCAAATAGACCCTTTACCTAGAGCTTCAAATAGACCTTTTACCTAGAGCTCAAATAGACCTTTTACCTAGAGCTTCAAAGACCTTTTACCTAGAGCTTCAATAGACCTTTACCTAGAGCTTCAAATAGACCTTTTACCTACAGCTTCAAATAGACCTTCACCTAGAGCTTTACTAGACCTTAACTAGAGCATCAAATAGACCTTCACAGAGCATCAAATAGACCTTCACCTAGAGCATCAAATAGACCTTCACCTAGAGCATCAAACAGACCTTCACCTAGAGCTTCAAATAGACCTTCACCTAGACTCAAATAGACTTCACCTAGAGCATCAAATAGACCTTCACCTAGAGCATCAAATAGACCTTCACCTAGAGCATCAAATAGACCTTCACCTAGAGCTCAAATAGACCTCACCTAAGCATCAAAAGACCTTCACCTAGAGCATCAAATAGACCTTCACTAGAGCATCAATAGACCTCACTAGAATCAAATAGACCTTACATAGAGCTTCAAATAGACCTTCACCTAGAGCTTCAAATAGACCTCCTAGCTTCAAATGACCTTCCACCAGAGCTTCAAATAGACCTTCACCTAGAGCTTCAAATAGACCTTCAATAGAGCTTCAAATAGACCTTCACCTAGAGCTTCAACTAGTAACATAGTAACATAGTAATCAAGGTTGAATAAAAGACATTCGTCCATCAAGTCCAACCTATTCACTTTTTTTTTTTTTTTTTTTATAGACCTTCACCTACCCTCTTACATAAGATTCACATAAAATTTGAGACTTTAGTTTCCATGTCTGCAAGGGATTTATCGAACTTCAGACCAGTGATACAGTATTTTGCTACTCAAATAGCTGGTAAACTGGTGCTATATGGGTCAGTGACAAATCTTTGGTATAATGTTCACACATCACGGTATCTCTTTATGGGTCTCTACTCCCCTCTGCCCGTTCCCGGCAGCAATTACAGCAATGAATGTTGAAACTCTCGCAGTATTCCATCACAAACAAACTTTACTTTGGATCAGTGAAAACTGTTCTGGTAGCTTTAGCTACATGTCAAACAAGCAGAAATATATTTTTATTGTCTTATTCTATCGTTTATTCTAACCATTTATTGTGATATAAAACCAATTCAGCTGTACAAATGTTAAATTAGATTTATTTTTCTGATTGACCCTAAACACCGTCCTTGTCTGTATAGAATTTATGTGAAATGGATGTAGACAATCATATAAAAAGTCTTCCAAAGCTGTAAACAAAAACAGAGGCTAATGGGAAATCTGGGACCTAAAGTATTTGGACGTCATTCTTGTTTGTCACTAAATCTTTTGGCTTCAATACTTTAGACTCCATTCCAACTATTTGTGGAAACTATAGTTTCCAAAGAGCCACAGTGAATTTAATGGTGTCCATACACTTATTAGTTGTCCAGTCATTGATGTCCAATCAGATATGTAAAAAGACCGGACGTTTACTACCGACATTTCCATGTTCCGTGTCCTGGTCATTTTACGTTCAAATGTTGATTGTGAAATGATCAGATCAGGTAGTTGTCCAAATGTTTCGGGAAGATTGGAAGGGAGTTTCCAGCTATAGTGACCAGACATCATCCAGATATTTTTTGAAGTCACCAACTCTATTGGCTACAACTGGTTACCATAAAAATAGAACCACCATCTCCCCTTAGCCACCATGCCTTACTAGCACATCAAGAGTCCAAGATGCGACCCTAGAGAGGCTGGTTACTCCCCTAATCTAAACACTGAATGACTTTTACACCAATGTTATCCAAGTTTCTTCCTATCAAAGCAACATCTCTAATTCATATGGTCGACAACTGGAAGTTTGATAGGTTTAGGAAGATTTAGGTATGATCGGGATTTCTTAGCAGATGAGGCAGCCCTACCCATGCCCTATATGGACAAATCCAATTTATTTTATTGAATTATTGAATTACCGTAAGGGTTTTGGTGGCTAGTCAGGTGCTAAAGTCTGTGGCATTGTTTGCACTAATGTTGTGGAAGGGACACCTAGAGAAATATGCATTGTAAGTGGATTCAGGTTTCACACAAATAGAAGCAATCCTTGGTGGTCACAGGAATATTCTTTGGGTTCAGCCAAATTGGGATTAAAATATTTGTCTGTTTATTGCTTATTCTGCCAAAAGATCCTATTTGTGGTTGTAACATCCCCCAGTAGGTTTAAGACAAACAAGTCGTCTGTGATCCCTTTAAATGGTACTGACAGCAGGAGGAGAAAAGTCAATTACTTTGGGGATTGTTGGACATTTTCTGTATCGGTCGGCAAGAAATTTAACAAAATGTTGAGAAAAATCTGTCAAATTTAACGAGCTTTGGGGGCTGGAGATCTTTGACTTGGTTGGTTGCCAACCAGTTTGGTTTGGACGTGCCTAATGTAGCAATGGACTTAAATCCAGAAATAGGGTCCAAAATCCCTCCATAAGAAACACGGGATGTTTTAATCCTTCAGGGATGTAGAATATTGATAATGAGTTAGTTTGTCTGTTAACTTTGCATAGTAACATTTCTTTCATGGACTTCCCATTGCTTTCTGGTAATGAAAATAACATGGCTGCCATATTGATTATTTGTGTCCTCGGAACTGACATAACCATCACTGTGTTCTGGCATCGACATAGACATTGATGGGCACATTGCCCACACAGGATAACTAGCTCAGGTGACTCCAAAAAACCTTGGGAGATTTTGTAAATCCCTGACAACAACAGTTAAAGGGCAACTAACCTCATACTTAAAATCCTTTTGCGTTGACTGTATTTAGTATTTGAGGATGTGGTTACTGTCACTGGTCAGTCATGTGGTTACTGGTTAAAAAGGCTGGTGATGGATTGGCTTTGGTTTATTTTATTGGTCTTTGTTTGGCGGTGATATGCTTCAGATAAACACCCTAGTCAGGCGCACGGTGATGTCATTCTGTCTCTAGCTGTCCCAACCACACAACAAACCGGGAGGATTCTGGAAAACAAAAAGTTTATTGGATTTGAATTTTTAAAGTTCAGAGGGAAGTGAAATTCAGTGTTGGGCTCGGGAATGCAGCTAACCCCTAAAAGTAAAAAGACTCGTCTATGCCACATCCATCTAACAATGAAAGGTTTTGGGTCAAGATCAATGTTCCCTTTAATTATTGGCTGTTTATTTCTGTTGTATAAATTTATTATAATATTATTTTTATTGATGTTATTACAGTCTACACTATTATCTAGGTTATTATATATGTATTATCTTATTATCTAGTATTTTTATCATAGATTATCTATTTTATTTACATTGTTATCTATAATTATAAGTACACACTGCAGTGTATTCCCACGGATATTGGTGAGTTAAAGCAGTGTGGAACAGTCTAACCCAGAGGGAATATTGGGCAAGATCATTGTAATGTTGTAAGGTGCCCACTGGCAGGTTCTATCCCGTGGGTGAGATTGTCTGAGTGGATTAGGATGCCCGTGTGTTCCGTTAACTAACTGGGGTGTTTGGATCCTGTTCCATCTTCAGGGAAGGGGTTAAACAGATCCTTTACTTTGTTAACCCTTTGTCATTCATATTGACATTTTCCCAGCGGATGAATCTGTTTTACTGTACATCCTGCACCGTCGGGATGGCGATTTCCGAATCCTGCACCGTTGGGATGGCTTATTCACAGTACATCCTGCACCGTCTGGGATGGCGATTTCACGGTACATCCTGCACCGTCTGGTAGGCTATTCACACGGTACATCCTGCACCGTCTGGGATGGCGATTTCACGGTACATCCTGCCACGTTCGGATGGCTATTTCACAGTACATCCTGCACCGTCTGGGATGGCTATTTCACGGTACATCCTGCACCGTCGGGATGGCGATTTCACGGTACATCCTGCACCGTCTGGGATGGCTATTTCACGTACATCTGCACGTCTGATGGCGATTTACGGTACATCTGCACCGTCTGGGATGGCGATTTCACGGTACATCCTGCACCGTCTGGATGGCTATTCACGGTACATCCTTCACCGTCTGGGATGGCTATTTCACGGTACATCCTGCACCGTCTGGGATGCGATTTCACGGTACATCCTGCACCGTCTGGGGTGGGATTTCACGGTACATCCTGCACCGTCTGGGATGGCGATTTCACGGTACATCCTGACCGTTGGGATGGCGATTCTCGGTACATCCTGCCACGTCTGGGATGGCGATTTCACGGTACATCCTGCACCGTCTGGGATGGGCGATTTCACGGTACATCCTGCACTGTCTGGGATGGCGATTTACGGTACATCCTGCACCGTCTGGGATGGCTATTTCACAGTACATCCTTCACCGTCTGGGATGGCTATTCACGGTACATCCTGCACCGTCTGGGATGGCGATTTCACGGTACATCCTGACCAGTCTGGGATGGCGATTTCACTGTACATCCTGCACCGTCTGGGATGGCGATTTCACGGTACATCCTGCACCGTCTGGGATGGCGATTTCTCGGTACATCCTGCACCGTCTGGGATGGCGATTTCACGGTACATCCTGCACCGTCTGGGATGGCGATTTCACGGTACATCCTGCACCGTCTGGGATGGCGATTTCTCGGTACATCCTGCACCGACTGGGATGGCGATTTCACTGTCCATCCTGCACCGTCTGGGATGGCGATTTCACTGTCCATCCTGCACCGTCTGGGATGGCGATTTCACTGTCCATCCTGCACCGTCTGGGATGGCGATTTCACTGTCCATCCTGCACCGTCTGGGATGGCGATTTCACGGTACATCCTGCACCGTCTGGGATGGCGATTTCACGGTACATCCTGCACCGTCTGGGATGGCAATTTCACGGTACATCCTGGGATGTTCTAGCCATGGCAGTCTGGACTGTCTTGGATGGTGAAGATGAAGCCACATTACAGTCTGGGATGGGCAAACGACACTGCAGTCTGTGTATTATGCCTATTCCCTGCAGTGGATCTATTAGTTACTAGAGAGAAGTTGTTACCCCCTATAAACACTCAGTTTGGGGGGTGTAATTCAATTTATTTATTTCCTACAGGATTTCTAATGGGTCCTGATCCAATGTTACATTCCTAGGAGAGAGAAGATCGTGTTTGAGGTTTAAATATTTATTTGGCTGAAATCAAGTCCCATTGTATAAAAATAATATTTATTCCCCCTGCCCCCCCCCCCATTACTCTCAATTCCTCTTAATACAAACCAGGAGGAAACAGAGGAGGGAATGAGATCCTTTGGCGTTGAATATGTTTGTGGTGTTGTTATTCTGTTGGTAACTCTGCACTAACTTCTGTATTTTGTGTTGAGCCACAAAATCTTCAAAATGACACGTTTTCTGTATGGATGATGTCATCATTTAACATCACATAAAATCTTAATGGACAGAAAGTAACATTAGACTCGGCATAGAGGGTGAACTACAACCCAGTTTTCCCAATCGATAGGTGACAATGAAACTATTGAGTAGGGAATTAAAAACGGATTGCAAGGCTCACTATGGGCCGTGATCATGGCGTGATGGAAGAACTGGTGGAATTTGCCTACAGATTGTTGGAATTGGTTGGGTTGGAAAATATGGATAATTCACAACAAGCAACAACAATATCATGTTGGTTACCGTAATTGGACAATCGGATTGATAGATTGTATGACGTATCTGTGCAGGGAAGAGTTTGTGATAGATCAGCTGTTTGGGTCTTTAAATCTGTGTCTTTGGGTGGGTTAATGGGTAACTGTTCCTATTGGCAGTTGATTCACATGTGGATAATGATATGGCTGTGAATGGAGACATTGCCCAGTCCTTGTAGACAGATTCAGAGCCAATTATCACATCTGATCTCCTGGCCAATCCGACAAAAATATCAATGTGGATGATCAATTAGGTAAATGATTGTATGGTATGTATCAGAAGGTTAATGCTAGACTGTTGAGGGGGTCTGTTTTGTTGCCTTTTCCTACAAATGGTTGTAATGTGTACAAGATCCTTGTGCGACTGTTGACCAATCAGATGGCAGTTATTTTCCTAAATCGTATAGTAATGTATAGTATATAGTACAGTATAGTAGTGTATAGTAATGTATAGTATATAGTACAGTATAGTAGTGTATAGTAATGTATAGTATATAGTAACAGTATACGTAGTGTATAGTAATGTATATTGTCGCGTACCCGTATAGTCGTATCTACTGTCTCGTATCTAGTCCCTATAGCTCGTTATCGTACTGTCTCGTGTATAGTCCCGTCTAGTCATTGTCTCGTACCTGTTCTCGTCTCTCAGGTACCGTATCTTCGTAGAGCCTCGTACAACTTTATAGTCTATCGGTACCGTCATAGATAACAGCGTTTCTCACGTATCCAGAATCCGTACTAACGTCACCTGTATCGTCGCCGTACCGTCTCCGTCTCTGTCCTCTGTCTCTCTCCCGTCTCTTCCTGTCTTGTCGCTCGTCCCGTCTTCTCCTCTCCAGTGGCTCGGCTCTCGTACCGTCCTCATCGTGTCTCGTCCTGTCTCGTCTCTGATCCCCTCTCTGTGTGGGTCTCGCCATGTCTCGTCTCATCATCCTGCCCTCCGTAGTGTCTCTCCCCTGTCTCGTCCTCGTCCCGTCTCGTCTTTCTCGTCTCTCGTCCCGTCCTCGTCGTGTCTCTCACTGTGCTCGTATCTATATCCCGGCCTAGTCGCTGTCGCGTCCTGTCGCGTTCTCTCGTCTCCCGTTCTCGTCGTGCTCTCGTCCGTCTCTCTGTCTCGTCCGTCCTCTTCCCCCTCCTTAATTCCCGTCTCCCGCGTCCCGTCGCCCGTCCCTGTCGCGTCTCATCGTCCCGTCTCCGTCGTGTCTCCGTCCTGTCTCGCTCTCTGTTCCCGTACTCGTCCTGCCTCGTCTCCCTCGTCCCGTCTCGTCGTGTCAGTCTCCTCGTCCCCGTCTCGTCGTGTATCGTATGTATCGGTATATAATACAGTATGTAGTGTATATATGTATGTACAGTAATATATTGATACATAGTTTAAGTATATAGTACAGTATAGTAAGTATAGTATCTAGTACAGTAGTAGTGTATATATGTATCTTATATATACGTATAGTATGTATAGTTATATTACAGTATAGTAGTGTATAGTATATATTACAGTAAGGATAGAAAGTTTATATAGCATATAGTACAGTATAGTAGTGTGAGTAATGATAGTATATAGAGTCAGTATAGTAGTCTGTATATATGTAAGTATTAGTACAGTAATATAACATAGTTTAAGGTGATATAGTACAGTATAGTAGGTCAGTATAGTAATGTATAGTATAGAGTACATTATAGTAATGTATAGTAGATAGTAAGTATAGTAATGTATGTATTAGTACAGTATAGTAGTGTATAGTATGTATAGTATATAGTACAGTATAGTAGTGTTAGAATGTATAAGTAATATAGTACAGTAAATAGTATATGTCTAGTTTAGTACATTATAAGTAGTGTATAGTATATCTAGTACAGTAATAGTAGTGTAGTAATGTATAGTATATAGACAGTATAGTGTAGTGTAATGTATATTATATAGTACAGTATAGTATTGTACGAGTATGTAAAGTAGTATAGTACAGTATAAGTAGTGTATGATGTATATGTATATACAGTATATATATGTTTAAAGTATAGATATACAGTATAGTAATGTATAGTATATAGTACAGTATAGTAGTGTAGATATAATAGTACAGTATATGTATTATAACAGTATAGTAGTAATGTAACAGTATAGTAGTGTATAGTATATAGTACAGTATAGTAATATATAACAGTTTATGATATGTAAGAGTTACGTATATATATATGTAGTAGTATTAGTACATGTATAGTATATATACGTAAGTAGTAGTATAGTAATGTATAGGTATATAGTATAGTTAATAGTTTTTAAAGTATATAGTACATTAGTGTAATGTAAGTATATAGTACAGTGTATGTTAGTAGTAATAGTATATAGTACAGTATAGTAGTGTATAGTATATAGTAACAGTAATAGTAATGTATATATATATAGTACGTATAGTAGTGTATAGTAATATAGTACAGTATAGTAGTGTATCGTATGTAGTGTAAAGTAATTATATATATAGACATAGTTTAAAGTAATCGTATGTATGTCTAGTATATAGTACCGTATAGGAGGGATAGGAGAGAGACAGGAGAGCAGAGGGAGGGAAATGGAGAGGAGAGAGTACGAGAGTGAGTGGAGTATGGTTAGGTAGAGACGGAGAA
>CM033476.1:97534860-97580315 GCA_019447015.1 Hymenochirus boettgeri | reverse complement strand
AGGTACAAGGACACAGACTGAGTTATACAGGGAACTCTGGGTACCACCCATGTATTATAAGGTATAATGTATCCCCTACTGTAAATTATAAGGATATTAGAAGTCACTGAGGAGTTCTGTGTCCATATAAAGGTACAAGGACACAGACTGTGTTATACAGGGAACTCTGGGTACCACTCATGTATTATAAGGGATAATAGCCATCTCCCTATAAAATGTTACATTACACAGTTAATTATAATATATAATATAATGGGATTCCACCGCATGGGATGTTAAAGCATACTCCCTACAAAATGTTTAATATTACACAAGTTAATTAAATATTATAATATACATGGGAACACGGCACTGTGATTGTAAAGCCACTCCTACACAAAATGTTTAATATTACACAGTTAATATGTATATATATACAGGGGATACACCGCATGTGATGTAAGCATCTCCCTATAAATGTTTATATACACAGTTAATTATTAATATGATAAATATACATGGGATACACGCAGTGATGTAAGCATTCCCTATAAAATGTTTATTTACACCAGGTAATTATAAATATGTATAATATACATGGGATTACACCGACAGGATGTAAAGCATCTCCCTACAATGTTTATGATGACACAGTTAATATAATATTATTTTTTAATATTTTGTGGTTTGTGTAACATGGGCTTCACCGCAGTGATGTAAGCAGCTCCCACATAATGTGGATATTACCAGTAATTATAAATATTAAATATAAATGGATACACCGCATGTGTATAAAGCAGTTCGCCCTATAAATGTTTTTTACCCCAGTTTAATTATAAATTATATATACATGGGATACACCGCATGTATGGTAAAGCATATCCCTACATAAGTTTATATTAACAGTTACTTATAATATTATCATATACATGGGATAACGCATGGGAATATAAAGCATTCCTTATAAATGTTTATATTACCACAGTTAATTATAATAGTATTAATATACATGGTACACAGATTGTGAGAAAGCATCTCCCTATAAAATGTTTATATTACACAGTTAATTATAATAGTATAATATAACATGGATACACCGCATGGTGATATAAGATCTCCTATAAAATGTTATATACACCGTTAATTATAAGATTTAATATACATGGATACACCGCATGTGATTGTAAAGCATCTCACTACAAATGTTTATATTCCACAGTGAATTATAATATATTAATATACATGGAGACACCGCATGTGATGTAAAGCATCTCCTACAAAAATGTTTATATTACCACAGTTAATATAAGATTATAATATACATGGATACACAGATGTGATGTTAAAAGCCCTCTCCCTTAAAAGGTGTATATTACACAGTTAAGTATAATATTATAATTTAACATGGATACACAGCAATGTGATGTAAGCATCTCCCTATAAAATGTTTATATTCACAGTTAATTTATACTAATAATAAATAATGGGATATACGCATGTGATGTAAAGCATCTCCCTACAAATGTTTATATACCCAAGGTAAGTATAATATTATAAATACCATGGGATACACGCATGGGATGTAAAGCATCTCCCTACAAAAATGTTTATATTACACAGTTAATTATAATATTAATGATACAGGGGATACACCGCAGTGATGTACAGGCTCTCCATACATAATGTTATATTAAAGTTAATTAGAAATATAATATACGGGATAACGCATGTGATGGTAAAGCAGCTCCCAACATAAGGTTATCTTACAGTTAATTATAATATTGATAATATTACTGGGATAAACAGCATGTGATGTAAGCATCTGCTCCCTATAAGAATGGTATATTACACAGTTAATTATAATATTATAAATACAGGGTACACCCCATGTGATGTAAAGCATTCTCCCTATAAAATGTTTTTATATTACACAGTTAATTAGAATATTATAATCTATACAGGGGAGACACCGCATGTGAGTAAAGCATCTCCCTACATAATGTTTATATTACACAGTAATGTAGATAAAGACATGGGATACACAGCATGTGATGTAAAGCAGCTCCCTATAAAATGTTATATTACACAGTAATTAGAATATATAAAACAGGGATAACAGATGGAGTAAAGCATCTCTCTACATAATGTTGATATTACACAGTAATTATAATATATAATGATACATGGATAACACCGCATGTGATGTAAAGATCTACCTATAAAAGGTTTATATTTACACAGTTAAGTTATAATATTATAATATAAATGGGATACACGCAGTGATGTAAGCATCTCCCTAATAAGTTTATATTACACAGGTAATTCTAATATTATAATATACATGGGATACACCGCATGGGATGTAAAGCATTCTCCCTACAAAATGTTTATATTACACAGTTAATATAATATATAATATAATGGGATTACACCGCAGGTGATGTAAAAGCATCTTCCCTCAAAAAGGTTTATATTAACACAGTTAATTATAATATTATAATATACATGGGCTACACAGCATGTGATGTAAAGCATCTCCCTACATAATGTTATATTACACAGTTAAGTATAATTTTAATATACAATGGGAATGTACACGCATGGAGTAAAGCATTCTCCCTACAAAATGTGTATATTACACAGTTAATTATAATATGATAATATACAGGATATATATACAGCAGTGATGTAAAGCATATCCCGATAAAATGTTATTTACACAGTAATTAGAATATTTATAATTTACATGGGAACCAACCCCGCATGTGATGTAAAGCATCTCCCTATTAAAATGTGCTATTACACAGTTTAATTATACTATTATAAGATACCTGGGATACACCGCATGTGATGTTAAGCATCTCCTATAAAATGTTTATATTGCACAGTTAATTATAATATTATAATGATAAGTGGGAGTACACCGCAGTGAGTAAAGCATCTCCTATAAATGTTGATATTACACAGTTTATTATAATATTATATATACATGGATACACCGCATGTGAGTAAGAATCGCCCTATAAATGTTTACATACACCAGTTAATTATAATAAATTAAATACATGGGATACACCCCCCATGGGTGTAAAGCAATCTCACTACATAATGTTTATATTAACAGTTAATTATAATAATTATAATATACAGGGATACACCGCATGTGATGGACAAGCATATCCCTACATAATGTATATACACAAGTTAATTATAATATTTGAAATACATGTGATACACCGCATGTGATGTAAAGCATCTCCATAAAATGTTATATTTCACAGTTAATATAATATTATAATTACATGGGATACACCGCATGTGATTGTAAAGCATCCTCCTACAAAATGTTTATAGTACACGTTAATTATAATATTATAATTATACATGGATACACCGAATGTGATGTAAAGCATCTCCCTATAAATGTTTATAGTACACAGTTAATATAATATTAAATAGTCATGGGATACACCGCATGTGAGTAAAGCATCTCCCAAAATGTTTATAGTACACAGTTAATTCTAATTGATAAGATAATGGGATGACCACCGCAGGTGATGTAAGCATTGCCTAATAAATGGTTATATTACACAGTTACTTATAATATATAATATACATGGATAACCGCATGTGATGTAAAAGCATCCCCTATAAAATGTGTATATTACACCGTTAATTATATATATAATATTACATGGGCTGTACACCGGCAGTGATGTAAAGCATCTCCCTATAAAATGTTTATATTACACAGTTTAATTATTAATAAATAATATACATGGGGATAACCGCATGGATGTAAAAAGCATTCCCGATAAATGTTTGATATTACACAGTTTAATATATATTATAATATACATGGGATTACACGCATGTGAGTTAAAGAATCCCTCTATAAAATGTTTATATTTACAAGTAATTAAAATATGTAAATATACATGGGATACACCGCATTGTGATGTAAGCCAATCTCCACTATAAAATGTTATATTACACAGTTAATTATAATATTATATATACATGGGATACACAGCATGTTGTGATGTAAAGCAGCTCCCTATAAATGTTTTATATACACAGTTAATTATTAATTATTATAAATACAGGGATTACACCGCATGTGAGGTAAGCATACTCCCACTCATTACAAAATGTTTATATACACAGTTATAGAATATTATACTATTACATGGGATACACGCATGTGATGTTAAAGCATCTCCTATAAAATTTTATATTACCACAGTTAATGAAGATTATATATACATTGCGGATACACCGAATGTGATGTAAAGCATCCCCTACAAAATGTTTATATTACACAGGAATATACTATTATAATATACAATGGGATTACACCGCATGTGATGTAAAGCATCTCCCTACATAATGTTTATATTACACAACGTTAATTATAATATTAGAATATACATGGGATACACTGCATGTGATGTAAAGCATCTCCCTACAAAAATGGTATATTAAACCAGTTAATTAGAATATTATAAGTAACAAGGATTACAACCGCGGTGATGTAAAGCATTCTCCCTATAAAATGTTTATATTACACAGTTAATTAGAATATTAAATTACAAAAGCCACAGACCCTCAAAACAAAGTTACTGGGTTTATGGTAGTGAAAATTATGAGATTGCTTCAATTTAACTATAAACCTGGCAGATTTATTCATTAACAATACGTTTGTGTAACTAAAAGTCCTGCAATGGCCCAGCCAGGCCCTGTGCCAGAATTTTAAAACTGGAAATATTATATAACCCAAGACCCCACAATAGTGAATGGTCAAGGTGAATAAAAACAAATGAATGGATCATAGGGAAAAAGCAAAATACAATGTAAATATGTTCAGCAAATTGAACACGGGAAATACATATAAAATATATATATAACATTGACAGGATATTACTACTTACCCCTGTCAGTAAGTGGACCTGGCTGAGCTTTCCATTGGTCAGATGATCTTCAAGGTCCAAGTTCTTCTTCCTCTATCTTTAATGTAATAGTTCTGGTTCCTGTCAGGAAATCTGCTGATAATAACAGACCGTGTTGTTGTTTAATTATGGGAATAAGGATCTTCTTGTGTTTAACCTTTAAAGTGAACTATTACTTTAAATTAAAATATCAGGGTTTGTGATGTAATCAATGGAACTACCCCATCAGTAAGTGGAACTGTAGGCTTTCCAGTGGGTCCAGATGATCTTCCCATCCGCATCGTCCTTCTCAGTTTTTTCTGGAATATTTTGGTTTCATCTCTACAAAATCCGTCAGAATAACAGACAGTACAATGTAAACACATGGGTCCAGACCGCCTGTCATTTCACAGACGGACAGACGACAAAAATTATATCATTATGTGTATTGTGGGTTGAAATGAAAGTGACAATAATTTCAGCTTGACATGTTATGAGGAACAATTCAACATTATTGCCAGTCGGCCCTGATTGACCAAACATCGACCCTACTAAGATTAGAGAGGAAGCCTTTGTCGAGAAAGGAAGATTAGTTAGCACATAACCCCTGGAGTACTAACTATGGACTAAAAGGTACTTGAGTATGGACTAATCCTAACACATCACGGACGGTTTCTCTGTCAGACAAAGAAAGGTTTTTTAAAGGAAACCAAACCAAATAAGGAAAAAACGCACCATAACACAATATCCCCATAATAACCGTATATAGCCGGCAAGATAAAAGTCCCAGCAGGAGTAACCACATCATCAACAAACCTAGTGAATAATCCCAGTACACAATGGTACAAAGCGTGAAGTATTTAAAAGTGGGTTCAAATATAACTAGAAGGGGAAGTTAAGTATAAACTTTGAATTTGGCTTGAAGGGCTGCATTTTGGAAGGAATATGTGTGTTTTGCTGCAGATTTAAAACTCAATAATGGGAATGATGAGTTGTAGTGAAACGCTTGTTTGGGACAAAAAAACGTGTGTGTCCCCCAGCCCAAAGTGGTGCTAATTTTGATCCAATCAATCAGAAAGCTAACTCTGATTGGTAGGGCAAAATAGCACATTTTCAATGATAAGAACTTTTATTGACTCTCTCTGTATCTTTTGAGATTGGTCAAAATAGTTTTTTGACTTAGTTACCCTTTAAGTATGGGGCCATAGTAATGGCTAAGTAGATCAGTAGGGTGTGTACCTGGGTCTGTTGAGGGGGTAGGTCTTTTTTGTGTTATAACCATAAAATATCTTTTATTGAGGAAAATCTAAATTTGTATTTCTGCTTTAGTTTACCCTTAAGTATGGCTGCCACAGTATGTATAAGTAGATCGTAGGTGTGTGTACTGTGTCTGGTTGAGGGGGTATGTCTTTTTGTGTTATAACCAAAAACTCTCTTTTCTTGAGGATAAATCAAATAGTTTTTGTTTACTTTAGTGACCTTAAATATGGCTGCACCGTAATGGATAGTAGATCCGTAGGGGGTGTTTACCTGGGGTCTGGTTGACGGGGTATGTTTTTGTGTGCTAACACATAAAACTATCTTTATTGGGGTAAATCTACAAATTAGTTTTTTTTACTTTAGTTCCCCTTAAAATGGCTGCTTCCACAGTAAGGATAAGTAAGAATCAGTAGGGGTGTGTTACCTGGGTCTGGTTGAGGCGGGTATGTCTTTTTGCGTTTAAAACATAAAACGATCGTTTATGAGATTAAAATCTAAAGTTAGTTTTTTTGACTTAGTTACCCTTAAATCTGGTTCCATGTGAATGGAAAGGTAGGTCAAGTATGGAGGTGGGTGTACCTGGGTCTGTGGGGGGGGTGGGGGATCACCATTTGTATTTATGACCATGAAAAAAACTGTTTTGAAATATCCACAGTGAGGATGTTACCATTATGTCTATGGGGAAAAAAATGTCCGGAAATTCACCGATAACGCGCTAAAGCTCCGCTCGGATTTAGCTAGAAGATAGCCACACTTCTCTATAGCCCCGCAATCTGTACCGAATTCAGTCCTAGCTCAAAAAATGTGGGAGGAGGACACGGTTCCAAAAAGCGGAAAAAGAAAAAACGGAGAGAAGAGAAGAAAGAGAAAGAACAGGAATTTTCTTTTCAAGCAAATAATAACAGTACCATCCACGGTATCTGTTCAGGGGGTGGGAGACGTAGGACAATGATCTGATCAGGGGGTGGGAGACGATATGGACACTGTATCTGATCAGGGGGTGCGGGAGACGATATGGACCAGTATCTGATCAGGGTTTGGTGGGAGACGATATGACACTGTATCTGATCAGGGGTGGGAGACGATATGGACCACTGTAATCTGATGCAGGGCGGTGGGAGACGATATGGACACCTGTATTGATCATGGGGGGGAGACGATATGACACTGATCTGATCAGGGGGTGGGAGACGATAGGGATACTGTATCTGAAAAGGGGTGGGAGACGATATGGACACTGTATATGATCAGGGGGTGGGAGGACGCTATGGACACTGTATATGTTCAGGGGATTGAGAGACAATATGACACTGTCTGATCAGGGTTTGTGTCCCACCCCCGATCAGATTACAGTGTCATATGTCTCCCACACACTGATCAGATACAGTGTCCATATCGTCCCCACCCCATGATAGATACAGTGTCCATATCGTCTCCACCCTATTCAGATACAGTACCATATAGTCTCCCACCCCCTATCAGATACAGTATCCATATAGTATCCCACCCCCTGATCAGATAGTGTCCATATCGTTCTCCCACCCCCTGATCAGATACAGTGTCCATATCGTCTCCAACCCCCTGATCAGATACAGTGTCCCCCCCCCCCCATATCATCTCCCACCCCCTGTCAGAAAAGGTCCCATATAGTTCCCACCCCCTGATCAGTAGTGTTCCATACGCTCCCACCCCCGGATCAGATACAGTGTCCATATCGTCTCCACCCCCTGATCAGATCCAGTGTCCGATCGTCTCCCACCCCCCCTGATCAGATTACAGTGTCCATATCGTCTCCCACCCTGATTAAGATACAGGGTCCAGTATGTTCCCACTGCCTAATAAATCACAAACCATTACCTGTCCCTGGGTAAGGAGTTCATAGATCTGCTCCCAATCCCTCGTCTTGAGGACCTTCTCACTTCTCACGTGGAACCTGCCCTCAGCCCTGAGATCTGACCCAGTTGTTTATGTGTCTGAGCTCCCCCATATCTATATCGAAACGTCCCATTGATCCCTCTGTCTCATTTAAGGCTGGGTTACCACACTGAGGGTATCTGTCCCTAGCGAGAGCTCGGGCGGGACCAATGTCCACCGTTTGCGGAAAATTCGCGAAAAAATCAATCGTGCGTTTCCCTGTTCGTCCGATCAAGATGTAGGAACGATTGAGGTCGGGACCGGCCAGCCAACCCACACTTAGCAGATAATTAACTTGAAAATATCTGTACCAGGCCTGGACACCTATCGACTCCCTAACCAGCCAGGTTACCTCCTTACAATGGGTGGAGATCACTGGTTGGTGGAGATGAAGGACCAACCCACAGACTATAGTTCATGGAGACAGAGAGGACTGGATTGTAAATGGGATCCCTTACCAACCTGAATATCACATGTGATCTCTATGTAATGTTCAACTTGTATATTTATACATTTGAAAGTAAACAGTAACGCTTCTTGATCATTGACCAGATGTGTATAGAAGCAGTTCCATAGATATCAATACAAAACCATTCCAATAGCAACATTCTAGGCCACATGAAACCTGGCTCCGCGGGATCTTGTCCTGTCTGAAGTTGTATTTCATGGTTATGTATATGGATAATAATGTCAACATTACCATGATATAATAATACTATCAGAGTCTGTAACCGGATCATAGCATTAAGATGACAGGTCAGAGAACTTGGGTACCACTCATGTATTATAAGTGGTATGTGTCCCCTACTGTAAAATTATAAGGATAGTTAGAAGTCACTAGCGAGCGTTCTGTGTTCATATAATAGGTACAAGACACAGACTAGTTATACAGGGAACTCTGGGTACCACTCTGTATGATAAAAGGGATAATTATCCCCTACTGTAAATATAAGGATATTAGAAGTCACTGAGGACGTTCGTGCTCATATAAAGGTACAAGACCACAGACTGGGTTAACAGCGGAAGCTCTGGGTACCACTCATGTATTATAAGGGAGTAATGTTCCCCTATGTAAATTATAGGATATTAGAAGTCACTGAGGAGTTCTGTGTCTATAAAAGGTCAGAGACACAGACTGAGTTTATACAGGGAACCTGGTACCACTCATAGTTTTATTAAGGATAAGTCTCCTCCATACTGGTAAATTATAAGATTTAGAAGTCACTGAGGGAGTCTGGTCTATATAAAAGTACACGGACCAGGACTGAGTTATACAGTGGAACTCTGGGTACCACTTCATGTATTATAACGGGATAAGTATCACCCTACTTGTAAATTATACGAATTAGAAGTCACCTGAGGAGTTCTGTGACTCATATAAAGTACAAGGACACAGACTGAGTATCAAGGGAACTCCTGGGTTACCACTCAGGTATTATAGGATAATGATTACCTCCTACGTAATAATGGATATTAGTAAGTCAATGAGGAGTTCTGTCTGCATTAAAGGTACAAAGGACACAGACTGAGTTTATACAGGAACTCTGGTACCACTCATGTATTATCAAGGGATAATTCTCCCTACTGTAAATTATAAGGATATTAGAAGTCACCACTGAGGAGTTTCTGTGTCTATATAAAAGGTTACAGAAAGGACACAGACGAGTACGGATCTGGTTACCTGTTAAGGGTAGTTCTCGTTAAGGTTGAGTACTAGTATTTACGGTCTAATACAAGGACAACAGACTGGAGTTACAGGGAACTCTGGGTACATATCAGGTTTATAAAGAGGATAATGTATCTCTACTGTAAAATTATAAGGATATTAGAAGTCACTGAGTAGGGTTTCTGTGTCTATATAAACGTACAAGGACACAGACTGAGTTATACAGGGAACTCTGGGTACCATCTCTGTATTATAACGGATAATGTATCCCCTACTGTAAATTAAGGATATTAGAAGTCACTGAGGAGTTCTGTTCCATATAAATGTACAACGACACAGACTGAGTTTACAGGGAACTCTGGTACCACTCATGTATTATAATGGATAATGTAATCCCCTACTGTAATTTATAAGGATATTAGAAGTTCACTGAGGAGTTCTGTGTCTATATAAAGGTACAAAGGACACGACTGAGTTATACAGGGAACTCTGGGTACCACTCATGTATTATAAGGGATAATGTACCCCTACTGTAAATTATAAGGATATTGAAAGTTCACTGGGAGTTCTGTGTCTATATAAGGTACAATGACACAGACTGAGTTATACAGGAATCTGGGTACCACTCATGTATTATAAGGGATAATGTATCCCCTACTGTAAATTATAAGGATATTAGAAGTCACTGAGGAGTTCTGTGTCATATTAAAGGTACAAGGACACAGACGTGTTATACAGGGAACTCTGGGTACCACCATGTATATAGAGGATAATGTATCCCTACTGTAATTATAAGATATTAGAAGTCACTGAGGATTTCTGTGTCATATAAAGGTACAAGGACACAGACTGGTTATACAGGGAACTCGGGTACCACTCACTGTATTATAAGGGATAATGTATCCCTACTGTAAATATAAGGATATTAGAAGTCACTGAGTAGTTCTGTGTCATATAAGAGTACAAGGACACAGACTGAGTATACAGGAACTCTGGGTACCATCATGTATTATAAGGATAAGTATCCCCTACTGTAAATTATAAGGATATTAGAAGTCACTGAGGAGTTTCTGTCTCATATAAAGGTACAAGGACACAGACTGAGTTATACAGGGAACTCTGGGTACCCCATCATGTATTAAGGTGATAATGTATCCCCTATGTAAATTATAAGGATTTAGAAGGCACTGAGGGTTCTGTGTCTATATAAGACAAGGACACAGATGGAGTTTTACAGGGAACTCGGGTACCACTCATGTATTATAAGGGATAATGTTATCCCCTACTGTAAATTAAAGTATTAGAAGTCACTGAGGGTCTGTTGTCCATATAAAGGTACAAGGACACAGACTGAGTTTACAGGGAACTCTGGGTACCACTCATGTATTATAGGGATAATGTATCCCCTACTGTAAATTAAGGATATTAGAAGTCACTGGGAGTTCTTGTCTATATAAAGGTACAAGGACACAGACTGAGTATACAGGGAACTCTGGGTACCACTCATGTATTATAAGGGTAATGTATCCCTACTGTAAATTATAAGGAATAGAAGTCACTGAGGATTCTGTGTCATATAAAGGTACAAGGACACAGACTGAGTTATACAGGGAACTTGGGTACCACTCATGTATATAAGGGAAATGTATCCTACTGTAATTATAAGGGATATTAGAAGTCCTGAGGAGTTCTGTTGTCTATAAAGGTACAAGGGACACAGACTGAGTTTACAGGGAACTCTGGGTACACTCATGTTTATAAGGGATAATGTATCCCCTACTGTAAATTATAAGGATATTAGAAGTCACGAGGAGTTCTGTGTACATATAAAGGTTACAAGGACACAGACGAGTTATACAGGGAACTCTGGGTACCACTCATGTATTATAAGGGATAATTATCCCTACTGTAAATTATAAGGATTATTAGAAGTCCTGAGGATTCTGTGTCTTATAAAGGTACAAGGACACAGATGAGTTATACAGGGAACTCTGGGTACCACTCATGTAATTTATAAGGGATAATGTATCCCCTACTGTAAATTATAAGAGATGAAAAGTACAATGAGGGAGTTCTGTGTCTATATAAAGGTACAAGGACACAGACTGAGTTTACAGGGAACTCTGGGTACCAATCATGTATTATAAGGGATAATGTATCCCCTACTGTGAAATTATAGGATATTAGAAGTCACTGAGGAGGTTCTGTGTCCTATAAAGTACAAGGACCAAGGACTGAGTTATACAGGGAACTCGATGGGTACCATCATGATTATAAGGGATAATGTATCCCCTACTGTAATTATAAGGATATTTAGAAGTCACTGGGAGTTCGGTGTCTATATAAAGGTACAAGGACACAGACTGGTGTTGACAGGGACTCTGGGTAACACTCATGTATTATAAGGGATAATGTATCCCTACTGTAAATTATAAGGTATTAAGTCACTGAGGAGTGTCTGTGTCTATATAAAGGTACAAGGACACAGACTGAGTGTATACAGGGAACTCTGGGTAATACTCATGATTATATTTTTTTAGGGTAATGTTACCCTAACTGTAAATTATAAGGGTTAGAAGTCACTGCGGAGTTCTGTGCTATTAAAGTACAAAGGAACAGACTGAGTTATAAGGGAACTCTGGGTAATACTCATGTATTATAAGGGATAATGGATCCCCACTGTAATTATAAGGAGGATTAGAAGTCACGTGAGGAGTTCTGTGTCATATAAATGACAAGGACAAAGACGAGTTATACAGGGACTCTGGGTACCACTCATGTATTATAAGGGATAAGATATCCCCTACTGTAAATGATAAGGATATTAGAAGTCACTGAGGAGTTCTGTATCCATATAAAGTACAAGGACACAGACTGTGTTATACAGGGAACTCTGGGCCACTCATGTATTATAAGGATATGATCCCCTACTGTAAATTATAAGGATATTAGAAGTCACTGAGGAGTTCTGTGTCTATATAAAGGTACAAGGACACAGACTGGTTATAACAGGGAACTCTGGGTACCACTCATGTATTATGGGATAATGTATCCCCTACTGTAAATTATAAGGATATTAGAGTCACTGAGGAGTTCTGTGTCTATATAAAGGTACAAGGACACAGCTGAGTTATACAGGGAACTCTGGTACCACTCATGTATTATAAGGGATAATGTATCCCCTACTGTAAATTATAAGGATATTAGAAGTCACTGGATGTTCTGTGTCATATAAAGGTACAAGGACACAGACTGAGTTATAAGGGAACTCTGGGTACCACTCATGTATTAAGGGATAATGTATCCCCTACTGTAATTATAAGGATATTAGAAGTCACTGAGGAGTTTGGTCTATATAAAGGTACAAGGAACACAGACTGAGTTATACAGGGAACTCTGGGTACCATCATGTATATATAAGGGATAATGTATCCCCTACTGTAATTATAAGGATTTAGAAGTCACTGAGGAGTTCTGTTCCATATAAAGGTACAAGGACACAGATGAGTTAGACAGGGAACTCTGGTACCACTCATGTATTATAAGGATATGTATCCCCTACTGTAAATTATAAGGATATTAGAAGTCACGAGGAGTTCTGTGTCTATATAAAGGTACAAGGACACAGACTGAGTATACAGGGAACTCTGGGTACCACATATGTATTATAAGGATAATGTATCCCCTAACTGTAATTATAAGGATATTAGAAGTCACTGAGGAGTTCTGTGTCCATATTAAAGGTACAAGGACACAGACTGAGTTATACAGGGAACTCTGGGTACCACTCATGTATTATAAGGGATAATGTACCCCTACTGTAAATTATAAGGATATTAGAAGTCACTGAGGAGTTCTGTGTCTATATAAAGGTACAAGGACACAGCTGAGTTATACAGGGAACTCTGGGTACCATCATGTATTATAAGGGATAATGTATCCCCTACTGTAAATATAAGGATATTTAGAAGTCACTGAGGAGTTCTGTGTCATATAAAGGTACAAGGACACAGACTGAGTTATACAGGGAACTCGGGTACCACTCATGTATTATAGGGATAATGTATCCCCTACTGTAAATTATAAGGATATTAGAAGTCACTGAGGAGTTTCTGTGTCATATAAAGGTACAGGGACACAGACTGAGTTATACAGGAACTCGGGTACCAATCATGTATTATAAGGGATAATGTATCCCCTACTGTAAATTATAAGGATATTAGAAGTACTGGGAGTTCTGTGTCCATATAAAGGTACAAGGACAAGACTGAGTTATACAGGAACTCTGGGTACCACTCAGTATTATAAGGGATAATGTATCCCCTACTGTAAATTATAAGGATATTAGAAGTCACTGGGAGTTCTGTGTCATTAAAGGTACAAGGACACAGACTGGGTTATACAGGGAACTCTGGGTCCACTCATGTATTATAAGGGATAATGTATCCCCTACTGTAAATTATAAGGATATTAGAAGTCACTGAGGAGTTCTGTGTCTATATAAAGTACAAGGACACAACTGAGTGTATACAGGGAACTCTGGGTACCACTCATGTATTATAAGGGATAAGTATCCCTACTTAAATTATAAGGATATGATTAGTCACTGAGGAGTTCTGTGTCTATATAAGTACAAGGACACCAGCTGAGTTATACAGGGAACTACTGGGTACCACTCATGTATTATAAGGGATAATGTCCCTACTGTAAATTATAAGGATATTAGAAGTCACTGAGGAGTGTGTCTAATAACAAGGTACAGGACACAGACTGAGTTATACAGGAACTCGGGTACCACTCATGTATTATAAGGATGAATGTATCCCCTACTGTAAATTATAAGGATATTAGAAGTCACTGAGGAGTTCTGTGGTTCATATAAAGGTACAAGGCACAGACTGAGTTATACAGGGAACTCGGGTACCACTCAGATTTATAAGGGATAATGTATCCCCTACTGTAATTATAAGGATATTAGAAGTCACTGAGGGTTCTCTTGTCTATATAAAGGTACAAGGACACAGACTGAGTTATACAGGGACTCTGGGTACCACCAGTATATAAGGGAATATGTATCCCCTACTGTAATTATAAGGAATTAGAGTCACTGAGGAGTTCTGTGTCCTATATAAGGTACAAGGAACACAGACTGAGTTATACAGGGAACTCTGGGTACCACTCATGAATTATAGGGATAATGTATCCCCTACTGTAAATTATAAGGATATAGAAGTCACTGAGGAGTTCTGTGTCCATATAAAGGTACAAGGACACAGACTGAGTTATACAGGGAACTCTGGGTACCACTCATGATTATAAGGGATAATGTATCCCCTACTGTAAATTATAAGGATATTAGAAGTCACTGAGGAGTTCTGTGTCTATATAAAGGTACAAGGACACAGACTGAGTTATACAGGGAACTCTGGGTACCACTCATGTATTATAAGGGATAATGTATCCCTACTGTAAATTATAAGGATATTAGAAGTCACTGAGGAGTTCGTGTCTATATAAAGGTACAAGGACACAGACTGAGTTATAGGGAACTCTGGGTACCACTCATGTATTATAAGGGATAATGTATCCCCTACTGTAAATTATAAGGATATTAGAAGTCACTGAGGAGTTCTGTGTCTATATAAAGGTACAAGGACACAGACTGAGTTTACAGGGAACTCTGGGTACCACTCATGTATTATAAGGGATAATGTATCCCCTACTGTAAATATAGGATATTAGAAGTCACTGAGGAGTTCTGTGTCTATATAAAGGTACAAGGACACAGATGAGTTATACAGGGAACTTGGGTGGTACCACATCATGTATTATAAGGGATAATGTATCCCCTACTGAAATTATAAGTAATTAGAAGTCACTGAGGAGTTCTGTGTCATATAAAGGTACAAGGACACAGACTGAGTTATACAGGGAACTCGGGTCAACACTCATGTATTATAAGGGAATGTATCCCTACTGTAATTATAAGGGATATTAGAGTCACTGAGGGAGTTCTGTGTTAATATAAAAGTACAGGACACAGACTGGCGTATACAGGGAACTCTGGGTAATCCACTCAGTATTATAAGGGATAATGTATCCCCTACTGTAAATTTAAGGTATTAGAAGTCATGAGGAGTTCTGTGTCTATATAAAGTACAAGGACACAGACCTGAGTTATAAGGGAACTCTGGGTAACACTCATGTATTATAAGGGATAATGTATCCCTACTGAAATTATAAGGGATTAGAGTCACTGGGAGTTCTGTGTCTATATAAGGTACACAAGGACACAGATGAGTTACAGGGAACTCTGGGTACCACTCATGTATTATAAGATAATGTATTCCCTACTGTAAATTATAAGGATATTAGAAGTCACTGAGGGTTCTGTATCATATAAAGGTACAAGGACACAGGACTGAGTTTATACAGGGAACTCTGGGTACCACTCATGTATTATAAGGGATAATGTATCCCTACTGTAAATATAAGGATATTAGAAGTCACTGAGGAGTCTGGGTCTATATAAGGTACAAGGACACAGACTGTAGTTATACAGGGAACTCTGGGTACCACTATGTATTTAAGGGATAAGGTATCCCTACTGTAAATTATAACGGATTAGAGTCACTGAGGAGTCTGTGTCTATATAAATGGTACAAGGAAACAGGAGTTAACAGGGAACTCTGGGTACCACTCATGTATATAAGGATAATGTATTCCCACTGTAAATTATAAGGATATTAGAAGTCACTGAGGAGTTTCTGTGTCCAATAAAGGTACAGGACACAGACTGAGTTATACAGGAACTCTGGGTACCACTCATGTATTATAAGAGAGAATGATCCCTACGTAAATTATAAGGATATTAGAATCACTGAGGATTCTGTGCTATATAAAGTACAAGGACACAGCTGAGTTATACAGGGAACTCTGGGTACCATCTCAGTATTATAAGGGATAATGTATCCCCTACTGTAAATTATAAGGATATTAGAAGTACTGAGGAGTCTGTATCATATAAAGGTACAAGGACACAGACTGAGTTATACAGGAACTTGGTGTACCTCAGGTATTTTTAAGGGATAATGTATCCCCTACTGTAAATTATAAGATATTAGAAGTCACTGAGGAGTTTCTGTGTCTATATAAGGTACAAGGACACAGACTGAGTTATAAGGGACTCTGGGTACACACTAGTATATAAGGATAATTATCCCCTAACTGTAAATTATAAGGATATTAGAAGTCACTAGGAGTTCTGTGTCCATATAAAGGTACAAGGACACAGACTGAGTTATACAGGGAACTCTGGGTACCACTATGTATTATAAGGGAATGTATCCCCTACTTAATTATAAGGATATAGAAGTCACTGAGGTTCTGTGTCTCATATAAAGGTACAAGGACACCGAACTGAGTTATACAGGGAACTCTGGTACCATCATGTATATAAGGGATAATATCCCCTACTGTAAATTATAAGGATATTAGAAGTCACTGAGGAGTTCTGTGTCTATAAAAAGGTACAAGGACACAGACTGAGTTATACAGGGAACTCTGGGTACCACTCATGTATTATAAGGATAATGTATCCCCTACTGTAAATTATAAGGATATAGAAGTCACTGAGGAGTTCTGTGTCCCTATAAAGGTACAGGACACAGACTGAGTTATACAGGGAACTGGGGTACACTCATGTATTATAAGGGATATGTATCCCTACTGTAAATTATAGGAATAGAAGTCACTGAGGAGTTCTGTGTCTAGATAAGGTACAAGGACACCGAGGAGATTATACAGGGAACTCTGGGTACCACTCAGTTTATAGGATAATGTATCCCCTACTGTAAATTATAAGGATATAGAGTCACTGAGGAGTTCTGGGTCATATAAAGGTCAAGGACAAGATGGAGTTATACGGAAACTCTGGGTACCACTCATGTATATAAGGGATAATGTATCCCCTACTGTAAATTATAAGGATATTAGAAGTCACTGAGGATTTCTGTGTCTATATAAAGGTACAAGACACAGACTGGTTATACAGGGAACTCTGGGTACCACCATGTATATAGGATAATGTATCCCCTACTGTAAATTATAAGGATATTAGAAGTCACTGAGGGAGTTCTGTGTCCATATAAAGGTACAAGGACACAGACTGAGTTATAAGGAACAATCTGGGTACCAACTCATGTATTATAAGGATAATGTATCCCCTACCAATTATGGTATTAAGTCACTGAGGAGTCTGTGTCTATAAGGTACAAGGACAACAGACTGAGTTTACAGGGAACTCTGGGTACCATCACGTATTATAAGGGATAATGTATCCCTACTGTAAATTATAGATATTATATGTCACTGAGGAGTTCTGTGTCTATATAAAGGTACAAGGCCACACAGACTGGAGTTATACAGGGAAATCTGAGTACCACTCATGTATTCATAAGGGATAAGTATCCCCTACGTAAATTATAAGGATTTAATGTCACTGAGGAGTTCTGTGTCATATAAGGTACAAGGAGACAGACGTGAGTTATACAGGGAACTCTGGGTACCACTCATGTATTATAAGGATAATGGTATCCCCTACTGTAAATTAAAGGATATAGAAGTCACTGAGGAGTTCTGGTCTATATAAAGGTACAAGGACACAGACGTGATTATAAGGGAACTCTTGGGTACCACTCATGTATTATAGGGATAATGTATCCCCTACTGTAAATTATAAGGATATTAGAAGTCACTGAGGAGTTCTGTGTCATATAAAGGTACAAGGACCACAGAGTGAGTTATACAGGGAACTCTGGGTACCACTCAGTATTATAAGGGATAATGTATCCCCTACTGAAATTATAAGGATATTAGAAGTACTGAGGAGTTCTGTGTCTTATATAAGGTACAAGGACACAGAATGAGTTATACAGGGAACTCTGGGTACCACTCTGTATATAAGGGATAATGTACCCCTACGTAAATTATAAGGATATTAGAAGTCACTGAGGAGTTCTGTGTCTATATAAAAGGTACAAGGACACAGACTGAGTTATACAGGGAACTCTTGGGTACCATTTCATGTATTAAGGGATAATGTATCCCTACTGTAAATTATTAGGATATTAGAAGTCACTGAGGAGTTCTGTGTCTATATAAAGGTACAAGGCACAGACTGAGTTATACAGGGAACTCTGGGTACCACTCATGTTATTATAAGGGATAATGTATCCCCTACTGTAAATTAAAGGATATTGAGAAGTCACCTGAGGAGTTCTGTGTCTATATAAAGGTACAAGGACACAGACTGAGTTATACAGGGAACTCTGGGTACCACTCATGTATTATAAGGGATAATGTATCCCTACTGTAAATTATAAGGATATTAGAAGTCACTGAGAGTTCTGTGTTATAAGGTACAAGGACCCAGATGAGTTATACAGGGAACTCTGGGTACCCTCATGTATTATAAGGGATAATGTATCCCCTACTGAAATTATAAGGATATTGAAGTCACTGAGGAGTTCTGGTCTATATAAAGGTACAAGGACACAGACTGAGTTTATACAGGGAACTCTGGGTAATCCACTCGTATTATAAGGGGTAATGTACCCCTACTGTAAATATAAGGATATAGAAGTCACTGAGGAGTTCTGTGTCTAGTAAAAGTACAAGGAACAGACTGAGTTATAACAGGGAACTCTGGGTACCACTCAGTATATTAAGGGATAATGTATCCCCTACTGTAAATTATAAGGATATTAGAAGTCACTGAGGAGTTCTGTGTCTATATAAAGGTACAAGGACACAGACTGAGTTATACAGGGAACTCTGGGTAACCATGTATTATAAGGGATAAGTATCCATACTGTAACTTATAAGGATATTAGAAGTCACTGAGGAGTTCTGTGTGCTATATAAGGTACAAGGACAGACTGAGTTATACAGGGAACTCTGGGTACCACTCATGTATTATAACGGGATAATGTATCCCCTACTGTAAATTATAAGGATATTAGAAGTCACTGAGGAGTTCTGTGTCTATATAAAGGTACAAGGCACAAGACTGAGTTATACAGGGAACTCTGGGTACACTCATGTATTATAGGGTAATGTATCCCACTGTAATTATAAGGATATTAGAAGTCACTGAGGAGTTCTGTGTCCAGATAAAGGTACAAGGACACAGACTGAGTTATACAGGGAAACTCTGGGACCACTCATGTATTATAAGGGATAATGTATCCCTACGTAATTATAAGGAGATTAGAAGTCACTGAGAGTTCTGTGTCTATATAAAGGTACAGGACAAAGACTGAGTTATACAGGGAACTCGGGTAACCACTCATGTATTATAAGGGATATGTATCCCCTACTGTAATATAAGGATATTAGAAGTCACTGAGGAGTTCTGTGTCCATATAAAGGGTACAAACACAGAACTGAGTATACAGGGAACTCTGGGTACCACTCATGTATTATAAGGGATAAGTATCCCCTAACTGTAAATTATAAGGATATTAGAAGTCACTGAGGAGTTCTGTGTCCATATAAAGTACAAGGACACAGACTGAGTTATACAGGGAACTTGGGTACCACTAATGTATTATAAGGGATAATGTTATCCCTACTGTAAATTATAAGGATATTAGAAGTCACTGAGAGCTCTGTCATATAAGGACAGACACAGTGAGTATACAGGGAATCTGGGTACCACTCAGTATTATAAGGGATATGTATCCCCTACTGTAAATTATAAGGATTTTAGAAGTCACTGGGAGGTCTGTGTCATATAAAGGTACAAGGACACACGACTGAGTTATACCGGGAACTCTGGGTACCACTCATGTATTAAAGGGATAATGTATCCCCTACTGTAAATTATAAGGATATTAGAAGTCACTGAGGAGTCTGTGTCTATATAAAGGGTAAAGGACCACAGACTGAGTTATACAGGGAATCTGGTACACCCCATGTATAAATAAGGGATAATGTATCCCTACTTAAATTATAAGGATATAGAAGTCACTGAGGAGTTCTGTATCCATATAAAGGTACAAGACACGATGAGTTATACAGGGAACTCTGGGTACACTCATGTATATAAGGGATAATGTATCCCCTACTGTAAATTATAAGGATTTAGAAGTCACTGAGGAGTTCTGTGTCATATAAAGGTACAAGACCACGACTGAGTTATACAGGGAACTCTGGGTACCACTCATGTTTATAAGGATAATGTTCCCTACTGTAAATTATAAGGATATAGAAGTCACTGAGGAGTTCGTGTCTATATAAAGGTACAAGGACAACAGACTGAGTTATCAAGGAACTCTGGGTACCATTATGTATAGGGATAATGTATCCCCTACTGTAAATATAAGGATATTAGAAGTCACTGAGGAGTTCTGTGTCATATAAAGGTACAAGGACACAGACTGAGTTATACAGGAACTCTGGGTACCACTCATGTATTTTATAAGGGATAATGTATCCCCTACTGTAAATATAAGGATATTAGAAGTCACTGAGGAGTTCGGTGTCTATATAAAGGTACAAGGAAACAACTGAGTTTATACAGGGAACTCTGGGTACCACTCATGTATTATAAGGATAATGTATCCCTACTGTAAAATAAGGATATTAGAGTCACTGAGGAGTTCTGTAGTCTATATAAGGTACAAGGACACAGACTGAGTTATACAGGGACTCTGGGTACCACTATGTATTATAAGGGATAATGTATCCCACTGAAATATAGGATATTAGAAGTCACTGAGGAGTTCTGTGTCATATAAAGTCAAGGCACAGAATGAGTTATACAGGGAAACTCTGGGTACCACTCATGTATTATAGGGATAAGTATCCCCTACTGTAAATTAATAAGGATATTAGAAGTCACTGAGGGTTCTGTTCCATATAAAGGTACAAGGACACAGACTAGGTATATACAGGGAACTCTGGGTACCACTCATGGTATTATAAGGGATATGTATCCCCTACTGTAAATTATAAGGATATTAGAAGTCACTGAGGAGTCGTCTATTAAAGGTACAAGGACACAGACTGAGTTATAGGGAACTCTGGGTACCACTCATGTATTATAAGGGATAATGTATCCCTACTGATAATATAAGGATATAAGTCACTGAGGAGTGTCTGTGTCATATAAAGGTACAAGGAACAGACTGAGTTATACAGGGAACGTGGACCACTCATGTATTATAAGGGATAATGTCCCCTACTGTAAATTATAAGGATATTAGAAGTCACTGAGGAGTTCTGTGTCCATATAAGGTACAAGGACACAGTACGAGTTATACAGGGAACTCTGGTACCACCATGTATAAGGGATAATGATCCCCTACTGTAAATTTAAGGTATTTAGAAGTCACTGGGAGTTCTGTTCCATAAAAGGTAAAAAGGACACAGACTGAGTTATACAGGGAACTCGGGTACCACTCATGTATTATAAGGGATAATGTATCCCTACTGTAAATTATAAGGATATTAGAAGTCACTGAGGAGTTCTGTGTCTATCTAAAGGTACAAGGACACAGACTGAGTTATACAGGGAACTCTGGTTACCTTCATGTATATAAGGATAATGTATCCCCTACTGTAAATTATAAGGATATTAGAAGTCACTGAGGAGTCTGTTCATATAAAGGTACAAGGACACGACTGGTTATACAGGGAACTCTGGGTACCACTCATGTATTATAAGGGATAATGTATCCCCTAGTAAATTATAAGGATATAGAAGTCACTGAGGAGTTCTGGTGTCCATATAAAGTACAAGGACACAGACTGAGTTATACAGGGGAACTCTGGGTACCACTCTGATATAAGGAAATGTATCCCTACTGTAATTATAAGGATATAGAAGTCACTGAGGAGTTCTGCTCATATAAAGGTACAAGGACACAGACTGAGTTTATACAGGGAACTCGGGTACATCATGTATTATAGGATAAGGTATCCCCTACTGTAAATTATAAGGATATTAGAAGTCACTGGAGAGTTCTGGGCTATATAAAGGTACAAGGACACGACTGAGTTTATAAGGGAACTCTGGGTACCACTCATGTATTATAAGGGATTAATGTACCCCTACTGTAATATAAGGTACCTAGAAGTCATAGGAGTTCTGTGCAATACAAGGTACAAGGACACAGACTGATATAAGAAATTGGACCACACATTATATAAGGATAATGTATTCCCTACTTAATTTATAAGGATTTAGAAAAGTCAACTGAGGATCTGTTCCATATAAAGGTAACAAGGACACAGACTGATTATACCAGAGGAATCGCTGGGTACCACTCTGTATTAAGGATAATGATTCCCTACTGTAAATTATAAGGATATTAGAAGTCACTGAGGAGTTCTGTGTCTATATAAAGGTACAAGGACACAGAATGAGTTATACAGGGAACTTGGGTACCATCATGTATATAAGGATAGATCCCCTACTGTAAATTATAAGGATATTAGAAGTCACTGAGGAGTTCTGTGTCTATATAAAGGTACAAGGACCACAGAATGAGTTATACAGGGAACTCTGGGGTACACTCATGTATTATAAGGGATAATGTATTCCTACTGTAAATTATAAGGATATTAGAAGCACTGAGGAGTCTGTGTCTATATAAAGGTACACAGGACACAGAATGAGTTATACAGGGAACTCTGGTACCACTCATGTATTATAAGCCTAAGTATCCCCTACGTAAATTAAAGGATATTAGAAGTCCAGGAGGAGTTCTGTGTACATATAAAGGTACAAGGACACAGGACTGAGTTATACAGGGAACTCTGGGTACCACCCATGTATATACAGGGATAATGTACCCCTACTGTAAATAAGGATATTAGAAGTCACTGAGGATTCTGTGTCTATAAAAAGGTACAAGGACAACAGAATGAGTTATTACAGGGAACTCGGTTACCACTCATGTATTATAAGGATAATGTATCCCCTACTGTAAATTATAAGGATATTAGAAGTCAATGAGGAGTTCTGTGTCTATATAAAGGTACAAGGACACAGAGCTGAGTTATAAGGGAACTCGGTTACCACCATGTTATTATAAGGGTAATGTATCCCCTACTGTAAATTATAAGGATTTAGAAGTCACTGAGGAGTTCTGTGGCTATATAAAGGTACAAGGACACAGACTGGTTATACAGGAACTCTGGGTACCACTCATGTATTATAAGGGATAATGTATCCCCTACTGTAAATTATAAGAGATATTAGAAGTCACTGAGGAGTTTGTGTCCTATATAAAGGTAAAGGAAACAGACTGAGTATTACAGGGAACTCTGGGTACCACCCATGTATTATAAGGGATATGTATCCTACGTAAATTATAAGGATATTAGAAGTCACTAGGAGTTCTGTTCATATAAAGGACAAGGACACAGACTGAGTTTATACAGGGAACTCTGGGTACCACTCATGTATATAAGGGATAAGTATCCCTACTGTAAATTATAAGGATATTAGAGTCACTGAGGAGTTCTGTGTCTATCTAAAGGTACAAGGACACAGACTGGTTACTCAGGGAACTCTGGGTACCACCCCATGTATTAAAGGGATAATGTACCCCTACTGTAAATTAAGGATATTAGAGTCCTGAGGAGTTCTGTGTCTATTAAAGGTAAACAGGACACAGACTGAGTTATACAGGGAACTCTGGGTAACCCACTCATTATTATAAGGGATAATGTATCCCCTACTGTTAAATTATAAGGATATAGAAGTCACTGGAGGAGTTCTGTGTCTATATAAAGGTACAAGGGACACAGACTGAGTTATACAGGGAACTTGGGTACCACTCATGTATTATAAGGGATAATGTATTTCCCCACTGTAAATTATAAGGATATTAGAAGTCAGTGAGAGTTCTGTGTCTATATAAACGGTACAAGGACACAGACTGAGTTATACAGGGAACTCTGGGTACCAATCATGTATTATAAGGGATAATGTATCACCTACTGTAAATATAAAGGAATTAGAAGTCAATGAGGAGTTCTGTGTCATATAAAGGTACAAGGACACAGACTGAGGTTATACAGGGAACTCTGGGGTACCACCCCAGTATATAAGGGATAATGTATCCCCTACTGTAAATTATAAGGATATTAGAAGTCATGAGGAGTTCTGTGTCTATATAAAGGTACAAGGACACAGACTGAGTTATACAGGAACTCTGGGTACCACCCATCGATTATAAGGGATAATGTATCCTACTGTAAATTATAAGGATATTAGAAGTCACTGAGGAGTTCTGTGTCTATCTTAAGGTACAAGGACACAGGACTGAGTTATACAGGGAACTCTGGGTACCACCCATGTATTTATAAGGGATAATGTATCCCCTACTGTAAATAAAGGATTATTAGAAGTCACAGAGGAGTTCTGTGTCTATATAAAGGTACAAGGACACAGAACTGAGTTATACAGGGAACTCTGGGTACCACTCATGTATTATAAGGGATAATGTACCCCCTACTGTAAATTATAAGGATATTAGAAGTCAATGAGGAGTCTGTGTCTATTATAAAGGACAAGGACACAAGACTGAGTTATACAGGGAAACTCTGGGTACCACTCATGTATTATAAGGGGATATGTACCCCTACTGTAAATTATTAAGGAAATTAGAAGTCATGAGGAAGTTCTGTGTCTATATAAAAGGTACAAGGACACAGACTGAGTTATACAGGGAAATCTGGGTACCACTCAGTATGTTAAGGGATAATGTATCCCCCTAGTAAAATTATAAGGATATAGAAGTCATGAGGAGTCTGTGTCTATATAAAGGTACAAGGACACAGACTGAGTTATACAGGGAACTGGGGTACCACTCATGTATTATAAGGGATAATGTTCCCCTACTGTAAATTTAAGGATATTAGAAGTCACTGAGGAGGTTCTGTGTCTATAAAGGTACAAGGACACAGACTGAGATTATACAGGAACCTGGGTACCCACCCAGTATTATAAGGGATAATACCCCCACTTGTAAATATAAGGATATAGAAGTCCACTGAGGAGTTCTGTGTCCTATATAAAGGTACAAGGACACAGACTGAGTTATACAGGAACTCTGGGTACCACCCATGTATTATAGGATAATGTATCCCCTACTGTAAATTATAAGGATATTAGAAGTCACTGAGGAGTCTGTGCTCTATAAAGTACAAGGACACAGACTGAGTGTATACAGGGAACTCGGGTACCACTCATGTATTATAGGGATAATGTATCCCCTACTGTAAATTAAAGGATATTAGAAGTCACTGAGGAGTTCTGTGTCTATATAAAGGTACAAGGACACAGACTGAGTTAGTTATACAGGGAATCTGGGTACCACTCATGTATTATAAGGGATAATGTATCCCCTACGTAAATTATAAGGATATTAGAAGTCACTGAGGAGCTTCGTGTCTATATAAAGGTACAAGGACACAGACTGAGTTATACAGGGAACTCTGGGTCCACTCATGTATTAAAGGGATAATGTATCCCCTACTGTAAATTATAAGGATATTAGAAGTCACTAGGAGGAGTTCGGTGTCATATAAAGGTACAAGGACACAGACGGAGTTATACAGGGAACTCTGGGTACCACCCATGTGATTATAGGGATAATGTATCCCTACTGTAAATTATAAGGATAGAGAAGGTCACTGAGGAAGGTCTGTGTCCATATAAAGGTACCAAGGACACAGACTGAGTTATACAGGAACTCTGGGTACCAACCATGTATATAAGGGGAATGTATCCCCTACTGGAAAATTATAAGGATATTAGAAGTCACTGAGGAGTTCTGTGTCCATATAAAGGTACAAGGACACAGACTGAGTTATACAGGGAAATCTGGGTACCACCCATGTATTATAGGGAAATGTATCCCTACTGTAATTATCAAGGATATTAGAAGTCCACGAGGGAGTTCTGTGTCCTATAAAGGTACAAGGACACAGACTGAGTATACAGGGAACTCTGGGTACCACTCAGGATTATAAGGGATAATGTATCCCCCTATGTAAATTATAAGGATATTAGAAGTCACTGAGGAGTTCTGTGTCTAATAAAGGTACAAGGACACAGATGAGTTATCAGGGAACTCTGGGTACCACATGTATTATAAGGGATATGTATCCCCTACTGTAATTATAAGGATATTAGAAGTCACTGAGGAGTTCTGTGTCATATAAAGGTACAAGGACACAGACTGAGTGTATACAGGGAAACTCTGGGTACCACATGATATCGGGATAATGTATCCCCTTATGTAAATTATAAGGATATTAGAAGTCACTGAGGAGTTCTGTGTCCATATAAAGGTTACAAGGACACAGACTGAGTTATCAGGGAACTCGGGTACCACCATGTATTAAAGGGATAATGTATCCCCTACTGTAAATTATAAGGATATTAGAAGTCACTGAGGAGTTCTGCGGTCATATAAAGGTACAAGGACAGAGATGAGTTATACAGGGAACTCTGGGTACCACCCATGGTATATAAGGGATAATGTATCCTACCTGTAAATTATAAGGATATAGAAAGTCCACTGAGGAGTTCTGTGTCTATATAAAGTAACAAGGACACAGACTGAGTATACAGGGAACTCTGGGTTACCACTCATGTATTATAAGGGATAATGTATCCCTACTGTAAATTATAAGGATATAGAAGTCCCTGAGGAGTTCGTATCTTGCTATATAAAGTACACGAGACACAGCACTGAGTTATCAGGGAACTCTGGGTACCACCATGTATTATAAGGGAAGTTATCCTCCACTGTAAATTATAAGGATATTAGAAGTCACTGAGGAGGTTCGTGTATATATAAGGTACAAGGACAAAGCTGAGTTATACAGGGAACTGGGTACACCATGTCTTATAAGGGATAATGTAGTCCCCGTACTGTAAATAAAGGCCAAAATATATATTAGGATATAGAAGTCACTGAGGGGGAGTTCCGTTCTATATTAGGTACAGGACACAGGCTGAGTTATTACGGGAAACTCTGGGTAACCATTCATGTATATAAGGGAATACATGTATCCCACTGTAAATTCATAAGGATATTAGAAGTCACTGAGGAGTTCTGGTCCTATAAAGGTACAAGGACACAGAAGAGTTATACAGGGAAATCTGTGGTACCAACTCCATGTATATAGGGATAATGGTATCCCTCACTGTAAATTATAAGGATATTAAAGTCACTGAGGAGGTCGGTGTCCAATAAAGGTACAAGACACAGATGAGTTTATACAGGGAACTCGTGAGGTACCATCTCATGTATATAAGGATATGTATCCCCTACTGTAAATTATAAGGATATTAGAAGTCACTGAGGAGTTCTGTGTCATATAAAGGTACAAGGCACAGGACTGAGTATACGGGACGGGAACTCTGGGTACCACCCATTATTATAAGGATAATGTATCAATACTGTTAAATTATAAGGATATTATAGAAGTCACTGAGGGGAGTTCGTGTCCATATAAGGGTACAAGGACACAGACTGAGTGATACAGGGGAACTCTGGGTACCACTCAGTAATTATAAGGATAAGTATCCCCTACTGTAACTTATAAGGAATTAGAAGTCCCCACTGAGAGTTCTGATGTCTATATATAGGTACAAGACACAGACTGAGTTATACAGGGAACTCTGGGTACCATTCAATGTATTATAAGGGATAAGGATCCCTATGTAAATTATAAGGAATTAGAAGTCCATGAGGAGTCTGTGTCCATATAAGGTACAAGGCACAGACTGAGTTATACAGGGGAACTCTGGGACCACTATGTATTATAAAGCGATAATGTTATCCCCTACTGTAAATTTAAGGATATTAGAGTCACTTGGGAGTTCTGTGCTATATAAAGGTACAAGGACACAGACTGAGTTATACAGGGAAATCTGGGTACCACTCATGTATTATAAGGGATAATGTATCCCCTACTGAAATTATAAGGAATAGAAGTCACTGAGGAGTTCTGTGTCCATATAAATGGTACAAGGACACCACAGGGACTTGAGTTTTCTGAGTTATACAGGGAAACCTGGGTACCACTCACTATGTATTATAGGGATAATGTATCCCCTATCGGTAAATTATAAGGATATTAGAAGTCACTGAGGAGCTCTGGGTCTATCATAATGGTACAAAGGAAACACAGACTGAGTATACAGGAACTCTGGACCACTCATGTATTATAAGGGATAATGTATCCCGACTGTAAACTATATGTATATTGCCACAATAGCCCAAATAGATACATTAGGGTCCACACCCTCCCATGCTCCGTGCCCCAAAACAATTGTTAAAGGAGGGGGAGACCACACCGGATGATCTGCAAGTACCGGAGTTTGGGACTTATAACAAGATCCTTTTGTAACTAGTAACTACCCTAATGTAGATTATAATTAAAATTACACCTTAATAATAAATGTATAATTTACAAAGCCAGGCACTGTGTTTATATTTAGAAGATTCTTGAATGGACAATCAAGTACTTGATTCTACTACCTTCATTTCCGATGGCTTCAATCTAAATGTCCCCACAACCCTTCAATAGGCCACAGTTATCGCCTAATAGTCCCCATTATTCATGAAAGCCCAGCAAGATTCCCAGCTGGCTCCCAATGGTGGCCACACTTATTAAGTTAGGTAGGAAAATCCCCACCAATTTTTGACCTGATATAACGGTGACAATTTTACATCAAATAATTGTCTTGGTTCAAACTGGCATGTTGGTACATTTTGGCCAATCGTTCGGGTCTTCAATGTGCAAGCAAACCAATAAAAAATCGGTCGCCACCAAAATGACGGTCCGCACCCACCTTTTCTTCTAAGTACAAATCACTTATGATAGGCCAGTTTGGCGGGTTCAATTATTGTCGCACCAGGGCCTAATGGTGCCAATCTAGCACGCATGGACCGCGGTGCCAATCACGCAGCACAATGGGGCAGTGCCCAATAAGCATGCCCAATTTGCACCCCTAAATGACCCCAACCACCGCCTGGTTTGGGAGGGATTCCTGGGTGTATAGCCAGAATTACCATGGGGATATAATTACACTAGTTAAATCAACATATATAAAAGCCGACCCGAGTATAAGCCAGGTACATATTTTACCTCAAAAATTAGAAATCATGATCTGGGGTTGAAATATAGACTCTGATCACCACAGACAACAAACAAGACAGAACTAAATCCCAGCACCCCCTATTTAAGTCATCAACGCTGTCAGAAATGCTGGGAATTGTTAGTTAAGGTCCAGCTAATGCCCCTGGACAGTTTACTACTAGCCATGAGCCGCTGTACGAGGCAGACAACACCGTATCCAGTGGAGCCCATAAGGAGGAGTGTAGTGACCATAATTACGGTATTATTAACCTAACCACAGTGGTTTCCTGGAACCAGACTTTGCTGCTTTTTGAATTAACCCTTCCGCTGGAACCGCCGTTTCTCCTAGAACTTCAAGCTGTACGTACTAGGAAAGCACCCCGTTCATGCTTTACAGCTGCTGCCCTGAACATCATCAAGGATAGGTGGGGAAAGACGGCCCCTATTGGGCCCACAATGCTGGTCAGCCAATGAAGAGGGAGAAGGCTCAGCCAATGGCACGAGTGAGGGATGTGATTGTGAAATTGAGCGCGGATTTACAGAGGTTAGTTGACTCGAGTATAGAACGAGGTTAGGTTGCAGCCTCTTTAAAGCCCTCGCTTATACTCGCGTAATACGGTACAGTTTTATTATTATTATGGTTATATAGCGCCAACATCTTCGTGAGATCTTTACAATTACTCTGTCTACATTCATCAGCTCGCCCTGAAGACGCTTACAATCTAATTACTTTTTCTCACATACAACCTATTAGTATGTCTTATTGATCCCGGGGGAAACGTAGTGTATATAGAGGAACCCACCTGACACGAGAGAACATACAAACTCCACCTCTGATTACACAAGATCCAAACCCAGGACGGGGCTGCAAGGATCACGGAGCTACGGATAGCCCAGTTCCTCAATGGGTGAAAGTTTTATCATCTCAACGTTATTACCAAACAGTTTACTGTAAAACCAGTTCATCAAGACATGTTCACCCCCCAAAATACCCCCACCCCAAACCCTAACCCATTTATTTACAGACCAAACTGGCCGCAGGGAATTAAGAACCTGAACAATGTACAACTTCACACATTCTCTTCTGGGGGTAGACCTGTCATTCACGACTCAGTCAATGGCTAATGTAAACTACCTAATGGTTGTTTACCTGAGCACGGAAGCTCAGCTGGCATCCCACAAAAAGCTCTGACGAGATTACTGCCTCAGGGAAGCCAGGAATAAAGTGAGGTCGGTGAATTGAATAACTCCCTTCTGTGGCTCTGTGACGTTGCAGTTTTTATGATAAAATATCATTATGGGGATGAATTATTCCAAGCAGGATTACTGCACCCGTGTGATTAGGTTGACTCTGTGAGGCTTAGTCCATTGGGTCCAGATGATCTTCACTGTCTGGTTCTTCTTGCTCTGTCTTTTTTATGGAATAATTTTCTGGTCTTCTGTCGGAGACACCTGCCGGAAATGAACAGAAAGAGCCCGTAAGGACGGGAGAGTAGGATATGATTGGTTGGTAAACATGGTACACACCGGTCAACTATGTCCAATAATTCCACTGAGAGTCTCGTGATGATAAACGTGAATTAGGGGGCCATAACTTGCTAGACAACTGCCCGCAATGTTCTTAGTGTGCCGGTCTTTATTATGGGGCTCTGATCCCAGCAACTAAAGGCCAGGTGGTTTGATCAGGATTCGTGGTGTAATAATCAGGGTACCAGTCCCATAAGGAGGAGTACTGACCCAGGAACTCTCCTCAGTGCGCCAGGAGTGCTGCTAAGGAGAGTGGGGGGGCCTGACCAATAATTTCACAAGGGCCTGGCTCCTGGGCACTTACCCCGATCATTGATGGACATTGGGAACTTTCCATGGGTCCCAGAGACTTTCACAGCGGAATCTTTTTTTTCTCTGTTTTTTACTGGGATATTTCTGGTTTCTTCGCTACACAAACCCTCACACATAAAATAGACACGTTCAATGTTAAAGGGGGTGAAGGAAAGGTTTTAAATCAATCAGATTTAACCGTTTGGACGGGTGCCTACCACGGCCTATAATACCATGTGGAGCACAAAGGGGCAGGGAGGGGATTTTATGGAATAAACCAGAAGACGTAGGTTAATTTAGTACAATTCCAGCAGCCATATAAAGGAGAGTGAAATGTTTACAACTGTTTTAAATTCAAGGTACTTTGTATTATGAGGCTTTATTTTGTTCTTTGACAACATGGAAAATTAAGGTAGAATCATGGACAAACACCCTCGGTGCATGATTAGATACCAGATAGTTTAGCCCGAATTATTGGGTCCTTTAAAATATTTTTCATTACCC
Organism: Hymenochirus boettgeri; assembly: GCA_019447015.1. Classification (NCBI taxonomy): domain Eukaryota; kingdom Metazoa; phylum Chordata; class Amphibia; order Anura; family Pipidae; genus Hymenochirus; species Hymenochirus boettgeri. The sequence goes on along the minus strand of CM033476.1, from coordinate 97,548,074 downwards.
AGTAGGTATCATACAAGAAGACCTCTCGGAGCAGTCATCAGACCCACCCACTTTATGACGTCACAACCCAAGTGAGTGACTGTCGCTCACTGTGCCAGCTTTGCACACTGTAAAGGAGGCGGCACAACCCAGGAAAGATTTCAGGGAGAGTATCCCAGTCCAGAATGATGGCAAAAGATGAGTAAGGTTTGCAAGGTCGGGGGTTCGGGTACCAAAGTTCAGCGAAAATATTGATGTTGTGTACGGGCCAATTAACAAAGTGTCATTTAAGGGAGTCCCACCGGGAGAGTGACTTTGGGTATTTGGTTAATTGAAGAACAGGGAAAGAGCTGTGTCGTGCTTACGTCTTCAATTAAAACTGCAGGAGCGGAACAAAGCTGGGAAATTACCTGGTCTCAGCTCCTGCCTGGTTCTCAACCCCGCATGGGGTTTCGTTAGTCTATGCACATGCGTTAGGACCCTCAGAAGAACAGAGGAGGTGCGCCAAGACCAGGTAAGTTCCGTATCTTCTCTCCTGGCTCGTGTACATGGCAGCAACCACAACACACTCAGAAGTTCGATGGCTACTTACAGTCAGTTATTTATAGCATCCATAGGAGGCAAAGTTTTTTTTCAGTATAACGTACCCTTTAAAGTAGAAAACGGACATTAAAGGTGATAAAAAAAAACACAAAAACAGACAAAATATAAATGAGAGTTTTTAAACAAATTTAAGCAACAAAAATACAATGATCATGCATGTTAGTTAATGTCAGCACACAACCAGATGGCCTGAATTTTAGTTCATGTCATTCTTAAATCCCCCACTTTCAGAAAGATATATGTTTCTACATGTCAGATTCTCTGGAGTACAAATGGATACAAGACCCACACAGCAACCCCACGTATTCTGAAACTAAACAGTTTAAAACAGGAAACATTTAGAAGAACATGATTGGTATAATTATTATCTAACCCCGGTAATGCAGCATACTAACAATTCACATACAATTTAAATAAATTCACACCCAGAATTTTTTTAGAAGCAGGCCATTGGAATTATTTCCACGTATAAAACTCTTTAAAACACCCTAAAATATACATTGTTACTGTAACACGACCTAACACACCCCCACATACCATTCTGTTATACAACGGCATGCCACATGCATTGGTGCTGCAGTAAACATATAGGCAACGCAGTAAGGAACACGAATATTCCAAACTAAAAAACTACAAATCCAATAGGATATCAGGAATCAAATCACAATGTAATAGCAGCAAAATTTTCCGTGAACGTTTGAGCACATCCACTAAGGACGCAGGGTAAGCCTGCTCCGTATAGTCTACAACCTGTTAATGCCTCTAATGATTAAGCAGATAGATTGGTAAATCGTTTTTCTTCTCACTTGCTACAACTGGAGATTTAGATTGCATACTGAAACAGCTGGGCTCATCACGGTCATGTGATATCTGTTAAAGACGAGTGATTTTAACATGGTTATACGGGTGATTTGCCACGTAAACATTGGTATAAACATAAACTAGAGGTAAATGAGGGGGTTACCCTGAAAACTGTATATACAATCCAAGTCTGATCATTTAACTTCTTGTAAATATGTTAGCTGATCGACCCTAGTCTATGTATAGCTTGTTATAATATGGCTTCATGTAGAGCTTTATTCTATGTGTTCTGGGGGCGTTTTGGATGCGTACATGGTTTGGAATGTTAATTTTCTCAGCAGTGAGTCTTGCATGGTGTGTGCATCTAGTTCAGCGTTGAGTTCATTTACTTTATGTGTTTTCTTTGAAAAAACTGTACCTGATAATTCCAGGTTTTCTGGGGCTCTTCGTGAGTGTCTTGGCTCTTGGACAACTCTTGATTATTCTTTTGGCTCCTTGTCAGAAATCTTACGGGGAGCACCGATCGTGGCCGTTTTTGTGATGAAATGAGCACCTTCCACTCCGGATTATGGCCCCAATGGTGCTTACCGGAACATTCAGAAGCTCCGAAATGCGTTCTGTACCCAATGCATCAGTATGTTTTGCCGACAATAGTTGCGAAGTTCGTGAGAGAGCTCTTTACTTTTACCCATCATGAGATGCTTCTTGTGGTGAGTACCTTAGTAATGAGAAACCTTTTATTGGCCATCAGTTAGGACTACAACCAGGCCGATACTAATTCCACTTATAGGGCAGGATTGCCTTCCTAAATACTGACAGATTTAGCTTGTTTATAGGTTTCCATTCCATTTTGCAATCTCGATTCTTCAGGTGTTTTCAATACTTATCAGCACGTATCATTCCACACGACACATAATGTAAATTGATGGAGTTCTTTGTACGTGGGGATTGTTATTGTATCATTCATAGCCTCATTAGAAAAAGATTTACTAAAAAAAATATTTTCCCGGTCATACTTCCCTAATGTATAATAGGGTAGGGGATAGTACTGTTTTTGTTTTATCTACAATTTGTTAATGTATAAGGTACATGTCTGTGTATGAGTGAACTACCTGAGAAACCCCTTCGAACTTTAGCTCAACCATGAGGTGTAGCTACACGCCTCTAAGACTACTGTTACACTATTCCATATACTTGCCCAACATCTCGACTTACCCTCATTCCAATTGCACCCATCGCTGATTTTATTTCAAGTCGCAAAACAGACACCCTGTTTATAAATAATTAAGGCTGAGTGGCACAGTACCAAGTCTAAAATACCACCTTCAATGCTATGGCAAAAAACAAAAAATCTTACAGTAATAAATCAATTTGAGCAAAATTCCGTCGATTTGATCGGAATATCATGACATTTTTCGCGTTTCAATACAATGGTCAATTTGAAAAAACTATGATCAGCCCAAGGCATTAATTTTCCTCCACCTTACCCAAACCACGCTGAACTCTACAATATGGCGGACGACGTGGGGATCTATGGGTCTGGCCAATCGGAAATCCAACCGGAAAAATATTGGGCTGTGTATAAGCTTTTACTCACATCACATCATAAAAATCAATCACATGACTTTGATAAGATCTATTTCCCATGAACCATGCGTATTACCGATTAAAGATCAGCCTTAAATTAAACCGATTTAGATATGAGCCCGAACAAAACAGGGTTATTCAAAAAAGGTCTTATCGTGTAAAATGGTGACCTAAGTTTTGTCCACACCAAATCAGATCTTACTTTCAAAATGTTAATAAGATCTGATTGAGTGGAGCAAAATAAGCACCATTTGATAACGATAAGAACTTTATTGCATATCTCCGGATAGTTTCCAGCTTCCCTACCACTGAGTTAGGCTGACAGGTCATAGTTTAACAGCTGTGAACGACTAACCCCCTTTATGAATATTGGATACATCTCTTTTCCAATTCCAGCGGCACATCCCCAGACCAAAGGAAGTGAAAAGATAAGGAACAGTGGATGTAGATAGAACTGAACTAAGCTTCTTATAGGCTATGGCTCACCTAAGAAATCGACTGGGTGGCTTTCCGTTTCATTGAAGAATGGGAAGTAAAGGAGCTTATCTTACAGCAGGTAGGTTCTCCCATCGTCTTACGCCGACTCCCACCAGCTAACCTTTTAATGCACAAACAGTCTAGACGCCTAGCGAGGTGATGGTCCACGTACCCCACTTTCTTGAGTTCTCTTCTTGTGTGGTGATAAGAAAGTTATGTTGCCATGTATTAACCTCTGGTAGTCGATAAGGAGGTTTAAACAATCAGGGTGGATGTTTCTTAGATAATGTGCTTTTCACTGAATATTGAATATACTGAATAGGTGGATAATTGTTGAAAAGACAGGTCGGCCAGTAGTAGCCAGCACCGTGTTCTGTCTAAAAGTGGGGGTCACTCAGGGAACATACTACTGCACACGACAACATGCTAGGGCGCCTGGCGCTCATTAAGGGACACATCAATAACAAGGTCACCTAATGTAGCTATTAAGCAATGGACTCTGACCGATCTGTCTTTATAGTCGTCCTGTACACACCAGTGGATTTCTAGGAGATTACATGGAAGTGATTAACACCCATAGACCTTATTCACCCCCAGTCCCACACACAGGGTTGTTAGGGATTAACTGGAGTGATACAACCTATGACCTTATTCACCCCCAGTTCCCCACACAGTGGACTTGTCTAGGGATTACATGGAGGATACAGTCCCTATAGACCTATAATCACACACCCCAGTCCCCACACATGGACTTTCGTAGGGATACATGGAGTGATTACCCCCCATAGACCTATATTACCCCCGTCCCACACACGGGTGTCTAGGGATTACTGGGAGTGATTACAACCCCTTAAGACCTATATTCCACCCCCGTCCCACACACACTGGATTGTCCCTAGGATTACATGGATGATATACAACCCTATAGACCTATATTCAACCACAGTTCCCACACCCACAATGATTGTTCTAGGATTACAATGGAGTGATTACACCCCTATAGACCTATATTATCACCCCCAGTCCCACACACACAGTGGATTGTCTAGGGATTACATGGAGTGTTTACACCCCTTCGACCATAGTTCCCCCCCGTTCCCGCACACACTGGATTGGGTCTAGGGATTACATGGAGTGATTACACACCCTATGAACCTATATTCACCCCCAGTCCCGCACACAGTGGATTTCTAGGGAATTACATGGAGTGAGTTACACCTATAGACCTAATTCACCCCCAGTCCAAACACTGGATTGTCTGGGATTACATGAGTTGATTACACCCTAAATACCTATATTCCCCCCAGTCCCACACAAATGGATTGGTCTAGGGATTACATTGAGTGATACCACCCCTATAGACCTATATCACCCCCGTCCCGCACACACTGGATTGTCTGGGTATTACATGGAGTGATTACACCCCTATAGACCTATAGTCACCCCCAGTCCCGCACACCACGGATTGTTAGGGATAAGGAGTGTCATACATACAAACCCTATAGACCTATGATTCCCCCCCCAGTCCCGCACCCACACTGGATTGTCTGAGGGATTACATGGGAGTGATTAACACCCCTATAGACCTATAATGTATACCCCCAGTCCCGCACGACTTGGATTTGGGATTACACTGGAGTGATTACAACCCCTACTAGACCTAATTCACCCCCATCCCGCCCTCGCACACAATGGATTGTTAGGGATTACATGGATGATTACACCCCTATGAAGACCTATATTACCCCCCGCCAGTCCCCGCCACACCTGGATTGTTCTAGGGATTACATGGAGTGAATTACAACTCCTTAGAACTATTTACCCCCAGTCCCCACACATGGTTGTCTAGGGTATTACATGGAGTGATACACAATACCCCTATAGCCTATATTCCCCCAGTTTTTTTCCCAACACACTGGATTGTTAGGGATACATGGAGGTGATTTTACACCCCATAGGACCTATATTCCACCCCCGTCGACACACACACTGGATTGTCTAGGGATTACATGGATGTGTATACACCCTATAGACCTATATTACACCCCAGTCCACACACACTGGATTGTATGTTAGGAATTAACATGGAGTGATTCACACCCTCTAGAACCTATCTTCACACACCCCAGTCCCACACAACAGTGGATTGTCTAGGGATTACATGGAGTGATTACACCCCCTATAGACCTATATTCACCCCCAGATCCCACACACACAGTGTGGATTGTATAGGGATTTAATGGAGTGATTACACAAACCCTATAGACCTAATATTCAACCCCACAGTCCCACACAAGTGGATTGTCTAGGGATTACATGGAGTGATTACACCCCTTAGCCCTAATCACCCCCAGTCCCACACACAGGGGATGTCTAGGGATTACATGGAGGATTACAAAACCCCTGATACGACCTATATTCACCCCCCAGTCCCCCCACAACTGGATTTCTAGGGATTCATGGAGGATTTTACACCCCTATAACCGGTATTATTCACCCCAGTCCCACACACAGTGGATTGTCCTAAGGGATTCAATGGAGTGATTACACCCGATAGACCTATATTCCCACCCCAGTCCCACACACTGGATTGTCTTGGATTACATGGGGTGAGTTACATACACCCTATAGACGCTATATTCACGCCCCAGTCACACACACACCGTGGATTGTCTAGGATTTCACATGGAGTGATACATACCCAATAGACCTATATTCACCACACGTCCACCACACAGGTGCAGGGAGTTTGTACTTACCCAGAAGCCCCAGGCTGGAGAGAGGAGAAGCAGGGTATGGGTAATGTCAGGGGATTCCTAGGCTGGTAGGGGGGGGCTGTGGGTCTCAGGTCCAGCACTGATCTCTCCTCCACTGCCCCACCAACCAAAAATGGCTTCCACTTCCTGTGGGGACTTCACTGAACTGACAATTGTAGAATTATTGGCCTAGAGTTCAGGGGGATGAGTCCCAAGCCATGTTGGCCATCATAGAGGAAGGCGGACGGATTTTCGCCCATAGGGCAGGGCATCAAGATCGTTAAGTCTCCACCTTGTGGCTGTGATTGGTTAAAAGTTGTCCATCTTCTCTATTCTAGGTGTTGTGTGATTGGATGGAGACAGGGATGTGTGGGAATGGGCGGGGCTCATTTTACACTCATCCCTGGGATTTCCTCTGCACATTGGATATTTATAATAAAGAAACCTAACAGAAGGAGGACTACAATTTCCAGCATGACTGTCCTACATTTATATCGGATATTAAGGTTTTATAGGAGCCTATGCAAAAAGTGACTACAAACAATTCCCAGCATGCCGAGTGCGGACTTCACTAAGGAAGCGTTATTTTATAAAATATGGTGAGGGACTCAGCTGGGATAGTACTACAACTCCCAGCATGCCTAGTCCTGACTTTCAAATAGAAGGTTATTTTTATTGGAGCCTACAGTTAGGGATATATACAAATACCCAGCTGCCTAGTGCTGATTCATATGAAAGGTTATTTTTATTGGGAGCCTACAGCATGGGACTACTACAATCTTCCAGCATGCTTAGGCTGACTTTCAATATGAAAGGTTTATTTTTGATTGGGAGCTACAGCTAGGATACTTACTAAATCCCAGCAATGCCTAGTGCTGGACTTCAATAGGAATGCCTGACGAACATTCACGTATATAAAGTATAGGGGAGTCAGCCGCGTCATTGGGAAACTGCAGTCCCAAACTTCATACCTATGCTATTGCACGTTGTAAGGAGAAACGCTGGCGATACAAACTCCGCGGCATGTGTGTTCAAGGTTAGAATTGAACTCAGGACCTCAGCGCTGCAAGGTATAGTGCTAACCACTGAAGCCACCGTACTGTGAGTAAGATTTGAATGAAATACACATGTAACAACCTTTCCGAATCATGTGACATTCAGAAGTCACCTAATCTATTCATGTAATAACAACCTTTACCAACGAACACTATCCACTATCGTTTGTATGTACAGGCATCAGGTGGAAGAAAAGTGTATGTAACAGATGGTCGCTAATGTTCATCCAGGCAGCATTGTTGCGAAAGTCTGATTGTTGTACGAACCTTAAGAGGTCACCAGATAAGGCATGAATTATTAAACCAGGTTGGTGTTAAAAAGGACATTTTAAGTTTAAAGGTCTAGTCTCCCCGGCGTTAGGGAGAACATCAGTCATATTGTATCCAGATTCTATAGCCTAACAAGACATCGTTACTGTGTTGTACACAGCTTTAGAACTGGTAAACTATATAACTAGGGTATAAACGTTGACTTAGATGGACGTATGTCTTATATCAACTCTCCAATACTATTTTATGTAACTGTTATACAGACATTTTGGGTAGGGTATAAAGTGGACTAGATTGACGTATGTCTTTATTAAAATACAATACGTTGTTTACTATTGTAACTGTTATACAAACATTATAAAAGGGGTGGGTATAATGGTGTGACTAGAGGAGTATGTCTTTATATAACCTCCAATACTATGTTACTATTAACTGTTATATAATTATGTGTGGGTATAAAGGTTGGACGATGGACGTATATATCTTTATACAACCTCCAATACTATGTTACTAGTAAACTGTTTAAACCGCATTATGGGTGGGTATAAATGTTGGACCTGAGATGGACGTATGCTTTAGACAACTCCCAATACTATGAATGTGTATACAGACATTATGGGTAGGGTATAAAGGTTGACTAGAGGACGTATTGTCTCTTATACATCATCTCAATACTATTGTACTATGTAACGTTGTATAAGAACATTAGGTTGAGGTAACTGAGGTGGCGCTTCATCTAGATGGAGATAGTCTTTATATCACCTCCAATACCAGTGTTCTATGTAACTGTAATACCGACCATTATGGGTATGAGTACTAAAGGGTTGACTAGAGGACGTATGTCTTTATACAAACCTCCATACTATGTTTCCTATGTTAAAACTGTTGGGTGGGATTAAAGGGTGGACTAGATGGCGGACGGGATGTCTTTATACAACCTCCATATACTATTGTAAACTGTTATAAGACATTATGGGTAGGGTATAAATGTTGGCCTAGATGATAGTTTCTATAAACCTCCAATACTATGTTACTATTAACGTTTTACGACATATGGGTAGGTAATAACGGATGGACTAGATGGACGTATGTCTTTATACAACCTCCAACACTATGTTACTATGGTAACTGTTAACAGCATTATTGGTAGGTATAAAGGTGGACTTAGAGGTGGACAATAGCTTCATTTACAACCTCCAATATTGTTACTATTATAACTGTTTATACAGACATTAGTGTAGGGTATAAAGGTTGGATAGATGGAACATATGTCTTTATAAAACCCTCAATACATGTTACTACATAACTGTTTTAAAAACATTATGGGTTAGGGTATAAAGGAGGAACCTAGATGGACGTATTTCTTTATTATAACATACAATAAGTATGTTACTATTAACTGTTCTACAGACATTATGGGTAGGGTAAACGGTTGGACGAGATGGAAGTATGTCTTTATACAAACCTCCAATTACTATGTTACTATGTAACGTTTTATACGGACATTATGGTCGGGTATTATAACGGTGGACTAGATGGACGTATGTCTTTATACAACCGCCAATACTATGTTACTATGTAAATTGTTAGATAGGACATTAGGGGTAGGGTATAAAGGTTGGATAGAGAATGGGATGTCTTATACAACCTCCAATACATGTTTACTATGTAACTGCTATAAGAACATTATGAGTAGAGGGCTTAGTAAAAGTTGTGATAGATGGACGTATGTCTTTATACAACCTCCATACTAGTTAATATGTAACTGTTATACAGACATATGGGGTAGGGTTTAGAAAGGTTGGACTAGATGTATGGATGTCTTTTTATACAACCTCCCAATACTGTGTTACTATGTAACGTTATACAGACATGTGGTAGGGTATAAAGGTTGGACTAGATGTAGTATGTCTTTAACAACCTCCAATACTATGTTTATATGTAACTGTATACAGACATTATGGGTAGGGAAAGGTTGGACTAGTGGATGTATGTTGTCTTGAGACAACTCCAATACTATGCTACTATGTAAACTGTTATACAGACAGTATGGGTAGGGTATAACGGTTTTGGACAAGATGGACGTATTGTCTTTATATAACCTCCAATACTATGTAAATGTAAACGGTATTACAGGACATTATGGATAGGGGTATAAGGTTGGACTAGATGGACCGTATGTCTTTTACAACCTCAAATACTAGTGTATAACTATGTAACTGGTATACAGACATATAGGGTAGGTATAAAGGTTGGAACTAGAGGACGTATGTCTTTAACAACCTCCAATACATGTTAAATATGTAAAACTGTTTACAGACATTAGGGTAGGGTATAAGGTTGACTTGATGGAACGTATGTCTTTACACAACCTCCACTACTATGTTAATATGTAACCGTGTATATGACATTATGGGTAGGGTATAAGGGTTGGACTAGAGGATGTTGTCTTTATAAACCTCCAATTACTATGTTACTATGTAATGTTATTACAGCATTATGGGTAGTGGCGTTATAAAGGGGGACTAGATGGACGATTGTTTGATACAACCTCCAATTACTATGTACTATTAACTGTTATACAGACATATGGGTAGGGTATAAAGGTTGGACTAAATGGACGTATGTCTTGATTACAACCTCCCATACTCTGTACATGTTAATGTTATACAGACATTATGGGTAGGGTATAAGGGTTGGGACTTGATGATGGATGTCTTATACAACCTCTAATACTATGGTAATATGTAATGTTAGACAGACATTATGGGTAGGGTATTAAAGGTGGACTAGTTGGACGCTATGTCTTTACAACATCAAATACTAGTGTTTACTATTGTAATGTTGATACAGGACTTATGGGTGAGGTATCTAAAGGGGGGACTAGTTGAACGTATGTCTTTATACAACCTCCAATACTATGTTACTATGTAAACTGTTATACAGACATTTAGGGTAGGGTTATAAAGGTGGAATAGATGGAGTTATGTCGTTATACAAACCTCCCAATGTTACTATGTTACTAAATATGTAACGGTATACAGGACATTATTGGGTAGGGTATAGGGGTTGGACGTGGATGGACATATGTCTTTATACAACCTCAATACATGTTAATATGTAAATTTTATATAGACATTATGGGTAGGGTATAAAGGTGGACTAGATGGACGTATGTCTTTATAAAAACCTCCAATACTATGTACTTGTAAACTGTTTACAGAAGTATGGGTAGGGTTATAAAGGTTGGACTAGATGGACGTATGTCTTTATTACAAACCTCAAGTACTATGTTACCTATGTAACTGTTATTACAGACTTAGGGTAGGGTATAAAGGTTGGACTAGATGTACCAGTTATTGTCTTATACAATTCCAATACTATGTTACTAGAACTGTTATACAGACATTATGGGTAGGGGTTATAAGGTTGGACTAGATGGACAGTCTGTCGTTATACACCTTCCAATACATGTTTACATGTAATTGTTGTACAGACAGTATGGGTAGTAGGGTATACAGGGTTGGACGAGATGGGACGCTATGTCTTATACAAACCTCCAATACGATGTTACTATGTAAATGTTTATACAGACATTATGGGTAGGTATAAAAGGTTGGACTAGATGGACGTATGTACTTTATACAACATCCATACGAGTTACATTTAACTGTGAGAAAGACATTATTGGTAGGGGTGTATATAAAGATCGGAGTTATACGGGAACTTAAGTAATCACTCATTTATAAGGGATAAGTATATTACTGTAAATTATAGGATATTAGAAATCAGAGGGTTCTCGTCTGTTAACAGGTACAAGGACACAGTCCTTACTTTCTAGAATTCTGATAGTTGCAACATTCCAAAAAAAAATTCTAGAGACATTTTAAATTAGACTCCGACATAAAAGTGACAATATCTATGACAACTGGATCCCATTATTAAAAAGAAAGTCAATATCAGTCAACGAGAACAGAGAAGTTACTTCAGAGATACAATCCCTGCAGATTTTCTAGTAATAAAAATACCGAAGTACTCTAGCATATTATCACGTGGTTTCCAAAAAACAGTACTGCCGACTTCCCACGGCAGCATGAACATCTGTCCAAAGGCTGAGTAGTATAGGGACATTCAAGGTCAAGCATGCCGGTCACCTGATTATCCACGGCCATGATGGACAGCAGTACGGATGAGTGGCAACACAAGAAGGGAATAGAGCTTTAGACAAAACCCAGTCCTTCGTACAGCGTACTTAACCTCTCAGTACCAAAGACAAGTACAGGGAGGGAAGGTGGTAAAAGCCCTCACACAGTAAAGTCCAGGCTGGAGATTGAGTACAGGGATGATGGGGTAAGTTCAGGACAAAAGCTTCCCAAGTCTGTCACTTGGTCCTCAGTCTCACAGACAGTACATGGATGAAGGTAAAATCCCTAAAAAGTAGTCCAGTCTGGAGAGGTACTACAGGGGATGATGGATAATGTCAGGGACACAGATTTCCCAGTTCTGTCCCTCATGTGGTCCATCAGTCCCACAGACAGTACAAGAGGAAGGTAATCCCTTACCCAGTAGGCCCGGCTGGAGATGTAGTACAGGGGAGATGGGGTATGTCAGGGACAAAGATCCTAGTATGTCCATACTTGGTCCCTCAGCCCACAGACAGTACAGGTGAGAAGGTAAATAGCCCTTAACCAGGAGTCCAAGGCGGGGATGTAGTACAGGGGATAGGGTAATGTCAGGGACAACAGATTCCCAGGTGCCCTCACTGTCCCTCAGTCACACAGACAGACAGGGGAGGAAGGTAAATCCTACTCCAGTAGTCAGGCTGGAGATTAGTACAGGGGATGATGGGTAATGTCAGGGACACAGATTCCCGTCTGCCCCTACAATGGGTCCCAGTCCCACAGACAGTACAGGGAGGAGGTAAATCCTACACAGTAGTCCAGGCTGGAGATGTAGTACAGGGGATGAGGGGTAATTGTCAGGGACAAGATTTCCCAGTCTTGGCCCTCACTGGTCCCTCAGTCCCAGACAGTACCGGGAGGAAGGAAGGAGGGTAAATCCCTTACCCGTACCCAGGTGGAGATGTAGTACAGGGGATTGATGGGTACATGTCCGGGACCACAGGATTCCAGTCTGTCATTGGGCTCAGTACCAACAGACGGTAAGGGAGGAAAGGAAATCCCTACCCAGTAGTCCAGGCTGGAGAATGTAGTACAGGGGGCGGGGAATTGTCAGGGACACGGATACCAGTTGTCCCTACCTGGTCACTTCAGTCCCACAGACAGACAGGGAGGAAGGTAAATCCCTTACCCAGTATAGTCCAGGCGGATGGAGATGTAGTAAAGGGGATGGTGGTAATGTCAGGGACACGGATCAACGTCTGTCCTCACTGGTCCCCAGTCCCACAGGACAGTACAGGGAGGAAGGTAAATCCCTACCCAGTAGTAGTCCAGGCTGGAGAGCGTACAGTGGAGATGGTATGCAGGGACACAGATTCCATTCTGCCCCTCACTTGGCCCTCGTCCAAGACAGTACGGGAGTGAATTAAATCCTTATCCAGTGCCATGCTGGAGATTATTACAGGGGAAGATGTGTAATGTCAGGGACACAGATCCAGTTGCATCACGGGTCCCTAGTCCACAGGACAGTACAGGAGAAGGTACAAACCTTACCCTTAGTCCAGGTG
>CM033476.1:97518077-97534755 GCA_019447015.1 Hymenochirus boettgeri | reverse complement strand
GGAAGACCTCAAGGAGAGAGGACAGGTAACACCGTGGTTATGACCGAATGAAGAGAGTCCTAAAGAGACAGAGAATGGAAGAGGGGAGGACAGGAGGAAAGGAGAGGGAGACGAGGAACAGGAGAGTAAATCTGTATAGTAGAATACTACAGATAGTAGTGTAGAGTATATAGTACCGTATAGGGGAAATAGGTTCCGTAGGTAATGTAATATTATACAGTAGAGTATGTATAGTAGTCAGTATAGTAAGGTATAGTATATAGTAAAGTATAGTTGTATATATAGTACAGTATAGTGTATAGTATATCTAGTACAGTATAGTAATGTATAGTATATATGTAGTATCGTATAGTATACAGTTTATAGTTAGAGTATAGAGTAATGTATAGTTGTACAGTAGGTAATGTCTATGTAATAGTACGAGTAAGTAATGTATATATAGTAGTCAGTATAGTATTAATGTATAGTAAATATAGTACAGTATATAGTATGTAGAGTATATGTACAGTATAGTAATATATATAGTCAGTATAGTAAGTATAGTACTATAGTACAGTTATAGTAGTGTATAGTTATGTAACAGTAGAGTTGTAGTATAATAAGTACGTATAGTAATGTATAGTATATAGTACAGTCATAGTAAGTATAGTTGTACAAGATAGTAATATATAACAGTATTATAGTATATAATACGTTGTACAGTTATGTTAGTGTACAGTAGAGTATGTCGAGTATATAGTACAGTATTTGTAGGTATAGTATAAGTACAGTAATATGTATATAATAGTACAGATAGGTGTATAGTATTAGTAGTAATAGTAGTGTATAGTAATCTATACAGTATATAGGTGTTAGTATATAGTACCAGTATGAGAATGTTATACATATTATAGTATAGTCGAGTTAATGTATAGTATATAGTACAGTAGAGTAATGTAAGTATATAGTACAGTATAAGTAATATATAACAGTTTATAGTAATAGTACAGTAGAGTAATGTCTAGTATATAGTACAGTATATGTATCAGTAGAAGTATGTACAAAAATTATGTATAACATTAATAAACATCGTAAGTATTAGTAACAGTAATGTATAGTATATAGTGTAGTCATGTAAAAAACAGTATATAGTAATGAATAGTTTTGAATGATAGCGTACAGTATAACGGGATCGGTAAGTGGGTATGAGCCTGGCAGAGGGACCCATTGAATGTGAACATTGGTGTGTCTGTGGAGGGATCAGGGATTGGTAAGTGGGTAGAGCCTGGCAGAGGGACCCATTGAATGTGAACATTGGTGTGTCTGTGTAGGGATCGGGATTGGTAGCTGGTAACTGGCAAGGGGGCCCATTGAATTGACAACATTGGTGTGTCTGTGGGGGATCAGAGATTGGTAAGTGGGTAGACTTGCGGGGGCCCATTGAATGTGAACCATTGGTGTGTCTGTGGGATCAGGATTGGTGAGTGGGTAGAGCCTGGCAGAGGGACCCATTGAATGTGAACATTGGTGTGTCTGTGGGGGGATCAGGGATTGGTGAGTGGGTAGAGCCTGGCAGAGGGACCCATTGAATGTGAACATTGGTGTGTCTGTGGAGGATCAGGGATTGGTGAGTGGGTAGACCTGGCAAGAGGACCCATTGGTGTGAACATTGGTGTGTTCTGTGGAGGATCAGGGATCGGTGATGGGTACCTGGCAGAGGACCCCATTGAATGTGAAATTGATGTGTCTGTGGAGGGATCATGGAATCGGTGAGTGGGTAAGCCTGGCAGAGACCCATTGAATGTGAAACATTTTGTGTCTGGTAGGATCAGGATCGGTGAGTGGGTAGAGCCTGGCAGAGGGCCCATTGAATGTGAAACATTGGTGTGTCGTGTGGAGGGATCAGGGATTGGTAAGTGGTAGCCTGGCAGAGGGACCCTTGAATGTGAATCAATTGGTTGTGTCATGTGAGGGATCAGGATTGGTAGTGGGTAGACCTGGCAGAGGGCCCATTGAATGTGAACATTGGTGTGTCTGTGGGGGGATCAGGGATCGTGTGGGTAGAGCCTGGCAGAGGGGCCCATTGAATGTGAACATGGTGTGTCTGTGGAGGGATCAGGGATTGGTAAGTGGGTAGAGCCTGGCAGAGGGACCCATTGAATGTGAACATGGTGTGTCTGTGGAGGGATCAGGGATTGGTAAGTGGGTAGAGCCTGGCAGAGGGACCCATTGAATGTGAACATTGGTGTGTCTGTGGAGGGATCGGGGATTGGTAAGTGGGTATAGCCTGGCAGAGGGGCCCATTGAATGTGAACATTGGTGTGTCTGTGGGGGATCAGGGATCGTTGAGTGGTAGAGCCTGGCAGAGGGGCCCATTGAATGTGAACATTGGTGTGTCTGTGGAGGGATCAGGGATTGTAAGTGGGTAAAGCCTGGCGAGGGACCCATTGAATGTGAACATTGGGTGTCTGTGGGGATCAGGATTGGTAAGTGGGGTAGAGCCTGCAGAGGGACCCATTGAATGTGAACATGGTGTTCTGTGGAGGGATCAGGATTGGTAAGTTGTATGAGCCTGGGCAGAGGGGCCCATTGAATGTGAATTCTGGTGTGTCTGTTTGGGGGGCAGGATCGGTAGTGGGTAGACCTGGCAGAGGGCCCATTGAATGTGAACATTGGTGTGTCTGTGGAGGGATCGGGATTGGTAAGTGGGTGTAGAGCCTGGCAAGAGGGGACCCATTGAATGTGAACATTGGTGTGTCTGTGGAGGGATCAGGGATTGGTAGTGGGTAGAGCCTGGCAGAGGGACCATTGAATGTGAACATGGTGTGTCTGTGGAGGGATTGTGGATTATTGTGTGTGAAGGGTGGCATCTCAGGGCAGGATTGGTTTGTATTAATTAGGTGAGATTGTTTTTGAACTGACAGGAAGTTAGTTTAGGCACACCCCCCTCCCCCTGTTATGACTGTCATCATCCTTGACGTGAACACTTCCATTCGTTTCGATGCCGTGACCCTGATTTATGTTACATCCCAACTGGGAACAATGCGCCCGTCTACCTCCTGTGTCTAGGGCCCCCTGGGTGTCATTACTACCCTCGAGGCTCCATATCGAGTGGCCCAGTGTTCGTTTTAGCTAAGGATGCTGGGAAATGGTTATCCAGCTAGAGGCCGCTGGCAGTTCCTTTGACGTTCCTGACTAACAAAATTTGCCTTTTAGGAAGAGCTGACGGTGCAGAAAAGCAAAAGTGGGGCAAATGTCTGAAATGTGGAAACTGGTTAATAATGGTTATTATATATATAATATACACACACCACACACACACTCGCAGGGGGCAAGTGTAATTAAGAGGGCGGAGTTTGCCTGCAACAGCCAATTAGATGTTCTATGAAACATTGTTGATGATAAAATGGACGTGTATACACATTGTACACCCTGTCAGCCCACGCAATCACTGTGTATGAGTGTTAAGGCTGCATGCACACGTTTATCAAACAGTAACGCATGTGAAATTCCGCAATGCAGCACGTTTCATGTGTGACTATCCGCTTGCAGTGCGTGTAAACGCTCCGAAACGGATCTCGGCGCATACATTGTGGCCGCACACGTTGGAAAGCACTGGTATGAGATCTCACTCATGGCAAAACGAGATTGGAAGCGCTGAGAAAACGTGCCAGTGTAGTAACGGATTGGTTTATATGTGACTAGAATTGGTACAATTTCCCCCTCCAGTAAAGGATACCGCAGGGTCCTACATACACGGTAAGATAAAGATTGTTAGATGGTTGGTCGTGACCTTTTGTACAGACCAGCGAGCACCCTGGGAACAAGGTCACTGCTTCCCGCCTCCCCAGTACAGATCAGTGAGCGATATCGAGGGGAGCCTGCGATCGCTTTAAGGGGCCCACACGCGATGCAACGAAAACGGTCAATGAACTACCAACCTATTAAATAAATGCAACAATCGTCTTACAATCGGACATAAACGAAAAGATAAAATTATTGGCATTGCTGTGTACAATTCTGGCATTAATGCGATACGATTGTGTAAGATGTAAATTGTTGCAGAATAGAATGTGCCGCTAGAAAGCCACCAATTGACCATATATGGCAGATTTCATTGTTGCTGATAGTGTAATGGGCGGAAATGACCAACGTACAAAGCACATTTTGGGGTCGAGGTCTCGATGGGAATGACATCATTTGTGATTGTGTTGTCTGATTTTTCTTTCGTATTTTATTTGCGAACGAATCTCGCTGCGTGTACATCTATTAATGCGCCGGTTATATGTACCACATCACACATTGCCATCCTGAACACAATATACACGTTCAATCAGATCTTCGCAATTTAATCGCACCAGACTTTATCTATCCACTAACCAAACAATTGATGTACAATCGTGGCGTTTGTACAACAAAACCACCGCGTATGGGCCCCATTAGATCGACCATTATCTGTGTGTATGGGGCTGGACCTATGACAATACAGGGAAATACCAATGGGCTCAGATGCACCATACATGGAAACAGATTGGTGGTCTGACCTATCACCAGGTTAAACACTGCGCAGTCTGTTCTCTAGTAACAAAACTTGATATGGGGAGAGGGAGCGGACCTACTGCTTGTCACGTCTGAGCATTCCTTTAGCTAATCTGTTCACTTGACACATGACATTATTACACCCAAACAGCAGCAGGTCATGCAATGGCAATTAGCGATCTCCCCAGGCGGTAGCCATAACGGGGGCGCTGTGTGTATTCCAACCCTAAGCCCATAATCACGCTTCTGTATTATTATAGTTACTGTGAACAGATAGTAAGACACCATAATGGGGATTTTTGGTTCACGTTAAGTGACAGATCCAAAGCCTTTAATACATTAACCATACAGATGGGGAGGGGCGGGGTTTACAGGTCATCGGGGGGAGGGATTAATCGCAGGCGGGTCGTTAACCCTTAATGTTACACTACAGTGTGTAAATATGTAAATACTATGGTGGTATATGTATATGATGAAAAAGTAAATATTGTAATGTTACCATATTGTTAACACTTGTATATAACTTAAGATTTATAGTTGGTTTTCTATTTGTTATATTTTTATGGTATGTTTATTTACTAATTGAGTATATAAAAAATGGTAATGGACGTATTTTAAACTGGTTATAAAGTTGGACTAGATGGACGTATGTCTTATCACAACTCCATACCTATGTTACTATGTAACTGTTATACAGACCATTACGGGTAGGGTATAAAGTTGGACTAGATGGACGTATGTCTTTATACAACCTCCAATACTATGTTACTGTTAACTGTTATACGACTTATGGGTGGGGTATAAAGTTGGACTAGATGGACGTATGTCTTTATACCACTCATACCTCCAATACTATGTTACTATGTAACTGTTATACAGACATTATGGGTAGGGTATAAAGGTTGGACTAGATGGACGTATGTCTTTATACACCCCCCAATACTATGTTACTATGTAACTGTTATACAGACATTATGGGTAGGGTATAAAGGTTGGACTAGATGGACGTATGTTACACCCCCAATACTATGTTACTATGTAACTGTTATACAGACATTATGGGTAGGGTATAAAGGTTGGACTAGATGGACGTATGTCTTTATACACCCCCCAATACTATGTTATACTATCTATGGTACAGGTGGGTTGGTTACCCTTTATGGGCTCATTTACCCAGAGCCACAGCGCATTGAAAGTTGTGCTAACATTGATGATTTTAGACCTACTGTTGGCTGAAACCCTTTCGGGATTTACTTACCTACAGCTGGATGCCAGGAGGAAGGACAGTCTGTAGTGGCAAAGTGGCCGCAACCAGTAGCTGCGACTGAGTTTGCGGTCTGTAGAGGATCACGCCATCGGCTGTAGTTTTTGGACATATGCGTTTGTCCAATTTGGATGAACAGTCGGTCACGTTGGAAAACAATGCAATTATTTCAGCCTGATTGACCAATACACTGAACTCGATCGGGCCAAAATATTGCATATTGTGTACCAGCTTTACTGTACGGAGGGAGAGGGGATGGAAATGAGGGCGGGTTATTAACCTTTAGTGAAGTTAAATGGCAGTGGAAATAACAGGAGTCGGTTACCATCGGTTAAAGATGATGAACAGAATCGTCAATTTATTGTGATAAAAACACTTTAAGGAACAGTCAGGCTGAAGCAATTTAAAGGGATGACGGAGTATCCGATTGGCTGGTAACAGGTCAGTCCGTCCCACTGACGCACAAATGATTTGATGTTAGTCCCTCACATGGCCGACATCTGGTCACAGAAAATCCATTTCTAATAACCGTGTAACAGGAAACTGATGGCCGAGGAGAAGTTCAGACGGTTTGTTCGGGGGGGAAATGAAGTTTAATCCTCTAACAATATCTAACAGACAGGCGAAGGGTCACGGAGTATTGGTGATTAACCTGTCTGGCTGATAGTGTCCTTGTAAAGGCAAAGCGAAGGCTGGATCTACTGAACTACATGTCTCTGCCACTTTCATCTTTCCTTTATTCGCTTAAACCCTAATTAAAATCACGCAGTGGGGATACTATTAACCTACAATGACCCTCTACCACACAGATCTCCATTCAGTGCTTTATTTATTATTTACAATAGAAAGACAAACATGGCCACACACAAAGCAACTTCTGTTCAATTCATTTCAATAACAATCAACAAATTCATTGAAATATCCAGTCAATAGAAATGATTGGTCCATTATTCTGTGCGAAATATCGGAAACGCAGGTTACAGTAAGTCGTGTTAATTGGGTTAACAGAAGGGACAGTATTTTTAAAATAATCGATATTGATAAATACGGATATTGGTATTCGTATTTTTCAACCACCAAAAAAAAGGATCGATATCTGTAATTATCAATATAAATACTGTACATCTCCATATTGATCAATTGGTCACGATTGTTTACAATAAATTCAATAAGCAAACTGTCATTGGTTCAACCTGCAGAGTTGAACCGGCTGTGTAAATACCGCTATCGCCCTTGGTTATTGTACTGCTGTGTAAATACCGCTATCGCCCTTGGTTATTGTACGGCTGTGTAAATACCGCTATCGCCCTTGGTTATTGTACGGCTGTGTAAATACCGCTATCGCCCTGGTTATTGTACGGCTGTGTAAATACCGCTATCGCCCTTGGTTATTGTACGGCTGTGTAAATACCGCTAGCGCCCTTGGTTATTGTACGGCTGTGTAAATACCGCTATCGCCCTTGGTTATTGTACGGCTGTGTAAATACCGCTAGCGCCTTGGTTATTGTACGGCTGTGTAAATACCGCTAGCGCCCTTGGTTATTGTAGGCCTTGTGTAAATACCGCTAGCGCCCTTGGTTATTGTACGGCTGTGTAAATACCGCTAGCGCCCTTGGTTATTGTACGGCTGTGTAAATACCGCTAGCGCCCTTGGTTATTGTACGGCTGTGTAAATACCGCTAGCGCCCTTGGTTATTGTACGGCTGTGTAAATACCGCTAGCGCCCTTGGTTATTGTAATTATTAACAATACCGCTCCATTATAAATTGATAGCCATTAGTATTGGATTGAGAATAGTTTGTGGGAAATTAAGGCTTTTCTGCCTGAACTATGAACCGCTATGTACACACCAGACGATATTATCAGACGACCGCCCGTTAAACCAGATGGACCGTCTGGTGTAAATTAAAGTGTCTCTGTTGATGTTTCTGTCACGTGGTCATTGAGCTGAAATATGGTGAACATTTCCACCCAGTCCAATCCATTTAAAACTCCGTCACAACAAAGAGATTTGCTGATATTTCGACCCAACCAACAACAGGGGCAGATTTTAGCGCCTCATAGACCTGATATTATTTCCCATGATCCTGCACTCAGGCCAGGACCCTATGACGTTGATCAGGTCATCACTATAAAACCAAATGTCCGTCTATGTTTAAACATTCAGATCCTAAGGGACCTTGTTACAATTTGTGCTTCCTAGACACATTGGGTGTCCCTGGTTCTCCATCTTACCCAGCGTGATAAGTATGGAACGCCCATTGTGAGGATCAAGGGATTGTTGGTCTTTTCATTCCTCTGAACCAAATCTAAACATCAACACTTGGTACAGTTTTGTTGACAATGTGTAATGTTCCATTGTGATCCTTAGAGTTAACACACTATTGTCTCTGCAGGCGAGTGGTACCTTACGGCCTTTCCAATTACAGAGGGAAACGCTCCACAGGAAGGACTTTCCACAGCTCCGAGTTCAGGTCAAGGTGCTGGTGTGAGGACCAGAGAGACTACCAGTGTTTCCTCTTCTGCGCACCTACGGAGAACCACAGGTAAGGGCCATCCTTGGTGTGACCTCCCCCAGGCACCTAAAATCCAAACAGAACAATCAGTCCTCTCCAAATTGAGGGCATTTCCCATCCCACAGGGCCCAGTTACTTTAAAGTAAAGGAAACCAACATTTCTGTATCTATAGAATACTGTAAGCTGCTGGATCAGCGTTCTACATGGACCATGTGACATCTGAACTAGATGGTACAGTTAAGGCATCAACTATGGGAAAACAAAGTTTATTCAATGAAAAGTTCCTTATAATAAAATAATCTCCTCAACCGTTATTTTACACGGCGATCGGCAATGGTAAAATTGAATTTACCATCGTTATGCAGTCGTAATAAAGCTATTTACTTAGTGTCTTTACAATTTGATATTTGTACTTCTGCTTTGTTTTAAATCATCATTATTTTACCTTAAACTTTTATAAAGACCATCCTAAGGGACTATTCAAGGTTCAAGGACGCAGGGAATGTGTATAATGTACAGTAAGAAGTGATAATGTAAATTATAAGGATATAAGTCACTGAGGAGTTCTGTGTCTATATAAAGGTACAAGGACACAGACTGAGTTATACAGGGAACTCTGGGTACCACTCATGTATTATAAGGATAATGTATCCCCTACTGTAAATTATAAGGATATAAGTCACTGAGGAGTTCTGTGTCTATATAAAGGTTCAAGGGCACAGACTGAGTTATACAGGGAACTCTGGGTACCACTCATGTATTATAAGGGATAATGTATCCCCTACTGTAAATGATAAGGATATTAGAAGTCACTGAGGAGTTCTGTGTCTATATAAAGGTACAAGGACAGAGACTGAGTTATATAGGGAACTCTGGGTACCACTCATGTATTATAAGGGATAATGTCTCCCCTACTGTAAATTATAAGGATATTAGAAGTCACTGAGGAGTTCTGTGTCTATATAAAGGTACAAGGACACAGACTGAGTTATATGTTCAGCCCAATATTGGAAATGGTCATTATGGCAGGAATAGTTCCCTGTGCTGTAGGATAGAGACTCCCCTGTGATTGTTAGGTTTGTGGCAGTTAAAAACAATCTCCCTATACTTTATATACAGATGCTGTCTTTGAAAGATTAGTGCTGTGTGTACCTTAACTTTTGACTGCTCCCAGACATACAGTCTATAATATCTGTGTCACCGAATGGCTGTCTATATTCACTATTGGATAAAATCACAGAGGGGACCCATGACATTGCATTGATATTAACAGTTTATTGGTAGAAAAGGACATCTAGGCTCGTGGGGGAAACGCCTGCTATACAATTGTTCTCTATCCATGTCTGTGTTCATATATGTCATTCTCTCCCCAGGGATAAACCCTCAGCAGTATGGGCACGAGACAGCAGCACATCAGAGCAGGTGACATTTCGTGCGGTAGCTTGAGATGTAGAGACCGGCCTGAGCCTAAAACCCAGGTAGGAACGGATTGGATAACCTGACAAATGCCTCCTTTAATTAAAGGGATTTTAAACCACACCGGGCTACAGTAATTGTAGGGGAGATATTACTAGTATTGTTTTATAAATGTAGGTGAAGTAGGATTACCAGAATAACTATTGTTACTGTAGATGTGGTATTACTAGATTATTTGTGTAAATTTAGGTAGAATTACTAGTATTACTGTCTATTACTGATCTGAAACAGATTCTTGTAAAGCCATTCTAAATTGAGAAAGCCAGTTGGATGACTAGCAAAACCTGGATGGATGAATATTACAGATATACCATGGCCTGGATGGATGAATATTACAGATATACCATGACCTGGATGGATGAATATTACAGATATACCATGGCCTGGATGGATGTATATTACAGATATACCATGACCTGGATGGATAAATATTAGATATACCATGACCTGGATGGATGAATATTACAGATATACCATGACCTGGATGAATGAATATTACAGATATACCGTGACCTGGATGGATGAATATTACAGATATACCATGACCTGGATGGATGAATATTACAGATATACCATGACCTGGATGGATGAATATTACAGATATACCGTGACCTGGATGGATGAATTACCGATCACTTGATATACCGTGACCTGGATGGATGAATATTACAGATATCCGTGACCTGGATGGATGAATATACAGATTATACCGTGACCTGGATGGATAAATATTACAGATATACGTGACCTGGAGGAGAATATTACAGATATACCCTGACCGGATGGAAAATATTACAGATATACCGTGACCTGGATGAATGAATATACAGATATACCAGACCTGGATGATGAATATACAGATATACAGTGACCTGGATGAATGATATTACAGATATACCGTGACCTGGATGGATGAATATTACAGATATACCGGGACCTGGATGGATGAATATTACAGATATACCATGACCTGGATGAATGAATATTACAGATATACCATGACCTGGATGGATGAATATTACAGATATACAGTGACCTGGATGAATGAATATTACAGATATACCGTGACCTGGATGAATGAATATTACAGATATACCGTGACCTGGATGGATGAATATTACAGATATACCATGACCTGGATGGATGAATATTACAGATATACCGTGACCTGGATGGATGGATATTACAGATATACCGTGACCTTGATGAATGAATATTACAGATATACCGTGACCTGGATGGATGAATATTACAGATATACCGTGACCTGGATGGATGAATATTACAGATATACCGTGACCTGGATGGATGAATATTACAGATATACCGTGACGGATGGATGAATATTACAGATATACCATGACCTGGAGGATGAATATACAGATTACCATGACCTTGATGAATGAATATTACAGATATACCGTGACCTGGATGGATGAATATTACAGATGTACCATGACTTATACCGTGACCCGGATGAATGAATATTACAGATATACCTTGACCTGGATGAATGAATATTACAGATATACCGTGACCTGGATGGATGAATATTACAGATATACCGTGACCTGGATGAATGAATATACAGATATACCGTGACCTGGATGAATGATATTACAGATATACCTTGACTGGATGGATGAATATTACAGATATACCGTGACCTGGATGGATGAATATTACAGATACCGTGACCTGGATGAATGAATATTACGATATTACCGTGACCTGGATGAATGAATATACAGATTTACCGTGACCTGGATGAATGAAATACGAATATACCGTGACCTGGATGAATGAATATTAGATATACGGACCTGGATGAATGAAATAAGATATACCGTGACCTGGATGAATGAGAATATTCACAAGCATATCTGTTGTATTCAATTAGATCAGCTGGACTTGAAGTTTAGTTCTTGAAGACGTTTGGCTAGCCAAGTTGATTAATTGAATACAACAGATATACCATGACCTGGATGAATGTGAACCTTCACAAGCATATTCACAAGCATATTAGTATTACTAGTATTGCTATTTGGTAATTGTAGGATTAATAGTATTCTATTTGGTAAGTGTAGGATTAATAGTATTGCTATTTGGTAATTAGACAAGGCAGCTTATTGCATATTTTTTTATAAAATTTACACCCCTTACTCTGGTAAATCTGGGAATAAGAAATAACTTTTGGTTCTTTAGATTTTGTAAGCAATGCTTTTCATATAGCAGAGACTGCAAGATACCCAAAGAAGTCTCTGCTCCATATTTTGATTTGTAGGATTACTAGTATTATTTTGTAATTGTAGGTGAAATATTACTAAATTATTTGTGTAACTGTATGTAGGATTAATAAATATAAAAAAGTAATCAATGCATTCCTGGGCCCCATCAAATATCATATTATCTGCACACTGGCATACATTAAACAAAGGGGTTTTAGTATACATTACTGTATGTAGGATTACAAACATAGAAAAGATAATCAAGGACATTCCTAGGCCCCATACAATATCATATTATCTGCACACTGGCATCCTTTATAAACAAAGGGGTTTTAGTATACATTACTGTATGTAGGATTATATAAACATAGAAAAGATAACCAATACACATTCCTAGGCCCCATACAATATCATATTATCTACACACTGGCATACTTTATAAACAAAGGGGTTTTAGTATACATTACTGTATGTAGGATTATACAAACATAGAAAAGATAATAAATGCACATCTAGGCCCCATACAATATCATATCTGCACACTGGCATACATTATAAACATAGAAAAGATAATCAATGCACATTCCTGGGCCCCATACAATATCATTATCTGCACACTGGCATACTTTATAAACAAAGGGGTTTTAGTATACATTACTGTATGTAGGATTATACCAACATAGAAAAGATAATCAATGCACATTCCTGGGCCCCATACAATATCATATTATCTGCACACTGGCATACATTATAAACAAAGGGGTTTTAGTATACATTACTGTATGTAGGATTATACAAACATAGAAAAGATAATCAATGCACATTCCTAGGCCCCATACAATATCATATTATCTGTACACTGGCATACTTTATAAACAAAGGGGTTTTAGTATACATTACTGTATGTAGGATTATACAAACATAGAAAAGATAATCAATGCACTTCCGGGCCCCATACAATATCAATTATCTGCACACTGGCATACTTTATAAACAAAGGGGTTTTAGTTACATTACTGTATGTAGGATTATACAAACATAGAAAAGATAATCAATGCACATTCCTGGGCCCCATACAATATCATATTATCTGCACATTGGCATACTTTATAAACAAAGGGGTTTTATTATACATTACTGTATGTAGGATTATACCAGCATAGAAAAGATAATCAATGCACATTCCTAGGCCCCATACAATATCATATTATCTGCACACTGGCATACTTTATAAACAAAGGGGTTTTAGTATACATTACTGTATGTAGGATAATACAAACATAGAAAAGATAACCAATGCACATTCTAGGGCCCCATACAATATCATATTATCTGCACACTGGCATACTTTATAAACAAAGGGGTTTTAGTATACATTACTGTATGTAGGATATTACAAACATAGAAAAGATAATCAATGCACATTCCGGGCCCCATACAATATCATATTATCTGCACACTGGCATACTTTATAAACAAAGGGGTTTTAGTATACATTACTGTATGTAGGATTATACAAACATAGAAAAGATAATCAATGCACATTCCTGGGCCCCATACAATATCATATTATCTGCACACTGGCATACATTATAAACATAGAAAAGATAATCAATGCACATTCCTAGGCCCCCATACAATATCATTATCTACACACTGGCATACTTTATAAACAAAGGGGTTTTAGTATACATTACTGTATGTAGGATTATATAAACATAGAAAAGATAATCAATGCACATTCCTGGGCCCCATACAATATCATATTATCTGCACACTGGCATACTTTATAAACAAAGGGGTTTTAGTATACATTACTGTATGTAGGATAACTAGTATTACTATTTTGTAATTGTAGAGTTACTAGTCTTACTAGCACATTTTTAATATTCATTTCTTTAATGAAGAGCTGCCTTATGTACAGTTCTCCAAGTCCTGCTGCAATATAAAGGAGATTAAATGTGTTGTGCCGTATTCCATTGGAAATCTATTTTTAGTTTTGGCTGTAATTCCTTTCCTTCTAATCTATCATTTCCACCAGATTCTCTCTCCCTTTCATTGTTTCATATTCTCTTTATTTTTTTTGAAGGTTTGGCAAAGTGATTGACGGACGCAGTGATTCCCGCACAGTTCGACACCTTTTTGGCTGTTCTACGGATACAATGTCCATACAGGCCACAAGGCTAAATGACTAATGGATCTTATTATTTTCATTCAATGTCCTTACCTCATATAAAGTGTTTTCTGTAGAGGAATATGATGAAATGTGTTTGGTTTTGGAGATTTAAAATGTTAGATGCATTGTGAGATTATCGCATTATCGCTAAAACACCGATGTGAAAAAACGATGAAAATGGAAATAACCGGTAAATCCCTTACCCATCAACACAACCGGTTACTGCGGGTCAAGGGAAAGTCAAGCCTAGGTACACCCAGCCAGGTATAAACCCAATTGCAACGATAGGGAATGTATGTTTAACAAGACAAGTTTGCTAGATCATAACCCAAGGTAGACTGCTTACGTTTCCTCTAGACTGGAGGGGATAATATATCTCATTGCTCCCAGTCAAGGTCCATTTTCTGCCCTGATATATATCGCTCTCTTGCCATATAATGCAAGTACTTTACAAAGGAGAACTATTTCATTTGAACAAATCAACATTTTACCATCAAGATGACCCCAAACTACAAGTGAGATGGAATCTTCTGCCACGACTGTCCCAAGTCTACTTTGTTCAACCAACTTTTACTCTACAAGAGCTGTCCATGTAAAAGCCTTGGAATTATTACGAAAATAATCTGTTGAACTTTCATTAAACAGTATTAAAATTAACAGAAAATCAAACAATGTGTGCACTGGATATGTGCATCAGATATGTACAGTAAATAGCTAGATTAGCCTAACATTCATTCTTTGTAAAGAGAATTGTAAACAATAAATGGGCCATTTTTATTATATATTTACGAAGCACTGTTTGTTTATAACTGTTGTCTATCAAGTATCTTTAAAATATATATATATATATATATTAAAAGCAAACTGTTGTCTTCATACAGTGCCCTAAAGCCTAGGATAATGGCTGTTGCTGTTAATCAAATGTTATTGACATGTAAAGTAATACTTCCTTGTTTGTCTCTCTGGTGTCAATCTTTTATTCAGCTAGTTACAGGCTTGAAACCATTTTCTGTCCTTTCCGCTGAACAGCTCACAGTGTAATCAGAACGCAGAACTACTTCTACTGCTGGAAGTTGGATAGACTGCAGGTAGAAGCACGGTACTGGATTCATTTAAAGGGTAAGGCCCCACTATACCACTCCAATAATAGCAGTCTGGTTTTTGTAGCAGTAGAATGCGGAAATTGCGCGTTAGTGCACGAGTCTCGGCTTTCTTTTCAAATGAATATAAATGACAATGCATGTGAAGTGCAACCAAAACGTCGAG
This sequence comes from Hymenochirus boettgeri, assembly GCA_019447015.1. Classification (NCBI taxonomy): domain Eukaryota; kingdom Metazoa; phylum Chordata; class Amphibia; order Anura; family Pipidae; genus Hymenochirus; species Hymenochirus boettgeri. Next base: position 97,519,310 of record CM033476.1, on the reverse strand, counting down.
CCCATGCATTGTCAAAACACAGTGGAGGTAGTGGGGCACTAACTAACCAAGTAAGGGCCAACATAGACATATTGTAGATATCTTAATCATGATATAGTCACAGGTGTAATTATCAATATGTACCTTTCTCCAAGTTAAATAATAAATATAATACAAATTGTGTTTTAGTGTTTCTAAGGAACAGAACCACCTATATTCCTAGAATAAGCACAACAGCTGTAAATATTGTATCTGCCATGCAGTCCTGCTTCCTCAACCTCCCCTTTAATGCTTTACCAGTCAAACCACCCTGCCCTCTGTGTAAAGAGACATTGACAGAAACATGTATTAAGTAATAATGGCAAGGATCCCATTTCTTGTATAATTAACATGTTAGTAGAAATACTCACTTCTGAAAAATAACACATTCACACCGTATTGAAGCTCTATATATTTATATATAAATCTATTTGGGTCTGTCCTGATTGGCTGTAACTTCAGCTCTCTTACAGAGAAATTCAATAATTAGGTTAAAATGGTGCTAATATTTCCCCAACCAATCAGATCTTATTTAACATTTGAAAGCCAACATCTGATTGGTTGAGGCAAAATTAGCCCCATTTTAAACTTTTATTGAATAACCCCTGTTATTGGCTTAACAATAAGTGGTCAAAGCAGATAAGTAAATAAACTGTTGAATTATTACTTGCCTGAAGGAAAAGCTGGAAATTCCCCCGTGTCTTTATTGGTACGTGAATGTCCCTTGAAGATGCAAAGAAGCAAATTATGTCTGAACTCGCTGTAACAATCTATGGTGCTATGTATCAACGTTCACAGAAAGTGTCAGCAACGTGCGTGTAATTCCCGTATGTATCAGTGTTCTGTTTTGCCTTTGATTTTCACGGTAAGGAGCATCTCCACTTTTAAAACATAAAACTGGCGACTTCTCCGATATCTACCCACAACCCCCATGGCTAGTTATTACTATATCTGTTGTATTCAATTAGATCAACTGGACTTGAAATGTAGTTCTTGAAGACGTTTCGCTAGTCATCCGACTGGCTTTCTCAATTCAGAATGACTTGTACAAGAATCTGTGGCAATTATGTACCCTGGAAAATCCCAATTAGCATATCACAGCCAGGTGTTAAGGGTGTGATTAGATAGTGGCTAAGAGGTGTTATAGGAACGCCCAGAGTAAGGTGTTAAAACAGCATTGTGCATGGCAGACAGTTGGTGTCGAACCCCCCCACC
>CM033476.1:97489545-97517031 GCA_019447015.1 Hymenochirus boettgeri | reverse complement strand
TGTCATTATGTAGTAGATGGTAGATATAACACTGCTATAGTTATAACAATACACCGTGTCATTATGTAGTAGACGGTAGATATAACACTGCTATAGTTATAACAATACACAGTGTCATTATGTAGTAGATAGTAGATATAACACTGCTATAGTTATAACAATACACTTCACAAGCATATTAGTATTACTAGTATTGCTATTTGGTAATTGTAGGATTAATAGTATTGCTATTGGTAAGTGTAGGATTAATAGTATTGCTATTTGGTAATTAGACAAGGCAGCTTTATTGCATATTTTTTTTATATAATTTACACCCCTTACTCTGGTAATCTGGGAATAAGAAATAACTTTTGGTTTTAGATTTTGTAAGCAATGCTTTCATATAGCATGAGACTGCAAGATACCCAAGAAGTCTCTGCTCCATATTTGTATTTGTAGGATACTAGTATTATTATTTGTAATTGTAGGTGAAAATTACTAATATTATTTGTGTAACTGTATGTAGGATTATATATAAATATAAAAAAGATAATCAATGCACATTCCGGGCCCCATACAATACATATATCTTGCCACACTGGCATACATTATACAAGGGGTTTTAGTATACATTACTGTATGTAGGATTATACAAACAAGAAAAGATAATCCATGCACATTCCTAGCCCATACAATATCATATTATCTGCACACTGGATCCTTATAAACAAGGGGTTTAGTATACATACTGTATGTAGGATTATATAAACATAGAAAAGATAACCATACAATTCCTAGGCCCCATACAATATACTATTATCTACACACTGGCATACTTTATAAACAAAGGGGGGTGTATATCTACTGTATGTAGGATTATACAACATAGAAAAGATAATAAATGCACATCCTAGGCCCCATACACAATTCATATCTGACACACGGCATACATTATAAACATAGAAAAAGAAATCAATGCACATTCCTGGGCCATACAATATCTTATCTGCACACTGGCATACTTTATAAACAAAGGGTTTTAATACATTAAGTATGTAGGATTATACCAACATAGAAAAGATAACAATGCACATTCCTGGGCCCCATACAATATCATATTATCTGCACACTGGCATACATTATAAACAAAGGGGTTTTAGTATACATTACTGTATGTAGGATTATACAAACATAGAAAAGATAATCAATGCACATTCCTAGGCCCATACAATATCATTATCTGTACACTGGCATACTTATAAACAAAGGGGTTTTAGTTACATTACTGTATGTAGGATTATACAAACATAGAAAAGATAATCAATGCACCTCGGGCCATACAATACATATTATCTGCACACTGCATACTTTATAAACAAAGGGGGTGTTTATATACTATGTATGTAGGATTATACAAACATAGAAAAGATAATCAATGACATTCCTGGGCCCCATACAATATCATATTATCTGCACCATTGGCATACTTTATAACAAAGGGGTTTTATTATACATTACTGTAGTAGAGTATTACAGCATAGAAAAGATAATCAATGCACATTCCTAGGCCCCATACACATATCCATATTATCTGCACAATGGCATACTTTATAAACAAAGGGGTTTTAGTATACATTTGTATGTAGGATAATACAAACATAGAAAAGAAACCAATGCACATTTCTAGGCCCCATACAATATCATATATCTGCACACTGGCTACTTTATAAACAAAGGGGTTTTAGTATACATTACTGTATGTAGGATTATACAAACATAGAAAAGATAATCAAGTCACATTCCTGGGCCCCATACAATCATATATATCTGCCACACTGGCATACTTTATAAACAAAGGGGTTTTAGTATACATTACTGTATGTAGGATTATACAAACATAGAAAAGATAATCAATGCACATTCCTGGGCCCCATACAATATCATATTATCTGCACACTGGCATACATTAAAAACATAGAAAAGATACATCAAAACATTCCTAGGCCCCATACAATATCATATTCTACACACTGGCATACTTTATAAACAAAGGGGTTTTAGTATACATTACTGTATGTGGATTATATAAACATAGAAAAGATAATCAATGCACATTCCTGGGCCCCCATACATATTTTATCTGCACACTGGCATACTTTATAAACAAAGGGGTTTTATACATTACTGTATGTAGGATAACTAGTATTACTATTTTGTAATTGTAGAGTTACTAGTCTTACTAGCACATTTTTAATATTCATTTTTAATGAAGAGCTGCCTTATGTACAGTTCTCCAAGTCCTGCTGCAATATAAAGGAGATTAAATGTGTTGTGCCGTATTCCATTGGAATTATTTTTAGTTTTGGCTGTAATTCCTTTCCTTCTAATCTATCATTTCCACAGATTCTCTCTCCCTTTCATTGTTTCAAATTCTCTTTATTTTTTTTGAAGGTTTGGCAAAGTTGATTGACGGACGCAGTGATTCCCGCACAGTTCGCACCTTTTTGGCTGTTCTACGGATACAATGTCCCTACAGGCCACAAGGCTAAATGACTAATGGATCTTATTTATTTCATTCAATGTCCTTACCTCATATAAAGTGTTTTCTGTAGAGGAATTATGGAAATGTGTTTGGTTTTGGAGATTTAAATGTTAGATGCATTGTTAGATTATCGCCTTATCGCTAAAACACCGATGTGAAAAAACGATGTGAAAATGGAAATAACCGGTAAATCCCTTACCCATCAACACAACCGGTACTGCGGGTCAAGGGAAGTCAACGCCAGGTACACCAGCCAGGATAAACCCAATTGCAACGATAGGGAATGTATGTAACAAGACAAGTTTGCTAGATCATAACCCAAGGTAGACTGCTTACGTTTCCTCTAGACTGGAGGGGATAATATATCTCATTGTGTTGATCTAATTGAATACAACAGATATACCATGACCTGGATGAATGAGAACCTTCACAAGCTAGTTATTACTAGTTTGTTATATGTCTTTCTAACCAGATTTTTAATGATAAGTTCTATTCTTTTTTAGTAAAGGTATTTACCACCTCACTCTGCTCAGTGAGCAGAGTCAGTCATTGGTTGTGATGTCAGAATAGGGACAATAATTATCCTTAAAGTTAGTAATGCAGGGAATAAAATGCAAAATATCAGTTGGGGTCAGACAATTTCACAATTTTTTGTTTTAAGGGTAAACATGCCCACAGCATTTTTTAAGTAAATGTAGTGGATAGTAGATTATGTAGTAGATGGTAGATATAGTAGATTATGTAGTAGATAGTAGATATAACACTGCTATAGTTATAACAATACACCGTGTCATTATGTAGTAGATGGTAGATATAACACTGCTATCTGTGTATGTTATAAAACTATACCTGTGTTATATCTACCACTACTAATAAGGACACGGTGTATTGTTATACTTAAAGTGTTATATCTACCATCTACTACATAAGGAATGACACGGTGAGTATGTGTTATAACATACTGTTTTATATCCCCCATCTACTACATACTGACACGGTGTCTTGGTTATAACTAAGAAGGTGGTTCTACTCCCATCTTACTACCTAACGCAGTGTATTGTTATAGCACTATAAGCGGTGTTATCTCTACCATCTCACATAGTGACACTGTCGTATTGTTCTACTACGCGGTGTTATATCTACCCTACCATCTACTACATAGTGGACACGGTGTAATTGGTTATCCCATAGCGTTGTTATACTACACCATCTACGACATAGTGACAAAACCAGTGTATTGTTCTAACTAAGCTGTGTTTATCTACTACCTCTACTACATAATGCCACGGTTTTTGTTATAATGTAGCGGTGTGATATCCTACTATGTACTAAAATAATACCTGTGTATTGGGGTAAACTATAGTCATTGTTATAACACTTGCTATTGTTACAACAATACACCGTGTCATTATGTCGTGGATGGTGATATAACACTGTATAGTTTTTTAATAACAATGAACACAGTGTCGTATATTATAGAGGAGATATAACACCGTTTAGTTATAACAATACCCCGTGTCGTTATGTAGTAGATAGTAATATATAACCCGCGCTATATTTATAACAATACCCCGTGTCATTATGTAGTCATGGTAGATATAACATCTGCTATAGTTATAAACACTAACCTGTCATTCTTAGTCGATGGTAATATAACCCCGCCTATATTTATCCGCCATACCTGTCAATTATGTAGTAAGATTGTAGATATAACACCGCTTGTCGTTATAACAATACCCTTGTCATTATTTAGTAGATGGTAAGATATAACACTTCTATAGTTATACAATACACCGTGTCAATTATGTAGATGATGGTAAATAACACCAGCTATAGTTATAACAATACACTGTCATTATGTAGTAGATGGTAGCTTAACACGCTATAGTGATCAACAATACACCATGTCATTAGTAGTAGATGGTAGATATAACACAGTTATAGTTATAACAATCCACACCCTGTTTGGTCGTTATTAGTAGACGGTAAGATAAACCAAACGTTATAGTACACAATACACCGTGTCATTATGTAGTACATGGTAGATACACCACCAGTATATTTAAACAATCAACACCGTGTCATTATGTAGTATATGGTAGATAAAACACTGCTAATAGTTTATAAAATACACAGTGTCATTATGTATAGATGAGTAGATATAAACTGCTCTGCTATAGTATAACAATACACGTGTCATTATGTAGTAGATGATCGATATAACACCGCATAGTTATAACATACACAGTGTCATATGTAGTAGAGGGTAGATATAACACGCTATAGGTATACAATACACAAAAACATGTTCATTAATGTAGTAATGGTAATAATAACACAGCTATAGTTATAACAAGACACCATGTCATTATGTAGTAGAAAGTGGTAGATATACACACCGTTATTTTATAACAATACACCGTGTCGTTATGTAGTAGATGGTAGATTAACACAGCCTATATTATAACAATACACTGTGCATTATTGTATTAGATGGTGTCTTGTTCTAACTATGCAGTGTTATATCTACCACTACTACCATAACACACGGTGTAGTGCTATAACTATAACCATTGTTTATATCTATCATCTACTACATCTACGAACTGTGTTCTTGTTATAAACATAGCAGTGTTATATCTACCATCTACTACATACTGACACGGTGTAATTGTTATAATTATAGAATTTTATATTTACCATCTACTACATAATGACACGGTGTCTTGTTATAAACTAAAACCGGTGTTTTAGATCTCCATCTCCTACATAAATGACACGTGTATTGTTTTATAACTATAGAAGTGTTATAATAATCTAAACCATCTACTCTACATAATACACGGGTGTATTGTTTATAAACTATAGCTGGTTATATCCACCATCCTACTACATAATGACACGGTTATTGTTTATAACTATAGCTGTGTTATATCTACATCTACCATTCTACTACTAACGACACCGGTGGTATTGTTAGAACTAAGCAGTGTTTTTATATCTACTATCTCCGAATAATGACACTGTGTATTGTTATGACTATATAAGTTTTTAATATCTAACCAGCTACTACCTAATGCACGTGTATTGTTATAACTATAACGTGTTTTCTCTACCAATCTACCATCTACTACCAAATGACAAAGGTGTATTGTTCTACTATAATCTGTGTTATATCCACCACCCATCTCTACCTAATGACCACGGTGTATTGTTTATAACTATAGCTGTGTTTATATCACCGTCTACTACATAACGACTACGGTGTAATTGTTATACTATAGCGGTGATTATTCTCTAACCATCTCTACATATGCACACTGTGTATTGATTATAACTATAGAAGTGTTATATCTACCATCTACTACATACGAACACGGTGTATTGTTTATAACTAATAATCGGTGTTATCTCTACCATCTACTACATAGTGACCGTGTTATTGTTATAACTATAGCGGTGTTATCTCTACTTAACCATCCTACTACATAATGACTACGGTGTATTGGTTATAAACTACAGTGTTATATCTACCATCTACTACATAATGAACGCGGTGTAATTGTTTTATAACTAAAGCGGTGTTTATATCGAACCATTACTAATATGACACAGTTTATTTGTATAACTAGTAACGGTGTTTATATCTACCATCGTACTACATAATGACCGGTGTATTGTTATAACTTATGAAACGGTTTTATACTACCATCACTACATAATGACACCTACTTTATTGTTTATAACTATAAAGCGTATATAATCTACCATCTACTACATATGAACTGTGTATTGTTATAACTATGAAGCGTTATAATCTAAACCATTACTACATAACGACAGGTGTAATTGTTATAACTATAGCATGTGTTATAACCTGCGATAGTTATCACAATACACAGTGTCATATGTAGTCGAGGTAGATATCACCCCGCTTAATGATAACAATACACCGTGTTCTTTATTAGTAGAAAGGTAGAGTATAACACTGCGCTAGATTATAACAATACCCCCGTGTCATTATTTAGTCAGATGTAATATATAACACCGCTATAATTATAACAACTACCACCGTGTCGTTATGTAGTAGTGGTAGATATACCCTGCTATAGTTATAACAATACCCGTGTCATTATGTAGTAGATGTAGATATAACACTGCTAAGTATAACAATACACCTGTCATTATGTCAGGTAGATGGTAAATAGAAACCGCTATAATTGTTATAAACACTCATCGTGTCATTATGTAGTAGATGGTAGAATTAACACTGCTTAGTTATAACAATACACCTTTCATTATGATTAGATTAGATATAACACTGCTATCGTTTTCTAACAATAACACAGTGTCATTTATGTAAGTAGATGGTAGATATAACATCCCGCTATAGTTTTTCTAAACAATCAACCGGTCGGTATGGTTAGTAGAGACGGTAGTATAACACAGCGGAGTTTATAACAATACACGTCATTATGTAGTAGATGGTGTGATTGGTTTACTAACTATCGCAGGTTTATAGCTACTCATCTATTACCATAATGACACGTGTATTGTTATAACTAATAGCTGTGTTATATCCACCCCTACTACATATGACAAACAGTGTAATTGGTTATAACTATCGCCGTGTATATCTAACCATCTACTACATAATGACACGGTGGTATTGTTAAACTATAGCTGTGTTATATCTACCATACTACTAACGACGCTGTGTATTGTTATAACTAATAAGCGGTGTTTATAACCATCTACTACACAACGACACGGTGTATTGTTATAACTATAGCTGGTTAGATATACCATCTTACTACACACGACACTGTGTTTGTTATAACTATAGCTGTGTTATATCCCCATCTACTACATAATGACACAGTGTATTGTTATAACTATAGCTGTGTTATATCTACTACAGCGACTCATATGACAGCGGTGTATTGTTATAAGAAAAAAAAGAGAAAAAACCACCTAAGGTGTGTTATATCTACCATCTAACATAACGACACTGTGTATTGTTTATAACTATAGCGGGTGTTATATATACCATCTACAACACAACTACACTGTGTATTTGTATAAACTAAGCTGTGTTTCTCTACCATCTACTACCTAATGACACGGTGTACTTGTTATAACTATAGCTGTTGTTATATCTACCATCTTCGACATCATGAACCCGTTTATGTTATAAACTATAGCGTGTTATATCTATCATCTAACAATAACGACACTGTATTGTTCAACTATAGCTGTGTTTATCCACCATCTATTACTAATGACCCCCGGTGTAATGTTTATACTATAGCAGTGTTATAACCGGCTATAGTTATAACAATACACGTGTCCATTATGTATAGATAGTTATATCACACCGCTTAAAATTTAACAATACGACCGTGTCGTTATGTTAGATTGTATATATACACCAGCTATAGTTATAAAAATACACAGTGTCATTTATGTCGTAGATGGTGGATATAACACTGCTATATTATAACCATACAACCGTGTCATTATGTATAGATGGTAAGATATAACACTTGGGGGCTATAGTTATAACAATACACCGTGGCTTATGTAGTAGATGGTAGATATAAACACTGCTTAGTTATAACAATACACCATGTCCATTATGTGAGTAGATGGTAATATAACACCCGCTATAGTTATAACACAATACATCGTGTCATTATGTAGTAGATGGTAGATTAACGACACCAGTTATAGTTATAACAACACTGTGTTTTCCATTATGTAGTAGATGAGGTAAGATATAACCACACTTATAAGTTAAACAATACAATCCGTGTCATTATGTTAGTAATGGTAATGATACACTGTTATAGTTATAAACAATACACCGTGTCATTATGTATTAGAGTACTATAACACAGCTATAGTTATAACAATAAAACACCTTCATTATGTAATAGATGAATAGATATAACATCTTCTATAGTTTATAACAATCACCTTGTCATTATGTATTAAGATGGTGGGATATAACACAACAAGTTATAACAATACCCCCCTGCATTATGTAGTAGATGGTAGATATAACACTGCTATAGTTTTTATACAATACATAACCGTAGTCATTATGTAGTTAGATGGTAGATATAACACCGCTATAAGTTATAACAATACACACCGTGTCATTATGTAGTAGATAGTAATTAAACAACTGCTATATTATAACAATAACCAGTGTCATATGTAGTAGATAGTATATATAACACTGCTATAGTTATAACATACAACCGTGTCATTATGTAGTAACGGTAGATATAACCACAGCTAGAAGTTATAACCATAACACTGTGTCATTATTTAGTAGATGGTGTATTGTTTAATAACTATAGCCAGTGTTTAATCTACCATCTACTACATAACTACACTTGTGTATTTGTTATACTATAGCAGTGTTATATCTACAGCTACTACATACGACACTGTGGATTGTTATAACTATATCATTTTTTATATCTACATCTACTACATATACACGTGTATTGTTATAACTATTACGGTGTTATATCTACCATCTACTACATATGACACGGTGATTGTTTAGAACTAAGCTGTGTTATATCTACCAACTACTACATAACGACACGGGTATTGTTCATAACTTAGTCAGTGTTATAACAATACACCGTGTTTCATTATTTAAGTAGATGGTAGATATAACACTTTATGTTATACTCAATACCGCCGTTGTTCATTATGTAGTAGATGGTAGATATCACACAGCTAAGTTCTAAAATCACTCTGTCATATTAGTAGATGGTAGATATACACCGTTATAGTTATAACAATACAAAATAAACCGTGCATTATTATAGATGGGGTAGAATATAACAACCGCTATAAGTTATAACAATACAGCATGTCATTATGTAGTAGATTGAGATGTAACCGGTTATAGTTATAACAATACAACACCGTGTCATTATGTAGTAGATGGAGATATAACACCGCTATGTTATAACAATACACATTAGGTTCATTATGTAAGTAAGAATGGTATATTAACACTGTTTAGTTATAACAATACACCGTTTCCATTATGTTGTAGATGTAGATCTAACAACCGCTATAGTTTATAACAATCCTCCGTGTCATTAATGTAGTGTAAGATGGTAAAATAAATAAACACCGCTATAGTTTACACAATACAACCCGAGTAGTGCATTATGTTATATTTGGTAGATCTACACTGGCTATAGTTATAAAAATACATCGTGTCATTATGTATATATGGTAGATATAACACCGTTATAGTTATAATATACACTGTGTCATTATGTAGTAGATCGTGAATCTAACACCCTGCTATAGTTATAACAATAACACAGTGTCAATTATGTAGTAGATGGTATATATAACACGTTTAGTTTATACAATACAGACACCGTGTCATTAGGTCGTAGAGTGGTAAATAGAACACACCGCTTAGTTATAAAACAATACACCGTTTCATTATGTCTGTCTATAGTAGATATAACACTGCTATAAGTTATAACCATACACTGTCATTAATGTATTAGATGGGTTGTATTTGAAGTAGTGTTAATTTTTACTAATTGGTCTTGTCCTCGCCTATGGTTGGTTTTTTTGGTGGTAAGGTTGGTTTTAAATTGCGATAAAGATGGTAAAAATTTCAGAATGGTTGGGTTTACCATGGTTGGTTATATGGTATGGTTCTCAGTAATGTATTGTTCTACTATGCATTGTTTATATCTATCATCTATTACATATGCCCGTGTATTGTATAACTACAGCGGTGTTATATCTACTATCTCTAACAATAACACCCGGTGTATTGTTATAACTTAGCATGTTATAAACACTGCTATGTTTATAACAATACACAGTGTTCATTTATGTCAGTAGATGGGTAATATCAACACCGCTATAAGATAACAATACACCGTGTCGTTATGTAGTAAATGGTAGATATAACACTGCTATAGTGTTATAACAATACACCGTGTCATTATTATAGATGGTAGAATAATAACACCGCTATAATTCATCACAAATACACCCGTGTCTTTATGAGTAATGAGATATAACCCTGCTATAGTTATAACAATACACCGGTCCATTATGTAGTAGATAGTAGATATAACACTGCTATAAGTTATAAACATACCCGTGTCATTATGTCGTCGATGGTAAATAAACACGTATAGTTATAACATACATCGTGTCATTATGTTTAGATGGTAGATATAACCCTGCTATAGTTATAACAATACAACCGTGTCATTATGTAGTAGATAGTAGATATAACACTGCTATAGTTATACCAATCACAGTGTCCATGATGTAGTAATATGGTAGATCTAACACCCACCCGCTATAGTTTATAACAATACACTGTCGTTATGTAGTAGGACGGTAAGATATAACACAGCTATAGTTATAACAAAATCCCGTCATTATGTAGTAGATGTGTATTGTTATAACTATAAGCAGTGTTATATCTATCATCTATACAACTAATGACACGGTGTATTGTTATAACTATAGCCTGTGTTATATCCACCACCTACTACATAATGACACAGTTGTATTTGTTATAACTTATGCGGTGTTATATCTACCATCTCTACATATGACACGGGGGGTGGTAGTGTTATAACTATAGCTTGTTTATATCTACCATCTACTACATAACGACACTGTTTAATTGTTATAACTTAGCGGTGTTATATATACCATCTACTACACAACGACACTGTGTATTGTTATAACTATAGCTGTGTTATATATACCATCTACTACACAACGACACTGTGTATTGTTATAACTATAGCTGTGTATATCCACCATCTACTACATAATGACACAGTGTTTGTTATAACTATAGCTGTGTTGATATCACCATCTACTCACATAATGACAACTGTGTATTGTGATAACTATAGCTGTGTTAATCTACCATCTACTACATACGACACTGTGTATGTTTCTAGGGAACTATAGCGGTGTTTATCTATACCATCTACTCACACACGACACTGTGATTGTTATACTAAGCTGTGTTTATATCTACCATCTACTACATCTGAAACGGTGTATTGTTTTATACTATAGCTGTGTTATATCTACCATCTACTAGCTAATTACACGTGTATTTTATAACTATAGCGGTGTTATATCTACACTACGACATAACGACACTGTGTATTGTTATAACTATGATCTGTGTTATATCCCCACCATCTATTACATAAGGACCCGTGTAATGTTATACTCTATCAGTGTTATAACCTGCTATATTATAACAATACACGTGGCATATGAAAATAGTAGAATAGTAGATTCACACCGCCTATAATTATAACAATACATACACCGTGTGTTATGTAGTAGATGGTATATATAACACCGCTATAGTTATAACAATACACAGTGTCCTTATGTATTAGATGTGATTAACATGTCTATAGTTTATAACAATACACCGTGTCATATGTAGTAGATGGTAGATATAACACTGCTATAGTTATAACATACACCGTTTCATTATGTTTAGATGGTAGATATAACACTGCTATAGTTCTACAATACCCCATTCTTAATGTATTAGATGGTAGATATAACACCGCTATTTTCTAACATACCTCGTGTCATTATGTAGTAAGATGGGAGATCTAACACCGTTATAGTTCTAACAAGACCCTGTGTCATTATGTATTATATGGGTAGATAGAACACTGTTATTAGTTTAACAATACAACCGTGTCATTATGTAGTAGATGTAGATATAACACCGCTATAGTTATAACATACACCCGTGTCATTTATGTCGTAGATATACACCGCTATAGTTAGAACAATACAAAACACAAACAACCGTGTCATTTATGTATAGATTGATCTATAACACTGCTATATTTATAACAATACAACCATCTAATACATAATACACGTGTATTGTTATAACTATAGCTTGTTATATATACCGTCTACTACATAATGCACGGTGTATTTTATAAACTATAAGCTTGTTTATATCTACCATCTACTACATAATGACACTGTGTATTGTTATAACTATAGCGGTGGTTTATATCTCTCCCATCTACTATAAAACATAATGACACGGGGTATGGTATAACTATCAGGTGTTATATCTACCATCTATGACATAGAACACTGTGTATTGTTATAAACTATAACATTGTTTATATGTACCATCTACTACATACTGACACGTGTAAATTGTTATAACTATAGCCTGTGTTATATCTAGCCTCTACTACATAGTGGACAACGGTGTATATTGTTATAAACTAAGCTGTGTTCTTCTACCGCTACTACATATGACACGTTGTATTGTTATAACTATAATGTGCTTATATCTAACCATCTACTACATAATGACACGGGGTATTGTTTTATAACTATAGCGTTGTTATATCTACCATCTACTCATAATGACACTGTGTATTGTTATAACTATAACATGTTAGATCTAACCATCTACTACATACTACACGGGTGTATTGTTTTATCAACTATAGCAGTTTTTTATACCTGCTCTTTGTTTAGAACAATACACCGTGTCATATAATAGATGGTAGATATAACCTGCTATCGTTATAACCATACACGTGTCTTAATGTAGTAATGGTAAATAGCAACCCGCTATAGTTATAACAATACACGTGTCATTTATGTAAGTACATGGTAAGATATACACCATTTATAGTTATAACAATACAAAGTGTCATTATGTCGTCATGTAGATATAACACCATATAGTTTGCACAATAACACAGTGTCATTATTTAGTAGATGGTCGATATAACACCGCGATAGTTTAACGATACAACGTGTCATTAATGGATAGACGGTATATTATAACACAGCTATAGATTATAAACAATACACAGTGTCTTATTGTCATGGATGTAGATATAAACACCGCTATAGTTATAATCAATACACAGTGCATTATGTCGTAGAATGGTAGATATAACACAGTTATAGTTAGAATAACACATAACAACACAGTGTCATTAAATGGTAGTAGATGGTGTATTGTCTAACTCACTAGCATGTTATATCTATATCATCTATAGCATAATGACCACGGTGTATTGTTATAACTATAGCGGTGTTATCTCTACTACTAACGACACTGTGTATTGTTATAACTATAGCTGTTATATAATCCACATCAACTACATAATGACACGGTGTATTGTTATAACCTATAGCTTTGTTATTCTACCATCTACTACATATGACATGGTGTATGTGATAACTATAGCGTGTTTATATCTACATCTACCATATGACACAGTAGTATTGTTATAACTATAACGCTGTGAGTTATTCTAACTACTACTACATAATGACCCGAGTTATTGTTATAACTATACGTGGTTATATCTACCATCTACTACTAATGACACGTGTGTATTTTATAGACTTAGCGGTGTTCATTCTATCATCTACACATAATGAACTGTTATGTTATCATTAGCGTGTATATTACTATCACCCGCGTGTATTGTATCTATACGTGTGATCTCATCTACTAACAATGACACGGTGATATTGATTTACAAAGGCTGTGTTATCTACCAATCTACTACATATGACACAGTTTGTATTGTTATACTATAAGCTTGTTATATCACCATCTACTTACATATGACACGGTTATTGTTATATACTACAGTGTGTTATAACCTAACCATCTACTACATAGATTCACGGATTATTGGTTTAACTTATACTGTGTTATATACTACACTAACTACAAACAGACCGACGGTGTATTGTTATACACTATAGCTGTGTTTATCTACCATCTACTACCTAATGACACGGTGTATTGTTTATAACTATAGGCGTGTTATATCTAACCATCTACTACTATAATCCGACATCCGGTGGTGTGTATTAAGCGTTATAAATATCACTTAGCAAGATGCTTGCTGGGAATTGTATAATCTAAAAGAGCGTGTACTACTACTACCTATACATCTGTGTATTGTATAACTATGCAGATGATTTATAACACTGCTATGTTTATAACAATACACGTGTCATTATGTAGTGATGTAGATTATCACACCGCTATAATTATAACAGATCCACTGTCAGTTATGTAGTAATGGTAGATATAACACCGCTTCGTAGTTTCTAACAATAGCGGGACCGTGTCGTTAGTGTAGTGGGATGGTAGATATAACAACCGCTATATTAGCTCCCTGCTATTAGTTATTAGATACTTATAGTAAAAACCAGTGTCATTATGTAGTAGATGGTAGATATCACGACCCAGCTATAATTTATAACGATACACCGTGTCATTATGGTAGTAATAGTAGAATTAACACTGCTATAGGTTAAACAATACAACCGTGTTCATTATGTGTAGATGGTAGTAACACCGCTTAGTTATATACAATACACCGTGTCTTATGTAGTAGATGGTAGATATAACACGCTTTTATAAATACACCATTGTCATTGGTAGTAGATGGTAGATATAACACCGCTATATTATAAACATAACACCGTGTCATTAATGGTGTAGAATGGTAATAGAATAAACACCGCTATAGATTATAACAATAACAACCGTGTCATTATGTGTAGTATGGTAATATAACCCCGGCTCTAGTTATAACAATACACAATACCGGTATTATGTTAGAGGTAGATTCACTGCTATTTATAACATACACAGTTCTCGCTATGTAGTAGTTGGAATAATATAACCTGCTATAGTTATACATCACTACACCTGTCGATTAATTGACAATCAGTAGATATAACACCTTATAGTTATAACATACCACAGGTCATATATGTAGTACGATGGTGATATAACACGCGTATAGTTTAAACATACACTTGTCGTTATGTATAGATTGTAATATGAACACTTTTTACGTTCTAACAATACACAACGTGTCATTCTGTAGTAGATTTAGATATAAAAAAACAAAAAAAACCGCTATATTTTATAACAATACGCACTGTCACTTATGTAGTGATGGATAATATAACACGCTATAGTCCAAAACAGCACCGTGTCATTTATGGTGTAAGATATGTAGATATCACCACCACTGTCTATAGTTATAACAAACACATGTCATGTTATGTAGTAATGTAGATATAACACCGCTATAGTTTATAACATACACCGTGTCTTATGTAGTAGATAGTAATATACCCAGCTCTAGTTATAAACAATACATCGTGTCTTATTGAAGTAGATGGGTAGATATATAACAATACACAGTGTCATTATGTATTAGATGGTAGATATAACTGGCTATAGTTACTAAAACAATACACAGTTTCTTATGAGTAGACGGTAGATATAACCGCTATATTTATAACAATACACTGTCCTTATTCTAGATGGTGTATTGTTATAACTCTAACAGTGTTATATCTCTCATCTATTACATAATGACACTGTGTATTGTTTATAAAAACTTCTAGCTGTGTTTATATCTACCATCTACTACATAACTACAACTGTGGTTATTTTATAACGATAGCGGTGTATATAGACTCATCTCCTACACAACGCCATGTGTATTGTTAAACTATAGCTGTGTTATAATACCAGCTACTACACAACGACACTGTGTATTGTTATAACTATAGCTGTGTTATATCCACTCATCTACTACATAAATGACAAACGGTGTAATTGTTAAATAACTATAGCCGGTGTTATATATACCATCTACTACAACAACGAACACTGTGTATTGTTTCATACTTAGCAGTGTTATATCTACCATCTACTACCTAATGAACACGGTGTATTGTTATAACTTATCTGTGTTTATAATCTACCATCACTACATATGACACGGTGTATGTTGTTAATATAGAAAAAAAATAACTTAGACGTGGTTATATATCCATCTCTATCAACAACGACCTGTGTAATTGTTATACTATAGCAGTGTTATATCTAATCCATCACACATATGACCGTTCTTGTTATAACTATAGCTTTGTATATCTACCATCTACGACATAATGCACACGGTGTATTTAGTTATAACTATAGCGGTGTTATATCTATCATCTACGACATAACGACACGGTGTATTGTTATACTATGCTGTGTTATATCACCATCTATTACATGAATGACAAACGTGTATTGTTATAAAACTATATCTGTTATAACACTGTCCTCTAGTTTTAAACAATCACAGTGTCTTATGTAGTAGATAGTAGATATCACAACAGCCCTATAACTTTACCCAATACACCGTGGTCGTTATGTAGTAGATGGTAGATATAACAAAAACGCTATAGTTAACCATACACATGTCCATTATTAGTAATGGTGGATATACCACAGCTATATTATAAAATACACCATGGTCCTTATGTAACTCGATGCTAGATATAACACTTTCTATAGGTTATACATACAACCGTGTCCTTATGTAGTAATGGTGGATATAACACCATCTATAGTTATAACAATACACCCTGTCTTATGTAGTAGATGTAGATATAACCTGCTATAGTTATAAACATACACCGTGTCAATTCTGTAGTGATGGTAGATATAAACACCGCTATAGTTATAACAATACACCGTTCATTATGTAGTAGATAGTAGATATACCACTGCTATAGTTATAACAATACACCGTGTCCTTATGTAGTAGATAGTAGATATAACACTGCTATAGTTAGAACAATACACCGTGGCATTATGTAGTAACGGTAGATATCCAAGCTATGTTCGAACAATCCCTGTGTCATTATAGATAGTGATGGTGTATTGTTATAACTATAGCAGTGTTATATCTACCAGCTACTACATACGACACTGTGTATTGTTATAACTATAGCAGTGTTATCTTCTACTAATCTACCTACATAATGACACGGTGTATGTTATAACTATTACGATGTTATATCTACCCTCTACTCAATAATGACACGGTGTATGTTTAATAACTATAATGCGGTGTTATATCTAACCAACTACTACATAACGACACTGTGTATTGTTATAACTAGCCGTGTTATAACAATAACACCGTTTCATTCTGTATAAATGTGTAGATATAACCGCTGTTTAGTTATAACAATACAACACCGTGTCCTATTATGTAGTAGATGGTAGTATCACAACAGCTATAGTTTATAACAATACACTCTGTCATATGTAGTAGATGGTAGAATATAACACGTATACGTTTATAATCAATACACGGTCATTATGTAGTAGATGGTAGATATAACACCCACCGCTATAGTTATAACAATCCAGTGTCAGTATGTAAGAGATGGTAGATATAACACTGTTAGTTATACAATACCCAACCGTTCTTATGTATTAAGATGGTAATATAACACCGCCTATAAGTAGAAAAACCATCCCCAGTGTCGCTTATGTAAGTATATGGTAGATATAACACTGTTATACAGTTATAACAATACACCAGTGTCATTATGTAGTGATGGTATATCAACCCCGCTATAGTTTTATAACAATACGCCGTGTCATTATGTAGTAGAATGGTAAAAGAACACCGCTATGTATAAAACACGACACCGCGTCTTATGTAGTAAGATGTTAGAATATACCTGCTATAGTTATAATAGACAATACATCGTGGTCTTATTAGTAGATGGTAAGATATAACACCGTTATAGTTATCTAATACACTGTGTCATTATGTTAGTAAGATGGTGTTTGTTATAACTATAGCAGTGTTATACTTCCTGCTATCTACTACATAATGACACGGTGTACTGTTATAACATAGCAGTGTTATATCTACCATCTACTACATACCGCAGCCTGTATTGTTCTACTATAACGGTGTTATATCTACTATCTACTACCTCAATGACACGTGTATTGTTATAACTTTACGGTGTGTATATCTAACCGTCAACTACATAATGAAACACGGTGTTATTTGTTATACCTGATAGGTGTTTCTATCGACCGTCTACTACTAATGATCAGCGGTTATTGTTATAACTAGAGCAAGGTTATAATCTACTATCTACTACATAATACACGGTGTATTGGTTTATAAATTAACAGTGTTATTTACCATCTACTAATATGACAACTAGTAGTTTGTTATACTATAGCGTGTTATATCTACCAACTACTACATACGACACTGTGTATTTTATAACTATAGCAGTGTGATAACATACCTGTGTCATTATGTAGTAGATGGTAATATAACACCGTTCTAGTTATAACAACTCCACCGTGTCATTATGTAGTAGATGTACATAATAAACCGCAAGTTATAACAATACACAGTATCATTATGTAGTAGAATGGTATATAACACTGCTATAGTTATAACAATACAACGTGTCATTATGTAGTAGATGGTGATATAACACTTCTATAGTTCTCCCATACACGGTCATTATGTAGTAGCTGGTAGATATAAACACGCTAATATTTATAACAATACACTCTGTCCATTATGTAGTAGTGGTACAATATAACACCGCTATGTTATAACAATACCCAGTGTCCGTATTAGTAGATGTATAAACAACCGCTATATTTTCTACAATACCAGTGTCATTATGTAGTAGATGTATATATCACCCGTTATAGTTAGAGACATACCCGTGTCTTTGTGTAATATGTAAAAAGAACACCGTATAGTTATAACAATACCAACACCGTGTCATTATGTAGTAGACGGTATATATAACACATCTATAGTATAACACTACCTGTGTCATTATGTATAGATGTGTATGTTTTATAACTATCCGCAGTGTATATCTATCATCATTACATAATGACCGGTGGGGGGGGGGGGTGGGGGGGTGGGGTCTGTGATAACTCTAGCGTGTTTATATCTACTCATCATGACACGGTGTAATTGTTTTAACTATAGCGGTTTATCCCATCTACTACAAATACAACGGTGTATTGTTATACTATAAACGTTGTTATAATCTACCAACTACTACATAATGACACGGGGTATGTTATACTAGACCGGTGTTTAAATATCACCCTCTACTACATAACGACAGGTGTATTGCTATAACTATAACAGTTTTATATCTATCTTTTACTACATAACGACACTGTGTATTGTTATAATAATAGCGGTGTGATATCTACTATCTACTACATAATGACACTGTGTATTGTTATAACTATAGCAGTGTTTAACACTGCTATTGTTATAACCATACACCGTGTCATTAATTTATTAGATGTAGATTTAACACTTCGATCGTATCACATACACCGTGCATTATGTAGTAGATGGTAAATAGAACACCGTATAAGAGTTATAACATACAACGTGTTCTTATGTAGTACATGGTAGATATAACACCACTTATAGTTTATAACAATCCCAACGTGTTCATTATGTAGTCCAATGGTAGATCTAACACCATTATAGTTATAACAATACACCGTGTCATTATGTAGTAGACGGTAGATATAACACCAGCTATAGTTTATAACATAAACTGTCATTATGTCAGTAGATGGTGTATTGTTATAACTATAGCGTGTTTATATCTCATTATTACATAATGACACGGTGTAAATTGTTATAGACTAATAGCGGGTTATATCTCTACATAACGACACTGTGTATTGTTTTAACTATAGCTGTGTTATAATCCACCATCACTAAATATGACACGGTTATTGTTATAACTATAGCTGTGTTTCTATCTATCATCTACGACATAATGACCTTTATTGCTATAACTATAGCGGTGTTAGATCTAACCATTCTCCATAATGACACGGTGTATGGTTTAACTACAGCGGTGGTTTTATATCTCCATCTACTACTAATGACCCATTTTATTGTTTAACTATAACTATAACGGTGTTATATCACCATCTACACATAATGACAGTGTATTTTTTATAACTATACCGGTGTTATATCTAACCCATCTACTACATCCACGACACTGGTGTATTGTTATAAAACATAACATGTTATATCTAACCATCTACTACATAATGACATCGGTGTATTGTTTATCACGATATTCAGTATTATATCTACATTCTACTACATAATGACTCGGGTAATTGTTAACTATAGCGGTTTTCTATTTACCATCTACGTCATAATACACGGTGTATTGTTTAAACTCAGCGTGTTATATCTACTATGCTACTACATAATGACACGGTGTATGTTAACTATAGCAGTGTTATATCTACCATCTCTACATAATAACACGGTGTATGTTATACTATAGCATGTTATACCTACCATCTACTACATAACGACAACTGTGTATGGTTATAACTATAACAGTGTTATATCTACCCTCTACTACTAATGAACAAGCGGTTTATTGTTATAACTATAGGCAGTTTTATAACACTGCTATAGTTATAACAATACAACACAGTGTCTTTATGTAGTATATAGTAGATCTCACAATCAACACCGCTATAATTATAAAAATACACCGTGTCGTTATGTAGTAATTGTAGATATAACGCGTTTATATTTAACCATACAGTGTCATTATGTATTAGATGGTAAAGATAACAACGTTATAGTTTTCTAAAATACACAGTGTCATTATGTAGTAGATTGGTAGATATAACGCTTCTATAGTTATAACATAGTGTCATTATGTAGTAGATGTAGCGATAACAACGTTATAGTTATAACAATACACAGTGGTCTTTCTGTAGTAGATGGTAATATAAACACGGTTATAGTTATAACAATACACTGTGTCTTATGTATAGATTGTAGATATAACCCGTTATAGTTATAAACAATACCCATTGTCATTATGTATAGATGGTAGATATAACACTGTTTTTAAGTTATAACAATACACCGTGTCATTTTAGTAGATGGTTAGATATAACACCGCTATAGTTATAACCATACCCGTGTCATTATGTATAGATGGTATATATACAACCGTTATAGTTTATAACAATACAACAGTGTCTTATGTAGTAGTATGGTAGATATAACGCTTCTATAGTTTATAACAATAGTGGTCATTATGTAGTAGATGTAGAGATAACAGACGTTCTAGTTCTAACATACACATGTCATTATGTAGTATATGGTAGATATAACACTGTTATAGTTATAACAATACACTGTGTCATTATGTAGTAATGGTAGATATAACACGTATATTAGAACAATACAACCGTGTCCTTAATGTATTAGATGGTATGCTATAACGCCGCTATAGTTATAACAATACAACACCGTGTCATGATGTAGTAGATGGTAGATATAACACCGTTATAGTTATACATACACAGTGGTCATTAGTAGTAAGATGTAGCTATACGCTTCTAAGTTATAAAACAATAGTGTCATTATGTAGTAAGATTGTAGAGATAACAACGTTATAGTTATAACAATACCCACACTGTCATTATGTCAGTCGATGGTTAGATTAACCCTGTTATAGTTACAATACCTGTGTCATTAGGTAGTAGATGGTAGAATACACCGCTATAGTTATAACAATACACCGTGTCATTAGGTAGTAATGTAGATATACACCGTTATAGTTTATAACTACCAAGGTCGTTGTTGTAGTAAGATGGAATATTAACACGCTATAGTTATAACAATACACCCGGTCCATAAGTATAGATGGTAGATATAACAGTTATAGTATAATAACATGTATGTAGAGATAGGTAGATATAAACACAGCTATAGTTATAACAATACACCGTGTCTTATGTATAGATGGTAGGATATAACACTCGCTATAGTTATACAATACACTGTCATTATTTAAGTGAGGTAGATATAACACTGTATAGTTTAAACATACACTGTGTCATTATGTAGTAAGGATTTAGTAGATATAACAACCGCTATAGTTTATAACAATACGCCGTGTCATTATGTAGATAGACTGGTAGATATAACAAACTGCTATAGTTAAACATACACAGTGTCATTTGTAAGTAATGGTAGATATAACATCCGTAAGTTAAAACAATACAGTGTCATATGTGTAGCTATTGTGATATAACAACGCTACGTTATATAACATTACACGTTGTCCATTATGTAGTAGAGGGTGAGATGAGAGTAGTAATAAACACGATCGATAGTTATAACAATCCACCGTGTCATATGTAGTAGAGGTAGATATATAACACGCTATAGTTATAAAATAACACATGTTCATTATCGTAGTAGGATGGTAGATATAACACTGTCTATATGTTAAACATACACCAGTGTTCATTATGAGTAGATGTAGATATACACCTTATAGTTATAACCAACACCCGTGTCATATATGAAATAGACTGGTAGATCAACACTGCATATTATACAATACACAGGTCATTAGTAGTAGTAATGGTAGATATAACACCGCTATATTAGAACAATACACAGTGTCATATGTAGAGAGTGTAGATATAACACTGTATAGTTAAACAATACACCGTGTCATATGTAGTAGATGAGTAAATAACACGCCTATAGTTGAAAACAATTACACAGTGTCCTTATGTAGTTAATGGTAGATATAACCACCGTTATAGTGAAAACAATACAACACGTGTCTGTATGTATAGCGGGTTGGGGGGGATCAGATATAACCCGCTATAGTTATAACAATACAACGTGTCATTATGTAGTAGACGGTATATATAACACTCGTTATCGTATTAACAATCACAGTTGTCATTAGTAGTAGATGGTAGATATAACACAGCTATATATAAACAAAACCACCGTGTCATTATGTAGTTAGATGGTAGATATAACACTGTTATAGTTATAACATACAAAAACCGTGTCATTATGTATAGATGGTGGATTATAACACAACTATAGTTATAACAATACACCCTGTCCTTCTGTAGTAGATGGTAGCTATAACACTGCTATAGTTAACAATACAACCGGGTCATTAGTAGTAGATGGTAGAGTATAAATCACTGCTAATAGTTATAACATACACCATTCTCAAACATAATGCCACAGTGTATTGTATAAAACTAATAGCTGTGTATATCTACCATCTACTACATAATGACGACGGTGTATTGTTATCTATAACGGTGTTATATCTCCCATCTATACAAATGATCCCCAACACAAGTGTATTGGTTTAACTATAGCGGTGTTATATCTACTCATCTACTACATAATGAACCTGGTGGTTTGTTATTAACTATAGCAAGTTTTATCTCACCATCTACTACATACTGACAACCGTGTATTGTTATAACTATAGCGGTGTTAATCTACCATCTACTACATAATGACACGGTGTATTGTTATAACTATAGCGGTTTTAATCTACCATCTACTACAAATACACGGTGTATTGTTATAAACTATAACATGTTATATCTTACCATCCTACTACATAATTACACGGTGTATTTTATAAATATAGCCTGTGTTTATATCTAACCGTCTACTACATAGTTTGACACGGTTTATTGTTATAACTATAAGCTGTGTTTATATCTACCATCTACTACATAGTGACACGGTTTATTTTTATAACTATAGCTGTGTTTTATCTACGCATCTACTACATAAATACCCGGGTGTATTGTTTCTAATTATGCGTGTGATATCTACTATCTACTACATACTGACACTGTGTAATTGTTATACCTATACAGTGTTATAACACTGCTATTGTTATAACAATACACCGTGTCATTATGTAGTGGATGGTCGATTAACAACCGCTATAGTTATACAATACACGTCATTCTGTAGAGATGGTAGAGATACACCGCTATAGTTTATAACAATACCACCGTGTCATATTAGTAGATGGTAGATATAACACCGCTATATTTATAAACAATACACCAATGTCATATGTATAGATGGTAGATAGAACACAGCTATAGTTATAACAATACACCATGTCATATGTAATTGATGGTAGATTAACACAGCTATAGTTATAACAAATCCACCTGTCGTTTTATGTCTAGATGGTTAGATATAACACGTTAATAGTTATAACATAACACCCGTGTCATTATTAGTAGATGTCGAAATAACACCGTATCGTTATACAATACACCGTGTGTCATTATGTAGTAGATGGCGATATAACACAGCTATAGTTATCACAATACACCGTGTCATGTTTCTTAATGGTAGATAATCACACCGCTATGTTTATAACAATACCCGTGTCACTATGGGTAGATGGTAGATTCACACTTCTATAGTTATAACAATACAACCGGTCATTATGTAGTAGATGGTAGATAAACACGCGTATAGTTATAACAATACCCCGAGTCATTATGTAGTAATGGTAATATAACCCTGCTATCGTTATAACAATACAACCATGTCATTTGGTGTAAGATGGTAAATAGAACACAGCTAAGTTTATAAACAATACAAACGTTCATTTATGTAGTAGAGGTAGATATAACACTGCGTATAGTTATAACAATACACACGTGTCATTATGTAGTAGATGGGAATAGAACACCGCTATAGTTATAACAATACAACTTCATTATGTCGTAGATGGTAGATATAACCCCGTTATAGTTAGAACGATACACCGTGTCATTATGTAGTAGATGGTAATCGACCACCCGCTATATGTTATAACAATACAATACCACACGAGTCATTATGTAGTAGATGGAAATAACACAGCGAATAGTTTGAAACAATAGCAACGTTCATTATTAGTAGGATGTATAGATAACACAGCTATAGTGTATACCAATCCACATTGTCATTATGTTAGTATATGATTATATAACACCGTTATAGTTATAAAACCATATCAACCAGTGTCCATTATGTATAGATGGGTAGATTATAACACTGCTAATAGTTATAACAATACCACCGTGTCATTATTATTAGTTGGTAAAATCTAAACAACCGTTATAGTTATAACAATACACCGGTGTCATTATGTAGTAATGTAGATCTAGACACAGCTTATAGTTATACAACAATACCAGTTCATTAATGTAGGTAGATGGTAGATATAACACATTATAGTTTCTAACAATACACAGTGTCATATTTAGTCGATTGTAGATACAACACTTCAATAGGTATAACATACACAGTGTCATTAAGTAGTAGATGGTAATATAACAACCGCTATAGTTTATAACAATACACACGTGTCATTAGGTATTAGATAGAATTAGCAGTGTTTCATCTACTATCTACTACATAATGACCTGTGTATTGTTATAACTATAGCGGTGTATATCTACCATCTACAATAATGACACGGTGTATGTTATTAAACTATAGGGTGTTATATCTAACCATATATACATAATGACACTGTGTATTTTATAACTGATAGAAAGCGTTATATCTACATTACACATAATGACACGGTGTATTGTTAGAAACTATAGCGGTGTTATATCTACATCTACTACATAATGAACACGGGTGTATTGTTCTAACTATAAGCAGTGGTATCTCTACCTATCTACTACATAAATGACACGGTGATTGTTATAACTATAGCGTGTTAGATCTACCAATACTACATAAGGACACGTGTATTTTTATAACTATAGAAGGTTTATCTACCATCTACTACATAACGGACACGGGTATTGTTCATAATTATAGCGGTGTTATATTACAATCTAATACATAATGACACGCCGTGTATTGTTAAACGATAGAAGCGTTATATTACCATTACTACATACGACACGGGTATTGTTATAATTATAGACGGTGTTGGGTGATATCTACCATTCTACTACAAATTGACACTGTGTATGTTATAAATATAGCAGTGTTATAAAAACCTGCTATAGTTATAACAATACACATTCATGGTAAAGAGATGGTAGATTAGATATAACACTCGCTATAGTTATAACAATACACCGAGTCATTATGTGAGTAGAGAGTAGATATCACCACCGCTAGATTATAACAATACACGTGTCGGTTAGTTAGTAGATGGTAGATATAAAACAGCTATAGTTATAACAATACACCGTGTCATTATGGAGTAGATGGTAGATATAACACAGCTATAGCTATAACAATACACCGTGCATAAGTAGTAGATGGGGATATAACACAGCTATAGTTATAAACAATAACACGTGTCATATGTAGTAGATGGTAGTTATAAACCGATGTAGTTATAACAATACACCGTGTCATTATGTAGTAGATGCGTAGATATAACACCGCTATAGTTATAACAATACACCGTGTCATAATGTAGGAGGTAGATATAACACAGCTTATATAACAATACACCGTGGCATTATGTAGTAGATGGTAGATATAACACGTTATAGTTATAACAATACCACCGTGTCGTTATGTAGTAGATAGTAGATATAACACCGGCTATAGTTATAAACAATCCACAGTGTCATTATGTAGTAGATAGTGATATAACACCCTATAGTTATAAAAAGACACTGTGCATTATGTAGTAGAGGGAGATATAAACACCGTTATAGTGATAACAATAAAACTGTGTCATTAGGTAGTAGATAGTAGATATAACACAGCTATGTTAAAAACAATACACTGTGTCATTAGGTAGTAGATGGTAGATATAACACCGCTATAGTTATAGCAATACACCAGTCAACCAATTATGTAGTAGCTGATAGATAAACAAATCTATCGTCATAAAACAATCACCGTGTCATGATGTAGTAGGGGTGGATTATACCACTCATAGTTATAACAAAATACACCGTGTCATTATGTAATAGATGATAGAATAAAAGCACTGCTATAGTTAGTAACAGTCACCATTACTAACATAATGACAGTGTATGTTATTTATAACTATAGCTGTGTTATATCACCTCTACTTACATTAAGGGACACGGTGTAGGTATTGTTATAACTATAAACCAGTGTTTATATATACCATCTATACATAATGACACGATGTATTGTTATAACTATAGCTGTGTGATATCT
>CM033476.1:97408029-97489378 GCA_019447015.1 Hymenochirus boettgeri | reverse complement strand
GTAGATATAACACAGCTATAGTTATAACAATACATCGTGTCATTATGTAGTAGATGGTAGATATAACACTGTTATAGTTATAACAATACACCGTGTCATTATGTAGTAGATGGTAGATATAACACAGCTATAGTTATAACAATACACTGTCATTATGTAGTAGATGGTGTAATGTTATAACTATAGCAGTGTTATATCTATCATCTATTACATAATGACACGGTGTATTGTTATAACTATAGCAGTGTTATATCCACCATCTACTACATAATGACACGGTGTATGGTTATGACTATAGATGTGTTATATCTATCATCTACTACATAATGACATGGTGTATTGCTATAACTATAGCGGTGTTATATCTACCATCTACTACATAATGACACAGTGTATTGTTATAACTATAGCTGTGTTATATCTACTATCTACTACATAATGACACAGTTTATTGTTATAACTATAACGGTGTTATATCTACCATCTACTACATAATGACACAGTGTATTTTTATAACTATAGCGGTGTTATATCTACTATCTACTACATAATGACACTGTGTATTGTTATAACTATAGCGGTGTTATATCTACTATCTACTACATGACACTGTGTATTATGTATAGATGGTGTATTGTTATAACATAAGTTTTATATCTACCATCTACTACATATGACACGGTGTATTGTTATAACTATAGCAGTGTTATATCTACCATCTACTACATAATGACAGGTTAATTGTTATAACTATAGTTGTGTTATATCTCACCATCTACTACATAATAACACGTTTATTGTTATAACTATACAGTGTTATATCTACCACTCTACTACTAATGACACGGGTATGTTTGTTAACTATAAGCTTGTTTTATATTACCATCTACTACATAATGACACTGTGTATGGGTTTTATAACTATAACGGTGTTATATCTACCCATCTACTACATAATACACAGTGTATTGTTATAACTTAGCACGTGTTATATCTACACCATCTACTACATAACGACAGGGTGTATTGTTATAACTATAACGGTGTTATATCTACCATCTACTACATAATGACACGGTGTATTGTTATACTATAGCGGTGTTATATCTACCATCTACTACATAATGACACGGTGTATTGTTATAACATAGCATGGTTATATCTACCATCTACTACATAATGACACGGTGTATTGTTATAAACTATAGCGTGTTTATATCTACAATCTACTACATAATGACACTGTGTCTTGTTATAACTATACGCAGTGTTAATATCTACCATCTACTACATATGACACGGTGTATTGTTATAACTTAAACGGTGTTATATCTACCAACTACTAATAACGACACTGTGTATGTTATAACTATAGAGTGTTATATCTACCATCTCTACATAATGACACTGTGTATTGTTTTAACTTAGCGGTGTTTATATCTACCTCTACTACATACGACACGGTGTTTGTTATAACTATAGCTGTTTATCTCACCATCTACTACATAATGACACTGTTTATTTTTATAACTATAACGGTGTTATATCTACCATCTACTACTGACACGGTGTATTGTTATAACTATAAGCGGTGTTATATCTACCACTACTACACAACGACACGTTTATTGTTATAACTATAACGGTGTTAATCTACCATCTACTACATATACACGGTGTATGTTATACCTATAGCGGTGTTATATCTACCATCTACTACCATAATGACACAGTGGTATTGTTATAACCTATAACAGTGTTATATCTCACCATCTACCTACATAATGACACTGTGTATTGTTATACTATAGCGCGTTTTATCTACCATCTACTACATATCACGGACACGGTGTAATTGTTATAACTCTAGCTGTGTGTATACTACCATCTACTACATCAATGACACTGTGGTATTGTTATAACTATAACGGTGTTATATTCTACCATCTACTACATTATGACACTGTGTATTGTTTATAACTATAGCGGTGTTATATCTACCATCTACTACAACGACACGGTGTATTGTTATAACTATAACGGTGTTATATCTACCATCTACTACATAATGACACTGTGTATTGTTATAACTATAGCGGTGTTATATCTACCATCTACTACATAATGACACAGTGTATTGTTATAACTATAACAGGTGTTATATCTACCATCTACTACATAATGACACTGTGTATTGTTATAACTATAACTTGTTTATCTCTCCCATCTACTACATAAGGACACATTTGTTTTATAACTATAGAAGCGTATATCTACATCTACTACATAATGACACTGTGTATTGTTATAACTATAACGGTGTTATATCTACCATCTACTACATAATGACACGGTGTATTGTTATAACTGCGGTGTTATATCTACACTCACTACATAATTACACGGTGTATTGTTAAACTATAACGTGTTTATATCTACCACTACTACATAATGAACACGTGTATTGTTATAACTAAACAGTGTTATATCTACCATCTACTACATAATGACACTGTGTATTGTTATAACTATAACGTTGTTACTTCTACACTACTCATAATGACACTATGTTATAAACTAGAAGCGTTATATCTACCATCTACTACATAATGACACGGTTATTGTTATAACTATAACTGTTGTTATATCTACCATCTACTACATAATGACACCGGTGTATTGTTTATACTATAGCGGTGTTATATCTACCATCTACTACATAATGACACGGTGTATTGTTTAACTAACATGTTATATCTCCATCTACTACATAATGACACTGTTGTATTGTTAACTATACAGTGTTATATCTACCATCTACTACATATGACACGTGTATTGTTATACTATAACATGTTTATATCTACCATCACTACATAATGACACGGTGTATTGTTATAACTATAACGTTGGTTATCTACCATCTACTACTAATGACACTATTGTTATAACTATAGAAGCGTTTATCGACCCTCTACTACATAATGACACTGTGGTATTGTTATAACTATAACTTGTTATCTTTACCATCTACACTAATGACACTTGTATTGTTATAACTTAGAAGCGTTATATCTACCATCTACTACATAACGACACGGTGTATTTTTATAATTATAAGCGTGTGATTCTACTATCTACTACTAAAGACACTGTGTATTGTTTAACTATAGCATGTTTAACACTGCTATAGTTATAACAATAAACCGTGTTCATTATGTAGTAAGTGGTAGATATAACACGGTTAGTTATAACAATACACAGTGTCGTTATGTAGTAGATGGTAGTATATACACTTTGCTATAGTTTATACAATACACCGTGTTTTATTAGTAGTAGATGGTAGATATAACACTGCTATAGTTAAACAATACACACGTGTCATTATGGTAGTAGATAGTTAATATAACACTGATATAGTTTATAACAATACAACCGTGTCATTATGAAGTGATGGTAAATAGAACACCGCTATAGTTTATAACAATACACCGGTCATTATGTAGTAGATGGTAGATATAATACTGCTATAGTTTAAACAATACACCGTGTCATTTATGTAGTAGATGGTAGAATTAACACTGTTATAGTTTTAACAATACACATGTGCGTTATGTAGTAGATGGTAGATATAACACCGGTATAGTTTAAAAATACACTCGTCATTATGTAGTAGATTGGTTGATAAACCACCGTTATAGTTATAACAATAAGACGTGTCATTATGTAGTAGATGTGAGATATAACACCGCTTTAGTTATAACAATACACACGTGTCATTATGTAGTAGATGTGTAGATATAACACCGCTATAGTTATACAATAAAGTGTCATTATGTAGTAGATGATAGATATAACACGCTATAGTTATAACAATACACCGTGTCATTATGTAGTGATGTGGATATAACACAGCTATAGTTATAACAATACACAGTGTCGTTATGTAGTAGATATAACACCGCTATAGTTATAACAATACACCGTGTCATTATGTAATAGATGATAGATATAACACTGCTATAGTTATACAATACACCATCTACTACATAATGACAGTGTATGTTATAACTATAGCTGTGTTATATCTACCGTCTACTAAATAATGACACGGTGTATTGTTATAACTATAATGGTGTTATATCTACCATTGTACTACATAATGACACGTTGTATTGTTATAAACTATAATGGTGTTATATCTACCATGTACTACATAATGACACGTTGTATTGTTTAACTATAGCGGTGTTCTATTTACATCTACTAACATAATGACACGGTGTATTGTTATAACGATAGCAGTGTTATATCTACCATCTAATACATTGACACGGTGTATTGTTATAACATAGCAGTGTTATAACACTGCTATAGTTATAACAATACACAGTGTCATTATGTAGTAGATAGTAGAGTATCACACCGCTATTATTTAAACAATACACATGGTCGTTTATTGTAGTAAAAGATAGATATAAAACTGTTATAGTTATAGCAATACACCGTGTCGTTATGTAGTAGATGGTGGATATAACACCGTTATAGTTATAACAATACACCGTGTCATTATGTAGTAGTTGGTAGATATAACACCGTTATAGTTATAACAATACACCGTGTCATTATGTAGTAGATGGTAAATATAACACCGCTATAGTTATAACAATACACCGTGTCATTATGTAGTAGATATAACACCGCTATAGTTATAACAATACACCGTGTCATTATGTAATAGATGATAGATATAACACTGCTAAGTTATAACAATACACCATCTAATACATAATGACACAGTGTATTGTTATAACTATAGCTGTGTTCATATATACCGTCTACTACATAATGACACGGTGTATTGTTATAACTATAGCGGTGTTCTTTTTACCATCTACTACATAATGACACGGTGTATTGTTATAACTAAACCGGGTTGTGCTTATATCTACATCTACTACATAATGACACTGTGTATTGTTATAACTATACGTTGTTTAGTACATCTACTAATACTACACTGGTATTGTTATAACATATCGGTTTTATTTACCACTACTACATAATGACAGAGTGTATTGTTATAACTATAGCGGTGTTATATCTACCAGCTACTACATAATGACACGTGTATGTTATAACTATAGCAGTGTTATATCCACCATCTACTACATAATGACACGGTGTATTGTTATAACTTAGCAGTTGTTATATCTACCATCTACTACATAATGATACTGTGTATTGTTATAACTATACGGTGTTATATGTACATCTACTACATAATGACACGGTGTATTGTTATAACTATAACGGTGTTATATCTACCATCTACACATAATGACCAGTGTATTGTTATACACTGCTATAGTTATAACAATACACGTGTGTTATGTAGGTTGGTAGAATAACACGCAGTTATAACAACCACAGTTCATTAGTGTAGTAGATGGTAATATAACACTTTATAGTTATAACCATACACCGTGTCATTATGTAGTAGATATAGTTATAACCTGCTGCTATAGTTTATAACAATACACCGTGTCATTATAGTTAGACGGTTAGATATAACACTGCTATAAGTTATAACAATACACCGTGTCATTGTGTAGTAAGACGGTAGATATAACACCGTAATATTTATAACAATACACCGTGTCATTATGTAGTAGATAGTAATATACACGTTATAGTTATAACAATACATGGTCGTTATGTAGTAGATGGTAGATATAACACTGCTATAGTTATAACAGTACACCGTGTCATTATGTAGTAGATAGCAGATATAACACTGCTATAGTTATAACAATACACCATCTACTACATAATGACACAGTGTATTAATATAACTATAACGGTGTTATATCTACCTCTACTACATATGACACGATGTATTGTTATAACTATAGCAGTGTATATCTACCATCTACGATAATGATCGGTGTATGTATAACTATAGCGGTGTTCTATTAATCACTACATATGAAACGCGTATTGTATAACTATAGCGTTTTATATCTACCATCTACTACATAATGACACGGTGTATTGTTATAATTAACGTGTTATATCTACCATACTACTACATAATGACACTTGTATTGTTATAACTATAGCGGTTATATCTCATCACTACTAATGACACGGTGTATTGTTATAAACTATAACAGTGTTATATCTACCATCTACTACATAACTGCCCACTGTAGTATTGTTTTATAACCTAAGCGGTGTTATATCTACCATCTACTACATAATGACACGGTGTCTGTTATAACTATAACGGTGTTATATCTACCATCTACTACATAATGACCAGAGTGTATTGTTATAACTATACTGTGTTATATACTACCATCTACTACATAGACAGACGGTGATTGTTATAAACTATAACATGTTGTGATACTACCATCTACTACATAATGACACGGTATTGTTTCACACCTGCTATAGTTTATAACAATACACAGTGTCATTATGTAGTAGATTGTTATAACTATAGCGGTGTTATATCTACTATCTACTACATAACGACACGGTGTATTGTTATAACTATAACGGTGTTATATCTACCATCTACTACATAATGACACGGTGTATTGTTATAACTATAGCTGTGTTATATCTACCATCTACTACATTATGACACGGTGTATTGTTATAACTATAGCGGTGTTATATCTACCATCTACTACATAATGACACGGTGTATTGTTATAACTACATCGGTGTTATAACTACCATCTACTACATAATGACACGATGTATTGTTATAACTATAGCTGTGTTATATCTACCATCTACTACATTATGACACGGTGTATTGTTATAACTATAGCTGTGTTATATCTACCATCTACTACATAATGACACGGTGTATTGTTATAACTATAGCTGTGTTATATCTACCATCTACTAAATAACGACACGGTGTATTGTTATAATTATAGCGGTGTGATATCTACTATCTACTACATAATGACTCGGTGTATTGTTATAACTATAGCGGTGTTATATCTACCATCTACTACATAATGACATGGTGTATTGTTATAACTATAGCAGTGTTATAACACTGCTATAGTTATAACAATACACAGTGTCATTATGTAGTAGATGGTAGATATCACACCGCTATAATTATAACAATACACCGTGTCGTTATGTAGTAATGGTAGATATAACGCTTCTATAGTTATAACAATACACCGTGTCATTATGTAGTAGATGGTAGATATAACACCGCTATAATTATAACAATACACCGTGTCGTTATGTAGTAGATGGTAGATATAACGCTTCTATAGTTATAAAAATACACAGTGTCATTATGTAGTAGATGGTAGATATAACAAGTGTCATTATGTGGGATGGTGATATAAGTATGTTAATAAATAACACACGTTATATAGGTATAAACCGTTTAGTTATACAAGACCCGTGTCTTATGTAGTAGATGGTAGATATAACACGCTATGAGTTATAACAATACGTTTCATTATGTAGTAGATGGTAGATATAACATCCGCTTAGTTATAAACATAACGTGTCATTATGTAGTAGATGGTTAGATATAACCCCGCTATAGTTTATACAAACACTTGTCATTGGTAGTAGATGGTAGATATAACACCGTTATAGTTATCACTACACCCGTTCATATGTAGTAGAATGGTAGATATACCCGCTATAGTTATAACAATACACCTGTCTATGTATGTAGATGGTAGATATAACACAGCTTAGTTATAACAATACACGTGTCATTATGTAGTGATTGATATATACACCCGCTATAGTTTCTAACAATACACAGTGTCATTATGTAGTAGATGGTAGATATAACACGCTATAAGTTATAACATACACCGTGTCTTATGTAGTAGATGGTAGATATAACACCGTTATAGTTATAACAATACACCGTGTATATGTAGTAATGGTAGATATACACCGCTAAGTTATAACAATCAACCGTGTCATTAGTAGTAGATGGTAGAATAAACAAATACACCGTGTCATTATGTAGTAGATGGTAGATATAACACCGCTATAGTTATAACAATACACCGTGTCATTATGTAGTAGATGGTAGATATAACACTGCTATAGTTATAACAATACACCGTGTCATTATGTAGTAGATGGTAGATATAACACTGCTATAGCTATAACAATACACTGTCATTATGTAGTAGATGGTAGATATAACACCGCTATAGTTATAACAATACACCGTGTCATTATGTAGTAGATGGTAGATATAACACTGCTATAGTTATAACAATACACCGAACGAACTATACAAATAAATGTGTAACCCAAGTATCAGACATCCTAACCAGTCTATTGTGTTAACAAATCCATTTCTAGGTCATTTCTTTCTACTCTCACCTTTCTATATACATTTCTATATATATTAAATCCTTAATGTACAGATAGAAATGTGGATTATTTATCTTGCAAACGTTTCAAATAAATTCTCAATTAAAACAGACCTTTTGTTATGAGATTTTGTGCAGTTTGTGTGTCTGTTCCTACAACCTTTGTTTAGAATTTGTGGTAATTGGAATTGTAACTAATAATTCACAATAATATTTTCTTTATTTGTCTATAGTATGTGGATCAAAAAGCTGGGAGTTTTAAGTGGCTTGTCCACTCCGAAATCTTTATTTTTTTTTTGTAGATATAACACCCGTTATGTTGAACACTACACCGTGTCATTATTAGTAAGATGGTAAAAAGAACACACCGCTATAGTTATAACAATACAACCGTGTCATTATGTATTGACGGATATTACACAGCTATAGTTTAACCATCCTGTGTCATTAGATTAGATGGTGTATTTTAATACTATAGCGTGTTTATATCTAGCATCTTATTACATATGACCGGTGTATTTTATAACTATAGCGGGTGTTAATAATCTCTACATAATGACCCGGTGTAACTTGTTATAACTATAGCGTGTTATTTACCATCGACTACTAATTACACGGTTATTAGTTTAATAAACTATACGGTGTTATATCTCCCAACTACTACATAATGCAACGGTTATTGTTTAAACCTATAACGGTGTTATATCCACCATCTACTACATAACGACACGGTGTATTGCTATAACTATAACAGTTTTATATCTATCTTTTACTACATAACGACACTGTGTATTGTTATAATAATAGCGGTGTGATATCTACTATCTACTACATAATGACACTGTGTATTGTTATAACTATAGCAGTGTTATAACACTGCTATTGTTATAACAATACACCGTGTCATTATGTCAGGAGGATGTAGCTATACACTGCTATCGTTATAACAATAACCGTGTCATTATTAGTTAGATGGTAAATAAACCAACCGCTTAGTTTTATAACAATACAACGTGTCCTTATTGTACATGGTAGATATAACACCATTATAGTTATAACAATACAACGTTCATTATGTAGTACATGTGATATAACACCATTAAGTTATACCAATACACCGTGTCATATGTAGTAGACGTAGATATACACAGCTATAGTTATAACAATACACTGTCAATTATGTAGTAGATGGTGTATTGTTATAACTATAGCATGTTATATCTATCATCTATTACTAATGACACGTGTATTGTTATAACTATCAGGTGTTATATCTACTACCATAACGACACTGTGTATTGTTTATAACTATAGCTGTGTTATATCCACCATCAACTCACTAATGACACGGTGTATTGTTATAACTATACGTGTTTTAATCTACATCTACTACATAATGACACGTGTATTGCTATAACTATAGCTGTGTTTATATCTACCATCGTACTACATATATGGCACGTTTTATTGTTATACTATAAGCGGTGTTTATCTAACCATCTACTACATAATACAGTTATTGTTTATAACTATACGGTGTTATTCAACCTCTACTACATAATGACAGTGTATTTTTATAACTATCCGGTGTTATATCTACCATCTACTACATAAACACACTGTGTATTGTTATAACACTACGTGTTATATCTACATCCTACTACATAATGACACGGTGTATTGTTATAACTATAGCGTATTATATCTCAACCATCTACTACATAATGACTCGGTGTATTGTTATAAACTATAGCGTGTTTTCTTAACCCATCTACTTCCATAATGACACTGGTGTATTGTTATAACTATAGCAGTGTATATCTACTATCTACTACTATATGACACGGGGTATTGTTATACTAAGCAGTTATATCTACCATCTACTATAATACGGTGTATTGTTATAACTATAGCAGTGGTTATACTACCATCTAACTACATAACGACACTGTGTATTGTTATAACTATAACAGTGTTATTATCTAAGTCTACCATCTACTACATAATGACACGGTTATTGTTTAATACTATAGCAGTGTTATAACACTGCTATAGTTATAACAATACACAGTGTCTTTATGTAGTAGATAGTAGATATCACACCGCTATAATTATAAAAATACACCGTGTCGTTATGTAGTAGATGGTAGATATAACGCTTCTATAGTTTAACAATACAGTGTCATTATGTAGTAGATGGTAGATATAACAACGTTATAGTTATAACAATACACAGTGTCATTATGTAGTAATGGATAATATACCTTCTATAGTTATAACAATAGTGTCATTATGTAGTAGATGGTGAGATAACACGTTTATAGTTATAAACAATACACAGTGTCATATGTAGTAGATGGTAGTATAACACTGTATAGTTATAACAATACACTGTGTCATTATGTAGTAGATGGTAGTATACACTGTTATGTTATAACATACACACGTGTCATTATGTAGTAGATGGTAGATATAACACTGTTATAGTTATAACAATACAACCGTGTCATTATGTATTAGATGTGTAGATATAACACCGCTAATAGTTATACATACACCTGTCATTATGTAGTAGATGAGTATAACAAACCCTTTATATTATAAAATACACAGTGTCATTATGTAGTAGATGGTAGATATAACGCTTCTATAGTTATAACAATACAGTGTCATTATGTAGTAGATGGTAAGATAACAACGTTATAGTTATAACAATACACAGTGTCATTATGTAGTAGATGGTAGATATAACACTGTTATAGTATAACATACAACACTGTGTCATTATGTAGTAGATTGTATATAACACGTTATATTTATAACAATACACCGTGTCATTATGTAGTAGATGGTATATATAACACCGCTATAGTTATAACAATCAACCGGTCATTATGTTAGAGATGGTAGATATAACACGTTATAGTTATAACAATACACAGTGTCATTATGAGTAGATGGTAGATATCACGCTTCTATAGTTATAACAATAGTGTCATTATGTAGTAGATGGTAGAGATAACAACGTATATAGTTATAACAATACACAGTGTCATTATGTAGTAGATGGTAGATATAACACTGTTATAGTTATAACAATACCCTGTGTCATATGTAGTAGATGGTAGATTAACACCGCTATAGTTATACAATACCCCGTGTCTTATGTAGGAGATGGTAGATATAACACCGTTTATAGTTATAACAATACCCAGTGTCGTTGTGTAGTAGATGGTTATATAACACCGCTCTATAGTTATAAAAATACAACCGTGTCATATGTAAGTAGATGGTAGATATAAACACCTTAGTTATAAATACAATACACAGTGTCATTATGTTAGTAGATGGTAATATAACACCGCTATAGTTATAACAATACACCGTGTCTTATGTAGTAGATGGTAGATATAACACCGCTATAGTTATAACAATACAATGGTCATTATGTAGTAGATGGTAGATATTACACTGTTATAGTTATAACAATACACTGTGTCATTATGTAGTAGATGGTAGATATAACACCGCTATAGTTATAACAATACACCGTGTCATTATGTAGTA
The DNA here is from genome assembly GCA_019447015.1 of Hymenochirus boettgeri. Lineage (NCBI taxonomy): Eukaryota > Metazoa > Chordata > Amphibia > Anura > Pipidae > Hymenochirus > Hymenochirus boettgeri. Next base: position 97,477,418 of record CM033476.1, on the reverse strand, counting down.
GATGGTAGATATAACACCGTTATAGTTATAACAATACACAGTGTCGTTGTGTAGTAGATGGTAGATAACACCGCTATAGTTATAACAATACACCGTGTCATAATGTAGTAGATGGTAGATATAACACCGTTATAGTTATAACAATACCACAGTGTCATTATGTAGTAGATGGTAGATATAACACAGCTATAGTTAAATACCACCGTGTCTTATGTAGTAGATGGTAGATATAACACCGCTATAGTTATAACAATACACAGTGCCATTATGTGTAAGGGTAGATATAACACTTCTATAGTTATAAACAATACACAGTGTCGTTATGTAGTTATTGGTAGATATAACACCGGTAATAGTTTAACAATCCCGTGTCATTATGTAGTAGATGTAGATATAACCCTGCTATAGTTATACAATACACATTGTCATTATGTATAGATGTAGATATAACCCCGGCTATAGTGATAACATACACCGTTCATTATGTATAGATGGTAGATATAACACTGCTATAGTTATAACAATACACCGTGTCATTATGTAGTAGATGGTAGATATAAACACCGCTATAGTTATAACAATACACGTGTCATTATGTTAGTGGTAGATATAACACCGTTATAGTTATAACAATACACCGTGTCGTTATGTAGTAGATGGTAGATATAACCTGCTATAGTTATAACAATACACTGTGTCATTATGTAGTAGATGGTAGATATAACACCTATAGTTTATAACATACACAGTGTCATTATGTAGTAGATGGTAACATATAACACAGCTATAGTTATAAAATAAACACCACCGTGTCATTATGTAGTAGATGGTAGATATAACACTGTTATAGTTATAACAATACACCACGTGTCATTATGTAGTAGATGGTGGATATAACACAACTATAGTTATAACAATACACCCTGTCCATTATGTAGTAGATGGTAGATTAACACTGCTATAGTTATAACAATCCAAACACGTGTCATTATGTATAAGATGGTAGATATACACTGCTATAGTTATAACATACACATCTAATACATAATGACACAGTGTATTGTTATAACTATACTGTGTTATATCTACATCTACTACATAATGACACGGTGTATTGTTATAACTATACGGTGTTTATCTACCATCTACTACATAATGACACAGTGTATTGTTATAACTATAGCTGGTATATCTACCATCTACTACATAATGACACTGTGTATTGTTATAACATATAGCAGTGTTTATTACCATCTAACTACATAATGACACAGTGTATGTTATAACTATAGCGGTGTTTATTCTACCATCGTACTACATAATGACACGTGTGTATTGTTATAACTATAGCGGTGTTATATCTACCTCTACTACATAATGACACTGTGTATTGTTATAACTATAATCAGTGTTATTTATCTACATCTACTACATATGACACGGTGTATTGTTATAACTATAGCTGTGTTATATCTACCGTCACTACATAGTGACACGGTGTATTGTTATAACTTAGCTGTGTTATATCTACCATCTACTCAATACATAGTGACACGGTGGTAATTTAACTAGCTGTGTTTATATCACATACACATAATGACCGGTGTATTGTTATAAATAGCGTGTCATATCTACTATCTACTACATAATGACACTGTGTATTGTTATAACTATAGCAGTGTTATAACACTGCTATTGTTATAACAATACACCGTGTCATTATGTAGTGGATGTAGATATAACACCGCTATAGTTATAACAATACACTGTCATTATGTAGTAGATGGTAGATATAACACCGCTATAGTTATAACAATACACCGTGTCATTATGTAGTAGATGGTAGATATAACACCGCTATAGTTATAACAATACACCATGTCATTATGTAGTAGATGGTAGATATAACACAGCTATAGTTATAACAATACACCATGTCATTATGTAGTAATGGTAGATAACCACAGCTATAGTTATAACTACACCGTGTCATTATGTAGTAGATGGTAGATATAACACTGTTATAGTATAACAATACACCGTGTCATTATGTAGTATATGGTAGAATAACACCGCTATAGTTATAACACATACACCGTGTCTTATGTAGTAGATGGTAGTATAACACAGCTATAGTTATAACAATACACCGTTCATTATGTAGTAGATGGTAGTATAACACGCTATAGTTTATAACAATACACCGTGTCATTATGTAGTATGGTAGATATAAACACTCTATAAGTTATAACAATACAACCGTGTCATTATGTAGTAATGGTAGATATACACCGTATAGTTTTGTATAACAATACACGAGTCATTATGTAGTAATGGTAGATATAACACTGCTATCGTTTATAACAATACACCTGTCATTATGTAGTAGATGTAATAAAACCGCTATAGTTATAACACTACAACGTGTCATTATGTAGTAGATGGTAGATATACATAGCTATAGTTTATAACAATACACGTGTCATTAGGTATAGATGGTAAATGAACACCGCTATGTTTAACAATCAACGTGTCATTATTGTAGTAGAGGTAGATATACCACGGTTATAGTTATAACATAACACAGTGTCTTTAGTATGGTAAATAGACACCTTATAGTTATAACAATCACCGAGTCATTATGTAGTGATGTAGATATAACACACTATAGTTATAACAATACAACGTGTCATTATGTAGTAGATGGTGTAGATATAAACACATCTATAGTTATAACAATACACAGTGTCATTATGTAGTAGATGATAGATATAACACCGTTATAGTTATAACAATACACCCATGTCATTATGTAGTAGAAGGTAGATATACACTGCATAGTTATAACAATACACGTGTCATTATGTAGTAGTTGGGTATATCTACACCGTTATAGTTATACAATACACCGTGTCATTATGTATTAGATGGTAGATATAACACGCTTAGTTATAACAATACACCGTGTCATTAGTGTATAATGGTTAGATATAACACCATTATAGTTTATACAATACACGTGTCATTATGTAGTAGATGTAGATAAACACTTCATATAGTTATAACAATACACAGTGTCTTGTAGTAGATGGTAGATATAACACACGCTATAGTTATAACATACACGTGTCATTATGTAGTAGATGTAGATATACACAGCTATAGTTTAACAATACTCGTGTTTATTCATTAGATGGTAGATATAACACTGTTCTAGTTATAACAAAAAATACACCGTGTCATTATGTAGTAATGGTAGATATAACACGCTATAGTTATAACAATACACTGTCATTAGTATAGATGGTGTATGTTATAACTATAGCAGTGTTATATCTACATCTATTACATATGACACGGTGTATTGTTAACTATGCAGTGTTATATCCACCATCTACTCACATAATGACACGGTGTATGGTTATGACTATAATGTGTTATATCTATCATCTACTACATAATGACAGGTGTATGCTATAACATAGCGTGTTATATCTACCATCTACTACATAAGCCCAGTGTATTGTTATAACTATAGCTGTGTTATATCTACTATCTACTACATATGACACAGTTTATTGTTATAACTATAACGTGTTATATCTACCATCTACTACATAATACAACAGTGTATTTTTATAACTATAGCGGTGTTATATCTACATCTACTACATATGACACTGTGTATTTTTTATAACTATAGCGGTGTATATCTACTATCTACTACATAACGACACGGTGTTATTGTTATAACTAAACGGTGTTTATCTACCATCTACTACATAATGACACGGTGTAATTGTTATAACTATAGCTGTGTTTATATCTACCATCTACACATTATGACAACGTGTGTATTTTATAACTATAGCGTGTTATATCTACCATCTACTACATAATGACACGGTGTATTTTTATAAACTAATCGTGTTATAATACTACCATCTACTACATATGACACGGTGTATTGTGTTATAACTATAGCTGTGTTATATCTACCATCTACTACATTATGACACGGTGTATTGTTTATAACTATCTGTGTTATATCTACCATCTACTACATAATGACACTGGTGTATTGTTATAACTATAGCTGTTATTATATCTACCATCTACTAAATAACGACACGTGGTATTGTTATAACTTATAGCGTGTGTATCTACTATCTACACATTGACTCGTGTATTTTATAAAACTATAGCGGTGTTAATATCTACCATCTACTACTAATGACATGGTGTATTGTTATAACTATAGCAGTGTTATAACCGCTATAGTTATAAAATACACAGTGTCATTATGTAGTAGATGGTAGATGATCACACCGCTATAATTATAACAATACACCGTTCGTTATGTAGTAATGGTAGATAAACCTTCTATAGTTATAACAATACACCGTGTCATTATGTAGTAGATGGTAGATATAACACCGATTTTTATAATTATAACATACACACCGTGTCGTTATGTAGTAGATGGTAGATATAAACTGCTTCTATATTATAAAAATACACAGTGTCATTATGTAGTAGATGGTATAGATTCAACACCGCTATAGTTTAACATACACCTGTGTCATTATGTAGTAGATAAGTAGATATAACCACTGCTATAGTTATAAACAATACACACCGTGTCATTAGGTAGTAGATTGATATAACACCGCTATAGTTTATAACAATACACCGTGTCATTATGTAGTAGATGGCTAGATATAACGCTTCTATAGTTTATAAATACACAGTGTCATTAGTGTAGATGGTAGATATAACACCGCTATAGTTATACAATACAAACCGTGTCATTATGTAGTAATGGAGATATAAACACCGCTATAGTTATAAACAATACACCGTGTCATTATGTATAGATAGTAGATAATAACACTGCTATAGTTATAACAATACACCGTGTCATTATGTAGTAGACGTAGATATACACTGCTATAGTTATAACAATCACAGTGTCATTATGAGTAAGATGGTAAATATAACACTGCTAAGAGTTTATAACAATACACAGTGTCATTATGTGTAGAATATACACCTGTTTATAGTTATACTACACATGGTCATTAGTAGTAGATGGTAGATATAACACCGTTATTTTATAACAATACACCGTGTCGTTATGTAGTAGATGGTAGATATAACACTGTTATGTTATAACATACACATGTGTCATTATGTAGTAGATGGTAGTATATAACCAGCTATAGTTATAACAATACACGGTCCATTATGTAGTAGATGGTAGATATACACAGCTTATAGTTATAACAATACAACCGTGTCATTATTGTAGATGGTAGATATAACACTGCTATAGTTATCACATACCCGTGTCATTATGTAGTAGATGGGTAGATATAACACTGTTATAGTTTATACAATACCAGTGTCCATTATGTATAGATGGTAGATTAACACCGCTATTATTATAACACATACACTGTCATTATTAGTAATGTAGATATAAACACAGCTTAGTTATAACAATACCACCGTGTCATATGTGTAGATGGTAGATATAACACAGCTATAGTTTAACAATAACAAACCGTGGTCATTATGTATAGATGGTAGATATAACACCGCTATAGTTTATAACAATACCAGTGTCATTATGTAGTAGATGGTAAGATATAACACAGCTATAGTTTATAACATACACTGTGTCATTATGTAGTAGACGGTAATATAACACTGTTATAGTTATAACATAACACGTGTCTTATGTAGTAATGTAGATAGTAACATGTTATAGTTATACAATACAACCGTGTCATTTATGTAGTAGATGGTAGATATAACACCGCTATATTTATAAACAACCCTGTGTCATTATGTTAGTAGATGGTAGATATACACCGCTATAGTTATAACAATACACACCGTGTCATTATGTAGTAGATGTAGATATAACACCGCTATAGTTATAACACTACAACACCGTGTCCATTATGTAGTAATGTAGATATAACCCAGCTATAGTTATAACATACACACGTGTCATTATGTTAGTAGATGGTAGATATAACCCGCGCTATAGTTTATACAATACACTGTCATTATGTAGTAGATGAGTAGATATAACACCGCTATAGTTATAACAATACACCGTGTCATTATGTAGTATAGTAGATCATAACACACTCTATAGTTATCCATACAACAACCGTGTCATTAGTAGTAGATGGTAATATACACAGCTATAGTTATAAACAATACACAGTTGTCATTATGTAGTAGATGGTAATATAACACTGCTATAGTTAATAAATACACTTGTCATTATGTAGTAGAATGTAGATAAACACTGTTATAGTTATAACAATCACCATGTCATATGTAGTAGATGGTAGATATAAACACTGTTTAGTTATAACAATAACCCAGTCATTATAGTAGATGGTATATAACACTCTATAGTTATAACAATACACCGTGTCATTATGTAGTAAGATGGTAGATATAAACACGCTATAGTTAGTTATAACATACCTGTCATTATGTAGTAGATGGTAGATATAACACTGCTATAGTTTAACAATACACGGTCATTATGTAGTAGATGGTAGATATACCGCTATAAGTTATAACAATACATCTGTCATTATGTAGTAGATGTAGATATAACACCGTTATAGTTATCAAAACTACCACCGTGCATTATGTAGTAGATGGTAGATATACCACGCTATAGTTATAACAATACACATGTCATTATGTAGTGATGGTAGATATAAACACACCGCTATAGTTATAACAATCACACAGTGTCATTATGTAGTAGATGGTAGATATACACAGCTATAGTTAACAATACACTGTGTCATTATGTAGTATGAGATGGTAGTATAATACTGTTATAGTTATAACATACACCGTGTCTTATGTAGTAGATGGTAGATATACACTGTTATAGTATAACAATCCAGTGTCATTATTAGTAATGGTAGTATAAACCGTTAAGTTATAACAATACACGTGTCATTTGTAGTAGATGGTAGATATAACACTGCTATAGTTATAACAATACAAACCGTGTCATTATGTAGTTAGATGGTAGATATAACACCGCTAAGTTTAAATAAAATACACCGTGTCCATTATGTAGTAGATGGTAGATATAACACTTCTAATAGTTATAACATACACCGTGTTCATTATGTATAGATGTGTATAACACCGTTAGTATATAACAATACACATGTCATTATGTAGTAGATGGTAAAATAACACTGCTATAGTTATAACAAATCACAGTCATTATGTAGTAGATGGTAATATAACACGCTATAGTTTATAACCAATACACAGTGTCATATGTATAGATGGTAGATATACACCGCTTATTTATAACAATACACTGTCATTAATGTAGTAGATGGTAGATATAACACCGTTAGTGTTATTAACAATACACAGTGTCTATGTAGTAGATGGTAGAAATAACACTGCTATAGTTATAACAATACACATGTTCATTATGTAGTAAGAGTGGTAAATATAACACTGCTATAGTTATAACACACAGTGTCTTATGTAGTAGATGGTAAATATAACACTGCATATTATAACAACACAGTGTCATTATGTAGTAGATGTAGATATAACACCGCTATAGTTATAACAATACACTGTCTATGTAGTAGATGGTAGTATAACACCGTTATAGTTATAGCAATACACATGTCATTATGTAGTAGATGGTGGATATAACCACTCGTTATAGTTATAACAATACACCTGTCATTATGTGTAGATGGTAGATATAACCCGTATAGTTATAACAATACACCGTGTTCATTATGTAGTAGATGGTATATAACACCTTATAGTTATAAAACAATACACGTTCATTATGTAGTAGATGGTAGATATAAACCCGTATAGTATACAATACACCTGTCATTATGTAGTAGATGTAGATATACACCGTTCTATTTATAAACAATACACCGTGTCATTTATGTAGTAATGGTAGATTAACAACACGCTTAGTTTATAACATACACTGTCATTATGTAGTAGATGGTAGATATAACCACGTTATCTTTATTACAATACACCCGTTCATTATGTAGTAGATGGAATATAACACTGCTATAGTTTATACAATACACAGTGTCATTATGTGTAGATGGTAATATAACCACTGCTATAGTTATAACAATACCGGTTCAGATTATGGTGTATAACACTGCTTGTTAACAATACACATTGTCTTATGTAGTAGATGGTAGATAAACACAGCTATAGTTATAACAATACACCGTGTCATTATGTAGTAGATGGTAGATATAACACTGTTACGTTATAACAATACACAGTGTCATTATGTAGTAGATGTAGATATAACACTGTTATAGTTATAACAATACACGTGTCATTTGTAGTAGATAGTAATATAACACTGTTATAGTATAACAATACACAGTGTCATTATTAGTAGATGGTTAGATATAACACTTCTATAGTTATAACAATACCACCGTGTCGTTATGTAGTGATGTGGATGTAACACAGCTAGTTTATAACAATACACATGTCATTATTAGTGATGTAGATATAACACTGCTAGTTTAACAATACACAGTGTCATTATGTAGTAGATAGTATATAACACGTTATATTAATAACAATACCCAGTGTCATTTGTAGTAGATGTAGATATAACACAGCTATAGTTTAACATACACACCGTTCTTATGTGTAGATGGTGTTTGTTATAACTATAACGTGTTTTAATCTACCATCTACTACATAATGACACGGTGTATTGGTTATAACTAAGCGGTGTTATATCTACCATCTACTACATAATGACACGGTGTATTGTTATAACTATACGGTGTTATATCTACCATCTACTACATATGACACGTGTATTGTTATAACTATAGCGTGTTTATCTACCATCTACTACATAACGACACGGTTATGGTTATAACTATAAGGTGTTATATCTACTGTCTACTACATATGCCCGGTGTATTGTTATAAACTATAGCTGTGTTTATATCTACCCTACTACATAGGACACGTGTATGTTATAACTATACGTGTGTTATTCTACCATCTACTACATATGAACGGTTATTGTTATAACTATAACGGTGTTTATCTACCGTGTCATTATGTAGTAGATGGAATATACACCGTTATAGTTATAACAATACACCGTGTCATTATGTATAGTTGGTAGATATACCACAGCTATAGTTTATAACATACACCGTGTCATTATGTAGTAGATGGTAGATATAACACCGCTATAGTTATAACAATACACAGTGTCATTATGTAGTAGATGGTAGATATAACACCGCTTTAGTTATAACAATACACAGTGTAATTATGTAGTAGATGGTAGATATAACACCGTTATAGTTATAACAATACACAGTGTCATTATGTAGTAGATGGTAGATATAACACCGCTTTAGTTATACATACACATGTGTAATTATGTAGTAGATGGTAGATATACCACCGCTATAGTTTAACAATACACAGTGTCATTATGTAGTAGATGGTAGATATAACACCGTTATAGTTATAACATACACAGTGTCATTTAGTATGTAGATATAACACTGCATAGTTATACACTACACAGGTTGTTATGTAGTAGATGGTAGATATAACACCGCTATAGTTATAACAATACACCGTGTCATTATGTAGTAGATAGTAATGTATAACACAGCTATAGTTTATAACAATACACAGTGTCATTATGTAGTAGATGGTAGATATAACACCGTTATAGTTTATAAACAATACACCGAGTCATTATGTAGTAGATGGTAGATATAACCCCGCTATATTTATACAATACACCGTGTCATTATGTAGTAGATGGTAATATAACACTGTTATAGTTATAACATACCCGTGTCATTAGTATAGATGGTAGATATAACACCGCTATAGTTATAACAATACACCGTGTCATATGTAGTAGATAGTATATAACACAGCTATGTTATAACATAACACAGTGTCATTATGTAGTAGATGGTAGATATAACACCGTTTATAGTTATAACAATACACAGTGTCATTATGTAGTAGATGGTAGATATAACACTGCTATAGTTATAACAATACACAGTGTCATTATGTAGTAGATGGTAGATATAACACTGCTATAGTTATAACAATACACCGTGTCATTATGTAGTAGAGGTAGATATAACACCGTTATAGTTATAACAATACACAGTGTCATTATGTATAGATGGTAGAATAACACTGCTATAATTATAACTACACAATGCCTTATGTAGTAGATGTAAATAACACTGCTTAGTTATAAACATACACCGTGTCATTATGTAGTAGATGGTAGATATAACACCGCTATAGTTATAACAATACCTGTGTCATTATGTAGTAGATGGTAATATAACACTGCTATAGTTATAACAATACACCGAACGAACTATACAAATAAATGTGTAACCCAGTATCAAGACTCCTAACCAGTCTATTGTGTTAACAAATCCATTTCTAGGTCATTTCTTTCTACTCTCAACTCTACCTTTCTATATACATTTCTATATATATTAAATCCTTAATGTACAGATAGAAATGTGGATTATTATCTTGCAAACGTTTCAAATAAATCTCAATTAAACAGACCTTTGTTATGAGATTTTGTGCAGTTTTGTGTCTGTTCCTACAACCTTTGTTTAGATTTGTGGTAATGGAATGTAACTAATAATTCACAATAATATTTTCTTTATTTGTCTATAGTATGTGGATCAAAAAGCTGGGAGTTTTAAGTGGCTTGTCCACTCCGAAATCTTTATTTTTTTTTTATGGAGTAGGGTAGGTAGATTGAATGGAGTAGGGTAGGTAGATTGAATGGAGCAGGGTAGGTAGATTGAATGGAGTAGGGTCGTAGTTGAATGGAGTAGGGTAGGTAGATGATGAGTAGGGTAGGTAGGTGAATGGAGTAGTGTATTAGTATGGAGTAGGGTAGGTAGATTGAATGGAGTAGGGTAGGTAGATTGAATTGAGTAGGGTAGGTAGATTGAATGGAGTAGGGTAGGTAGATTGAATGGAGCATGGGTAAGAGTGATGAATGGGGCAGGGAGGTAGATTGAATGGGCAGGGTAGGTAGATTGATGGCGTAGTAGGTAGATTGAATGGAGTGGTAGGGTATGATGAATGGAGTAGGGTAGGTAGATTGAATGGAGCAGGGTAGGTAGATGAAGGGAGCAGGGTAGGTAGATTGAATGGAGTAGGGTAGGTAGATTGAATGAGTAGGGTAAGGTAGCATTGATGGAGTAGGGTAGGACATTAGATGGAGTAGGGTAGGAATTAGATGAAGTAGGGTAGGCAGATTGAATGGAGCATGGGTAGGCAGATTGAATGAGCAGGTATTGCAGCTGGAATTGATCAAGGGGTAGGTAGATTGAATGGAGTAGGGTAGGTAGATTGAATGGAGTAGGTAGGTAGATTGAATGGAGTAGGGTAGGTAGATTGAATGGAGTAGGGTAGGCAGAGTTGAATGGAGTAGGTGTAGGTAGATTGAATGGAGTAGGTAGCAGATTGAATGGAGTAGGGTAGGACATTAGATGGAGTAGGTAGGATTAGATGGAGTGGGTAGGACATTATGATGGAGTAGGGTAGGTAGATTGAATGGAGCAGGTAGGCAGATTGAATGGAGCAGGGTAGGTAGATTGATGGAGTAGGGTAGCAGATTGAATTAGTAGGGTAGGCAGATTGAATGGAGCAGGTAGGTAGATTGAATGGAGTAGGGTAGGTAGATTGAATGGAGTAATGGTAGGGTAAGATTGATGGAGTAGGTAGGCAGATTGAATGGAGTGGTAGGTATATTGAATGGAGTAGGTAGGCAGATTGAATGGAGCAGGGTAGGCAATGAATGGAGCAGGGTAGCATTGAATGAGCAGGGTAGGCAGATTGAATGGAGATGTGGTAGAGATGGAATGGGAGTGGGTAGGCAGATTGAATTTAGTAGGGTAGGCATTGAATGGAGCAGGAGGGTATTGAATGGAGTAAGGGTAGGTAATTGAATGAGTAGGGTAGGCAGATTGAATGGAGCAGTGTGCAGATGGAATGGAGAGGTAGAGATTGTGGAGTCAGTGGTAGGTAGATTGAATGGAGGAGGAGTAGCGATTGAATGGTATAGGTAGATTGAATGGCGTAGGTAGGTAGATTGAATGGAGTAGGGTAGGCAGATTGAATCGGTAGTGTAGGACATTAGATGGATAGGGTAGGATTAGATGGAGTAGGGTAGGTAGATTGAATGGAGCAGGGTAGGCAGATTGAATGGAGCAGGTAGGTAGATTGAATGGAGGGGGGTAGGCATATTGAATTTAGTAGGGTAGGCAGATTGAATGGAGCATGAGGTAGATATGATGGAGTAGGGTAGGTAGATTGATGGAGTAGGGTAGGAGATTGAATGGAGCAGGGTAGGCAGATTGAATGGAGCAGTGTAGGTAGATTGAATGGAGGGGGGTAGCAGATTGAATGGAGTAGGGTAGGTAGATTGAATGGAGCAGGGTAGGTAGATTGAATGGAGTAGGGTAGGTCAGATTGAATTTAGTAGGGTAGGCAGATTGAATGGAGCAGGAGGTAGATTGAATGGAGTAGGGTAGGTAGATTGAATGGAGTAGGGTAGGCAGATTGAATGGAGTAGGGTAGGTAGATTGAATGGAGTAGGGTAGGCAGATTGAATGAGGGGTAGGCAGATTGAATGGAGCAGGGTAGGTAGATTGATGGAGCAGGGTAGGTAGATTGAATGAGGCAGGGTAGGTAGATTGAATGGAGCAAGGTAGGTAGATTGATGGAGCAGGGTAGGTAGATTAGAATGGAGCAGGGTAGTAGATTGAATGGAGCAGGGTGTAGATTGAATGGAGTAGGGTAGGCAGATTGAATTTAGTAGTGTAGGCAGATTGAATGGAGCAGGAGGGTAGATTGAATGGAGTAGGGTAGGTAAGATTGAATGGAGTAGGGTAGGCAGATTGAATGGAGTAGGGTAGGTAGATTGAATGGAGTAGGGTAGGATATTGAATGGGGTAGGGTAGCATATGGCAGGGTAGATTGAATTGAGCAGGGTAGGTGATTGAATGGAGCAGGTAGAGATTGAATGGAGCAAGGTGTAGATTGAATGGAGCAGGGTAGGTAATAATTGAATGAGCAGGTTGTAGATTGAAATTAATGGAGAAGGGTAGGTAGATTGATGGAGTAGGGTAGGTAGATTGAATGGAGTAGGTAGGTTAGATTGAATGGAGCAGGGTAGGTAGATTGAATGGAGCAGGGTAGTAGATTGAATGAGAGGTGGGAGAATGGAGCAGGGTAGGTAGATTGAATGGAGTAGGGTAGGTAGATTGAATGGGGTAGGGTAGGTAGATTGAATGAGTAGGGTAGGTAGATTGAATGGAGTAGGGTAGGTAGATTGAATGGAGTAGGGTAGGCGATTTGAATGGAGTAGGGTAGGTAGTCTGACACTGTATATAGACAATACGGTTTTACTCTGCCTATTCCCTGTTGAATATTAAACTTGTTCTAACTAAATCGCCTGGTACGGAGGTGGAAGATGATTTAGTTAAAGCTGCGGATTCAATCATAACATATTGGTAAACACACACACCCATAAGGTTTGGTTAAAAGTCATTTATCATGAACAGTAATCGTATAGGCAGGAGATATGATGTATTGGGGTTATGGGGCTTTTATAACCTGTATAAAAAACACTAAGAATATAGCGCTGTAAACCATCACAATTATAATTATAAAGGCGACATACAACTCAATGAAAACCCCTTAATGTGAACTTTACATTTATTGGGTTTTCCAAACAGTAGCCCGGTCCCTTTAAATCACACCGCCCATGATTATAGTATAAAGGGGAACAAGCCTAAAGAGTAATTATGCGTAGTCTTGTTGGAGTTGGTTTTCACAAAGCTGGGGAATCCGGCCAAATCTCTTCTCCGATTGGGCCGTAGGGGGGAGCGGGTCTGCCCATGTTGCCAGCATCCCCGGTGGACCATTGGGGGTTGGACTTCTGATGAAGCTGGATGGTGACGCTGAATTTGAATATGTACAACGTAGACAATGAGAATATATGAACCTTTCTCTATGGTACACGATAGCCAATCAAACATTAGCGAATTCATGGGGCTACCCAATCAAAGTATTCGGACACTAACATTTCTAAACCAATCAGTTCAAATGTTAAAAGCAAACAGGAGACTATTTTTGAAATTCATCACAATACTACACTAATGTCAAGTGTGTAAATACAAATCATTGTATGTGTAATCCCAAATTAAGCTATATCAACCAGTTGGGTTCCTTACCTTTTACAAGGCACGTGGATTGCTTTCTTCCTTCCAAAAAAATCACCAGGAGACACAAGAACATAAAATAAAGACAATGAGCTGCCATTGGATAGGAACTTCTTTCATGACGTGACGGAGGCTCCTCACCAGGCCTGACCCAGTAGCTCGATGGGTAGAATGATGGCTCTTGTGATTGCCGAGCTAATTGCCTAGAATGACAGATTGACAATCAATGTAAATTAACCAATCAGGATGTTCTACCTGTCCATTTTGCATCCAATGAGAGACAACAGTCAATAGAAAATTATCATCCGGCAGTGCCCATGCTAATAACTTATACTTAATAAATATTATAACCTACCCCTGTAGTGGATTTCTATGGGAGGAACTGTAAGATTATAGCCTTATAATCTTCAGTTCCAGGAGGAGAAGGAAACCAGAAGCCACAAAGGGGTAGGTTATAATAAATAATGCACCCCAACTGTAAATTATAAAGATATTAGAAGTCACCTTGGAGTTCCATGCCCTGCGGCCTCGTACTTTTATGGTCACTGAACTCCTCTGTGACTTCTAATATCCTTATAATTTACAGTTGGGGGGTGCATTATTCACTATATTATTGACAATCGGGGGTTCGATCACCCTAAGAAATGTCCCATTGTAACAAGTCACATGTAAATATCTACCACACGTCATTGCCCCTTATTCTATCACAATAATAAATATGGTACCATTAATAAAACGCAGTGGCCCTAATGCCAAACTGTGCCCGATATAACCAGTCCCCAACCATAGACAATTGTTCCACCAGCCTCTGATGGGTGAAAGGTTTAGACTGGGACCCAGTGCCATTGAAGTTGTGGGATCACCTTATAAGGAAAACAAGAGAGGAAGATAAAGGGAATGCAGTGGAATTGATCGGACACAGCAGGAAATCCTAAGCCCTGGAATCAAATTTGAGATTTAAACCATCCACCAACATAAACAATGTAACACAGACATGGTTGGTCCTTCTAATCTCCTGTATACTTGACCCTCATCCCTGATTGGGCCAGAACCCAAGGGAGTTGGTAATGGAGAACCACAGCCCATCAACACTTCTAAAGGGCAACTGTACCGTTTTTCTAATGATCAGACACGGATGTGGAACGCGTTTAGCACTGAAACCACAGAGGAAGAATCAGAAATAACCGGTCCACATGTCGGTCTTACTAAAGGACATTGTTAACCCTCATTAATCTAATAAGCTTGGTTTTCACCCTTTGACACCATTCTGGAGATTGAACTGAACGTCTGTCCCTTCAGGACATGGGATACCAAAGTACAAGGTTTGT
This sequence comes from Hymenochirus boettgeri, assembly GCA_019447015.1. Classification (NCBI taxonomy): domain Eukaryota; kingdom Metazoa; phylum Chordata; class Amphibia; order Anura; family Pipidae; genus Hymenochirus; species Hymenochirus boettgeri. The sequence goes on along the minus strand of CM033476.1, from coordinate 97,461,754 downwards.
ATGAAACATGGACAATGCTCAGTACGTCACACCCCATGGGAATGTCGTATTGTGTAAGAAGCACAATGTCACCTTGGGCTAAAATAACCATCTCATATGTCCTTCAAATCCCCCTTTCCCCACCCAAACAATATTATATACACGTGAAGTCTCTCACCCCCATACATTCTTAGGCTGGGTACACACGGGCGGATTTCTATGTCCCGACCGACCGTTCGCCACTAGCGAGAAGTTGGACCTGGACAAATCACTGTCAGTCGCGGTTGGTGGCCAAGTGGGGACGTATTTCTACATCTAGTTATAGAATATTGCCCATCAGTTTTCTGATCCAACTTGTTTAGCTACAATGTTAAAGTGTCGTACTTACCCAGATACACTATGACTAATGGTGGCCATAGACGCTACAATCCGATTGTACAATCCACAGGTCACGATTGGATTGCTGGCCAACTGGCCCGATGTGGAAATTATGGAAGATCGTGAAAGATCTTCCGATATCCCGATACTGTACGACCGGGATCTAAGCGTCTATGGCCACCATAATTCTACTCATTCAATCATCATAACGATCAGTAGCAATTAGCAGCTACACTACACTAGTCTTGGGAAGAGATCACTGAACCCAGAAAGACACCGATTATTCCCGCACATCTACAGTTAACATCTGGGGCAGGGGATTTAATGTTTGTCCTTTATATTACCTCCCTATGTATAACCTCACCCCACTGCTATTCTAGTTCTCTTCCTGTGACCTTTATCCAATGGGTTCTGTGTGGTCTTGTAGTTTAATGACCTTTATCGTTAGCTGACACTTAGGTGTTATAGTGCGGTGTGGTGTAGCCTATACACTGTGCAGCAGTCCTAACTCTATGGTTGCGTGGTTAATTAGATAATGATTGGTACTTTATGGCTGTGTCGTTAGGGGTCAATATAATGTCTCAGTATTGGACCGTCCTAATACCACCGGTATACAAACATTCCTTTGTTCTGTGTGAATTCAACCATGTTACCAACAAGGTCAGGTCCACCTTTAAAACAAAGAACTGCCCACAACCCCAATTTCTATTATTATCAGTTTATTACTTGTATTTGTAACCAGATATTTCATGATAAGTTCTATTCCTTTCTGGCAAAGATGTCTGCCTCTTCCCTCTGCTCAATGAGCTTTATTATGATTGAGCATGTGCAGAAGTCACAGCCTTGATTGACAGCATGGAGGGAGGTGCTTACTATGCTTAATTATCCTTAAATATCTGGTTAGTAATGCAGGTAATAAAGTGCAAATTATATCAGTTGGGGGCAGGTAACTGACAATTGATTAAGGCTGGAAATGCCTTTTAACTCTTGTGAGATTAGCACTCAAGCTTAGCAGCTAATGGGTTACTTTCATTCAGTCTTTAGTCCCACTTCTAACTACCTTTTCCCACATTGCAAACAAAATCTGTGTCTTTCATTGGACAGTTACGGCCTCTAACACAGCGGGTAACGCAAAACTAAAACCAGATCTATCTGCACGGAAAACCCGTACCCCCCCAATTTTATTATCGTCCCAGGGGGTTGGGGACAAGGCAGTAACTTTATTATCAATATGAAAATGTATTAGTCTGCCTGATCAGATCATGCATGGTTTCACTAAATATTTACAGGAACTTCAAACACCCAACACCCCCATTAAACTGTCGGATCCTAGATGGGGATTTTCAATATTCTTCAGGGTTCCCACGATGGGGTTTCTGTTTATTGGTTTTTATTAGAACTACATCATGACGCAAAAAAGAAACACCAGTCACGCTCCATTGGGGTTTACGGTTTGTAAGGATAGAACCTTGATTAGCGCAGATCAATGAGATCGCCCATCATAAAAAGCCCCAAAGAATGTCATTAAAGGGGGAATTTCCTCCAATATTAAAGACAGTAAATGTGAAAGAGATGAACGCAGAGACCGTAAAATTCCTCGCAGTCCTTTTATGCCAAATCCTTTGCAAATCACAATGCAGCTGTTACACTTACAACGGGGTCTGGATGTGGACGGATAGGGGGAGAAATCCAAACCATATGGCCCTTTAATTTATTTGAAAATAAATAAGAAACAAAAGAGGAATTAATCAAAGCCACATAAAAACAAACAAAACCCTAATGAATTATGCATTTCTCTTTTTTTTATATGTTTTCAAATATTCATTTATGGTTTCTTTTTATACTGAGAAAGGATTTATATGGAATGCAAAATAAAGGAAGGCTGGGTGGGGGGGGTATGGGGGGGATTACAGAGGATGAGAACTTTTCGACTCTAGATATATTGAAAAGGACGGAACCGTTAACGTTACACCAACTACAACCAACCAGGGCTTGCTCAATAGTTGCTCAGTTTTTCTGCATTATTGAAAACCATTTGCCTTGTGTTTTATAAACTATCGGACCTTGTGAATTTTGTGATAGGACATTTAAAGGAAATCTTTAGGCTAATTTAAAATTTGACTTGACTTACAGCCCATAAAATAAAGATTAAACCCATTTTATCAATGATCTTTCAATGCGATTTCTTTAAAGCATGATAAAGACCGGAAACTCTAAAGCAAACAGTCCAGACACTTCTTCATTCTGCCCCTCCCCTAAGCACCGAGGGATACAATGCAATGTAGCTGATTGGCAGCTCCCTGGATGAAACACAATGAGAATGCTCCCGCCATAAAACCTAGAACAACAACTTTACAATGGAATAATTCTCTCTATTTCCTATTAATGACATGAATCCTATACCTCCAGCTAGCTACATCACTGTGACATCACTGTGACATCACTGTGAGCCTATTCGTAAATCTATGCAGAATGCAAAGGATTGCACTACTTTCCTGGATAGATTCCATGCTTTGGGTTCCCTGGGGTGGTAGACAATGTGTAGAATGATAGACATCCTTACGCATATAAACCTCCAACTGCAGGTTTATTGTATCCAGTGTATAAAGTCTGTTGACGGTGTCTGGGGTTCCACTGATACCCCAATAAATTTCAGACATTGGAGAAAGGTTCTAAGAGTTTATTGTGGAGTTTGCACATGTCCCAAACCTTTATATGTCTATATAGGACCATGAGATCATCCCATATTTCCGTGGCCCCCCGGATACGTTATTACAATATTTCCTTGTAACCCACCATATAATATATATTACTGCCCAGACCTTGATAATATAAACATGTCCTTGTAGTAAATGAGACGTCTTTACATTGGGTCTCTAATCTCATCAATAAAAAATGAAAATGTATAAATCTAATTTCCAGCTGTGAAACATTAAGGAAATTGTATTTCCCTTTTATCCCAAGATCTGTGATGGTTCTGACCTCTCCTTTTGGTTTCTATCCACGGACGGGACACAGGGTTTAATGTCTGTATAACTCACTGTATATTATCAGCGGATGGGGACAACAACACAGACCAGATGTCACTAAACTGTTCACTGCTATCGGCCAAAAGACAGACGAAATCTCATTCAATTATCTTCATTCATATCACTCAATAGAGAACATGTGACAATGGATACAATTTGCCTTTCAAAGAGGGGGGACTAGATTCCAAGCACAATTCCCAGCATCCTTTATCAGAAGTGCTGACCCTTCTATACCATGTACAGTATACAGTATACAGAGACCCTTCATGCACCATGTACAGTATACAGAGACCCTTCATGCACCATGTACAGTATACAGAGACCCTTCATGCACCATGTACAGATAACGAGACCTTCAGCACCATGTACAGTATACAGAGACCCTTCATGACCCATGTTACAGTATAAAGAGACCCTTCATGCACCATGTACAGTAACAGAGACCCTTCATGCTGCACCATGTACAGTATACAGAGACATACATGCACATGTACAGATACAGCGAAGACCCTTCAGACACCATGTACAGTATACAGAGACCCTTATGCACCATGTACAGTATACAGAGACCCTTCATGCACCATGTACAGTATACAGAGACCCTTCATGCACCATGTACAGTATACAGAGACCCTTCATGCACCATGTACAGTATACAGAGACCCTTCATGCACCATGTACAGTATACAGAGACCCTTCATGCACCATGTACAGGATACAGAGGACCTTCATGCACCATGTACAGTATACAGAGCCCCTCATGCACCATGTACAGTATACAGAGACCCTTCATGCACCATGTACAGTATATAGAGACCCTTCATGCACCATGTACAGTATATAGAGACCATTCTGTACCATGTACAGTATATAGAGACCCTTCATGCACCATGTACAGTATACAGAGACCCTTCATGCACCATGTATCAGTAATACAGAGCCCCTTCATAGCCTCAGCACCATGTACAGTATACAAGACCCTTCATGCACCATGTACAGTATACAGAGACCCTTCATGCACCATGTACAGTATACAGAGACCCTTCATGCACCATGTACGATATACAAGACCCTTCATGCACCATGTACAGTAGCAGAACCCTTCATGCACCATGTACAGTATACAGAGACCCTTCATGCACCATGTACAGTATACAGAGACCCTTCATGCACCATGTACAGTTAACAGAGACCCTTCATGGCCCATGTACAGTATACAGAGACCCTTCATGCACCATGTACAGTATACAGAGACCCTTCATGCACCATGTACAGTATATAGAGCCTTCATGCACCATGTACAGTATATAGAGACCATTCTGTACCATGTACAGTATATAGAGACCATTCTGTACCATGTACAGTATATAGAGACCATTCATGCACCATGTACAGTATATAGAGACCATTCATGCACCATGTACAGTATATAGAGACCATGCTGTACCATGTACAGTATATAGAGACCATTCTGTACCATGTACAGTATATAGAGACCATGCTGTACCATGTACAGTATATAGAGATCATTCTGTACCATGTACAGTATATAGAGACCATTCTGTACCATGTACAGTATATAGAGACCATTCTGTACCATGTACAGTATATAGAGACCATTCTGTACCATGTACAGTATATAGAGACCATTCTGTATCATGTACAGTATATAGAGACCATTCTGTACCATGTACAGTATATAGAGACCATTCTGTACCATGTACAGTATATAGAGACCATTCTGTACCATGTACAGTATATAGAGACCATTCATGCACCTATCTAAATAAGCCAATTGACTGGAAACTCCCACAGGCTGATGGGAAGAGACTGGAAAGAAATTCAGTAAATCTAAATAGTAGTATAAAGTACCTGGCGACTACAAACAATCACATAAACATATTGCAAACAATACATTTATTATTACCACTCAATCCTAGTGTTTCAAGAAAGATTTCTCCATAATGGACCTTGATTGGACGGGGAATGACTTTAGGCTATTGTGATGTCACTTTCTATGTGTGTATAAAATGGACCAAGAATTGTCCGAAACATGTTGTGCGGTAAGTAACTCATTAATAAATTAGTTTTTTTTGCAATACGTTCATGTGATTAGTTGTAGTCACCAGGTACCTTATATTACTACTTGGATTTACTACGGTCCATGTGTTTGGGACAGAACACCAAGGTATCCCTGTGACATCCTAGCTAGGATTACTGAACCCCACAACGTACCAATGAACTGGAAGGAAATGATGTAGATTGGGGGAGACCCAATGGAGAGACAGGCAGGTTTGCACATATGGTCCAGTTTCTTACAAGAAATAGCATAAAGTATTCCAGTATGTCTGAGGGACACAACAGACCTATTAAAAAGTTTGGCAGAAGTGAGTACCCTTAAAACTGGGACAATTATGTGTGATCTAGATATTACTAGTTTGTACACATCTATGCCTAATGATGAGGTCCTACTCACTACTGGAAAGTGTTGTTAGATACAGCGTTGGGCCATGAACAGGTGTACTTCTTATTGGACTGTCTCAATTTGGTGTTGCATAGGAACATAGGTTCAATGGCGACTATTACTGGCAGAGGCAGGGTACCTCGATGGGTGCGACAGTGGCCCCTTCGTATGCCAATATCTTCGTAAATGAGCTGGAAAAGAGACTATTTTTGAATAATCCCAAATATAAAATCCTTTTTAAAGGGTATTTTCATTTTATAGATGACATTTTGGGAAGGAGATGAGTCAAAGTTTTTTTTTGGGAAGGAGATGATTTATTGTTACATGAGATGATTAAGGAGGCCAATGATGCCCATAAGACAATCAAATTTACTCATGAAGTGTATAAGGAGAGTATTAATTTTATGGATATGGCGATTACAGTGAAAGAAGGGTTCATCACTACTGAACTGTATCGTAAACCAGTGGAGAAAAACAATGTACTACTGGCCTCAAGTTTTCACAATAGAAGTGTCACTAGTGCTATCCTAAAGGGCCAGTTTATCAGAGCCAAAAGGATTTCAAGCTCTGAACAGTCCTTTGAGATAGCAGCTGATACTCTTAAAAACAAGTTCCTTGCAAGAGGGTATAATAGGAAGAAAATTGAATCCCAACTGCAGGAGGTGAAAAGAATGGATAGAGGAGAGGGTGTTGAAGCCAAGTAAGAAAAAAAAAGAGAGAGAGAGAGAGAGAGGTTTACTTTTGGTTTCTCAGTACAGTTTGAGTCAGAAAATGGAATGGATCATGCAGAGAGATTGGCCGATAGTACAATCTGACAAGGCACTGTGTAAGTGGTGTAAAGAGAAACCTAGCTACAAAAGAGGTAGGACGTTAAAAGACTATTTATGCCCATCCGAAAAGAAAGATTCGGTTTGAAAGTTTGGGACACATCCCTGTTTGCAATGTAATTGTTGCAATAGTATAATTAGAGGACCATCATTAAATCACCCAACTAGAGGTTATGAAATGACTCCACATGCTACATGTAATACACAGTTTGTAGTGTACCTGATCAAATGTCCACGCGGGTTGCCATATGTTGGACAGAGGTCAACACAAGTGAAGATGCGAATTCAGGAGCATAAACAAAGTATTACAAACTTTAAAGAGGCTACCCAGTAGGATACTCCCGTGTCAAGGCATTTTTGTGAGAAAAAAACATTATAGTGCCCAACTTAAGTGGAGGGTGTTAGAGGTGATCGGTCCTATGAATAGAGGGGGAAATCGGAAGGAGAAGATCCTTCGAGCGGAGGGAATTTGGATTAAAAGGCTAAATGCCTGAATGATTATTGGAGCCTGAAACCCTAGCGGTAATATGCATGGACCTCTCTCTGTCTTATATTTATCTTTAGATTTGTGCATTGAAGGGGGAGAAAAACATTTCTACACCAGGAATTTACCCCTTTACCCCAGTGAATAATGTTCTAAGTGTGTATTAAATAGGTAACATTTCCTTATCTAACATTTCCTTGTAACAAAACAGAACCACATCATTTAGGGCTAGGCCACTCTAGCACATTTTTCACGTGTTTGCGTCGGTGTTTTGCTCCCTTTATGTGATATTTAGCACTTTATGTGATATTTAGCACTATATGTGATATTTAGCTCTTTATGTGATATTTAGCACTATATGTGATATTTAGCACTATATGTGATATTTAGCACTATATGTGATATTTAGCACTATATGTGATATTTAGCAGCAAAAACACTTTGGATTGCAAAATTGCTTTTGTGGTGGTGAAGCGCGGAGCGGACGCGCTACAGGGATTAAACGGTGTGGCTACACTGAGCAATTTCTATTAGTTGGAGATATGCACATTTATTTATCTTTATCTGTAATGTAATATAGAGGATATACAGGAAAACAACATCCAGTCTATAAATGTGATAGGATGACAGATTGTCAAATCAGAATGCCCGAAATCTATCCGTCTATTGAGTCAATTGAAAGACAATTGGAAAAGAAATGATTTGGGGCAGATTTAATCAATCAAACCGACACGTGTGTGTTCAATCTGAATGGAGCCAAAGCAGAAGTCGCAGAGGGGCCTTGCAGAACCGACCCAGAACAATAAATCCAGATGAACCACAGCCCAAGAGCCTGAGACTGAAATCCGTTCGCTGCTAATGTGTTAGTCTTGGCAGAGGGGAAACATGGATGATAAAGTGCGGATTGTATAGGATTTGGTCTGAATTCCACGCAGCACGGGGTTAATTGTGAAATCCTTCCATGTGGAACATAGACAAACAGGGGGCCCTGCTCAGAATAAATTAAAGGGGACATTAACACTCCATTTCGCCATTTCACAGTGGAAAACAGTATGGCAGATCCCATAAATATATATAGGCAGTAAAACAAGTCAGTGCTCAGGGACATAGAACCCAGGCCTCCCTTTGAGGCACCATAAGGGATCTATGTTGAGCATGTAAAGGTACATGGTAATCAATCCCATATGTGGGGATGTATTTGTGTATGAAGTTCTACATGCAGTGCATCATACATGACGCCTGTCACATGTAATCTATCCTACAGTCCCACTGTATATAAAGAGACATCTGTTACATCTTAAAGGCATGTCCACCCTTAAAACAAAAACTAGTGACTTGTCAGTTATCTGCTCATAACCCCAACGCCTATTTTTACCAGTTTATTACCTGTATTTGTAACCAGATATTTAATGATAAGTTCTATTCTTATCTGGCAAAGGCCTCCTCCCTCTGCTCAATGAGCTTTTTATAAGCTTGAGCATGTGCAAGGGAAACAGCAGTCAATCATTGTGATGTAAGCATTAACAGCCTTGATTGACTGCATGGAGGGAGGGGCTTACTCTGCCAGGACAGGGACAATAATTATCCTTTAATATCTGGTTAGTAATGCAGGTAATAAAGTGCTAAATGTATCAGTTGGGGCTGGGGGAAGGTAACAGACAATGGACCAGTTTTTTGGTTTACATTCCCTTTAATACGGAGTAACTTTACCATAATAGACACACATTTCTATGTACAAATCAATGTTGTTTCTTTAAGACGTCGCTCAGTTAAACGACATGGGATGTGTGTTCAGCTCTGTCCCGGATCTGACACGGAATTCCTCGGTTCTGAAATCCAAATGCTCCGAAACCTGACGGATTGTTTGGATATCGGGACGTATTTCCAAGGCTTACCAAATAGATCGGAAACTTGAAAATACTTTACCATGGTATTATGGAGGTTTATCAAATGTTCATGTTTTCAAGGTTTACCGAAAAATAACCTCGTACCTTCGGTAAGCCTCAAAAATAAGTTCCAAACCCTCAAACGTTCGGTTCTTGGATTTTTGGGTTTTTGTTCTTCCCAAGCTCTGTAAGTCCATCTCTATTGCCCACCACTTCTTGCTAAAATTTGTACCTTGTAATGCTCACATTCTGACTGGAACCATAGCATAGAAAGGACATACAAGCTCAGATCCAGTTGTTCTCTAGCCAGGGCCTGATGTGAATGTATACATGTAATTGTACAGCACTACGGAAGATGTTGGCACTATATAAATCCACAATAATAATAATTATTAACTAGATTGTAAGCTCTTCGGGACAGGGCCTGATGTGAATGTATACATGTAATTGTAAAGCACTACGGAAGATGTTGGCGCTATATAAATCCACAATAATAATAATTATTAACTAGATTGTAAGCTCTTCGGGACAGGGCCTGATGTGAATGTATACATGTAATTGTAAAGCACTACGGAAGATGTTGGCGCTATATAAATCCACAATAATAATAATTATTAACTAGATTGTAAGCTCTTCGGGGCAGGGCCTGATGTGAATGTATACGTGGAATTGTAACTACGGAAGATGTTGGCGCTCTATAAATCCACAATAATAATAATTATTAACTAGATTGTAAGCTCTTCGGGGCAGGGCCTGATGTGAATGTATACATGTATTGTAAAAGCATTACGGAGATGTGGTGTGCTATATAAATCCACAATAATAATAATAATAATTATTAACTAGATTGTAAGCTCTTCGGGGCAGGGCCTGATGTGAATGTATACATGTAATTGTAAAGCGCTACGGAAGATGTTGGCGCTATATAAATCCACAATAATAATAATTATTAACTAGATTGTAAGCTCTTCGGGGCAGGGCCTGATGTGAATGTATACATGGAATTGTAAAGCACTATGGAAGATGTTGGTGCTATATAAATCCACAATAATAATAATATTAACTAGATTGTAAGCTCTTCGGGGCAGGGCCTGATGTGAATGAATACATGTAATTGTAAAGCACTACAGAAGATGTTGGTGCTATATAAATCTACAGTCATAATAATAATGATAAGTTTAAGTTAAATTATTTATATAGTTAAAAAATAGAAAAGTTACCAACCAGCATATAAGATATTAATAGCCGATGGATATAACTGGCCTTGAATCTTTTGGTCCTAAAGAGTTTGTTCCTAAAATGCCTTCCCAGTGATGGTTATAGATCCTTATTGAGGCCTTAACTAACTGTGCAGTTTGGGGTTGAATATAAATATCATTACTCTGCAATTGGTACAGAGACTAGAATTGAAAAATAAATTTATAGTTATTCCTTTGTCATTGGAATTATTATTAGCAAGTCTACATGCTTTTTGTTCTTCTTTCAGACAAGCTTCCTGCTAGATGGCCGTTCAGCATACTGGACCTACCATAGTAAACAAGGGCCGGTACCAGACCATCCAGCATACTGGACCTACCATGGTAAACAAGGGCCAGTACCAGACCATCCAGCATACTGGACCTACCATTTTATATAATCATTATTTGTGGATTTATATAGTGCACCACTCTTCCGTACGCTTTACAATTACATGTATATTCACATCAGGCCCTGCCCCCGAAGAGTTACATCTAGTTAATAATTATTATATAGTGGATTTATATAGCACCAACATCTTCCATACGCTGTACAATTCATGTATACATTCACATCATGCAGGCCTGCCCCGAAGAGCTTACAATCTAGTTAATAATATATATTTTGGATTTATATAGCGCCAACATCTTCTAGCGCTTTACAATTACATGGATACATTCACATCAGGCCCTGCCCCGAAGAGCTTACAATCTAGTTAATAATTATTATTATTGTGGATTTATATAGCCCAACATCTTCCGTAGCGCTTTACAATTACCTGTATACATTCACATCAGGCCCTGCCCCGAAGAGCTTACAATCTAGTTATAATTATTATTATGGGATTATATAGCGCCATCTTCCGTAGCACTTTACAATTACATGTATACTTCACATCAGGCCCTGCCCCGAAAGCTTACAATCTAGTTAATAATTATTATTTGTGGATTTATATAGCGCCACTCTTCCGTAGCACTTTACAATTACATGTATCTTCAATCAAGCCCTGCCCCGAAGACTTACAATCTAGTTAATAATTATTATTATTGTGGATTTATATAGCGCCAAACTCTTCCGTAGCACTTACAATGACATGTATACATTCACATCAGGCCCTGCCCCGAAGAGCTTACAATCTAGTTAATAATTAATTATTATTGTGGATTTATATAGCACCACACATCTTCCGTATCGCTTTACAATACATGTATACATTCACATCAGGAGCCCTGCCCCGAAGAGCTTACAATCTAGTTAATAATTATTATTGTTGTGATTTATATAGCGCCAACATCTTCCGTAGCGCTTACAATTACATGTATACATTCACATCAGGGCCCTGCCCCGAAGAGCTTACAATCTAGTTATATTATTATTATTGTGGATTTATATAGCGCAACATCTTCCGTAGCGCTTTACAATTACAGTATACATTCACATCAGGCCCTGCCCCGAAAGCTTACAATCTAGTTAATAATTATTATTTGTGGATTTATATGCGCCAACATCTTCCGTAGCACTTTACAATTACATGTATACATTCACATCAGGCCCTGCCCGAAGAGCTTACAATCTAGTTAATAATTATTATTATTGTGGAGTTTATATAGCGCCAACATCTTCCGTAGCGCTTTACAATTACATGATATATTCACTCAGGCCCGCCCCGAAGAGCTTACAATCTAGTTAATATTATATTATTGTGGATTATATAGCGCCAACATCTTCCGTAGCGCTTTACAATTACATTTAACATTCACATCAGGCCCGCCCCGAAAAGCTTACAATCTAGTTAATAATTATTATTATTGTGGATTTTATAGCGCCAACATCTTCCGTAGCGCTTTACAATTACATGTATACATTCACATCAGGCCCTGCCCAAGAGCTTACAATCTAGTTAATAATTATTATAATTGTGGATTTTATAGCGCCAACATCTTCCGTAGCGCTTTACAATTACAGTGTATACATTCACATCAGGCCCTGCCCCGAAGAGCGTACAATCTAGTTAATATTATTATTATTGTGGATTTTATATAGCGCCAACATCTTCCGTAGCACTTTACAATGACATGTATACATTCACAATCAGGCCCTCCCAGAAAGAGCTTACAATCTAGTTAATAATTATTATTATTGTGGATTTATATGCGCCAACATCTTCCGTAGCACTTTACAATTACATGTATACATTCACATCAGGCCCTGCCCGAAGAGCTTACAATCTAGTTAATAATTATTATTATTGTGGATTTATATAGCACCAACATCTTCCGTAGCGCTTTACAATTACATGTATACATCTCACATCAGGCCCTGTCCCGAGAGCTTACAATCTAGTTAATAATATTATTATGGTGGATTTATATAGTGCCAACATCTCCGTAGTGCTGTACAATTACATGTATACATTCACATCAGGCCCTGTCCCGAAGAGCTTACAGTCTAGTTAATAATAATTATTATTGTGGATTTATATAGCGCCAACATCTTCCGTAGTGCTGTACAATTACATTTATACTTCACATCAGGCCCTGTCCCAAGAGCTTACAATCTAGTTAATAATTTCATATTGTGGATTTATATAGCGCCAACATCTTCCGTAGAACTTTACAATTACCTGTATACATTCACATCAGGCCTGTCCCGAAGAGCTTACAATCTAGTAATAATTATTATTATTGTGGATTTATATAGCGCCAACATCTCCGTAGTGCTTTACAATTCCATGTATACATTCACATCAGGCCCTGCCCCGAGACTTACAATCTAGTTAATAATTATTATTATTGTGGATTTATATAGCGCCAACATCTTCCGTAGTGCTTTAACAATTACATGTATACATTCACATGAGGCCCTGCCCCGAAGAGCTTACAATCTAGTTAATAATTATTATATTTGGATTTATATAGCGCCAACATCTTCCGTAGTGCTTACAATTACATGTATACATTCACATCAGGCCCTGTCCCGAAACTTACAATCTGTTAATAATTTTATTATTGTGGATTTATATAGCGCCAACATCTTCCGTAGTGCTTTACATTACATGTATACATTCAACATCAGGCCCTGTCCCGAAGAGCTTACAATCTAGTTAATAATTATTATTATTGTGGATTTATATAGCCAACATCTTCCGTAGTGCTGTACAATTACATGTAATACTTCACATCAGGCCCTGGCTAGAGAACAACTGGATCTGAGCTTGTATGCCTTTCTATGCTATGGTTCCAGTCAGAATGTGAGCCTACAAGGTACAAATTTAGCAAGAAGTGGTGGGCAATAGAGATGGACTTACAGAGCTTGGGAAGAACAAAAACCCAAAAATCCAAGAACCGAACGTTTGAGGGTTTGGAACTTATTTTTGAGGCTTACCGAAGGTACGAGGTTATTTTTCGGTAAACTTGAAAACATGACATTTGATAAACCTCCATAATACCATGGTAAAGTATTTTCAAGTTTCCGATCTATTTGGTAACCTTGGAAAATAGTCCCATATCCAAACAATCCTCAGGTTTCGGAGCATTTGGATTTCAGAACGAGGAATTCCGTGTCAGATCCGGGACAGAGCTGAACACACATCCCATGTCGTTTAACTGAGCGACGTCTTAAAGAAACAACATTGATTTGTACATAGAAATGTGTGTCTATTATGGTAAAGTTAACCGTATTAAAGGGAATGTAAACCAAAAACTGGTCCATTGTCTGTTACCTTCCCCCAGCCCCAACTGATACATTTAGCACTTTATTACCTGCATTACAACCAGATATTAAAGGATAATTTTGTCCCTGTCCTGGCAGAGTAAGCCCCTCCCTCCATGCAGTCAATCAAGGCTGTTAATGCTTACATCACAATGGATTGACTGCTGTTTCCCTTGCACATGCTCAAGCTTATAAAAAGCTCATTGAGCAGAGGGAGGGAGGCCTTTGCCAGATAAGATAGAACTTATCATAATATCTGGTTACAAATACAGGTAATAAACTGGTAAAAATAGGCGTTGGGGGTTATGAGCAGATAACTGACAAGTCACTAGTTTTTGTTTTAAGGGTGGACATGCCTTTAGAGATTAACAGATGTCTCTTTAATCAGTGGGACTGTAGGATAGATTACATGTGACAGGCGTCATGTATGATGCACTGCATGTAGAACTTCATACACAAATACATCCCCACATATGGGATGATTACCTGTACCTTTACATGCTCAACATAGATCCCTTATGGTGCCTCAAAGGGAGGCCTGGTTTCTATGTCCCTGAGCATGACTTTTTTACTGCCTATATATATTTATGGGATCTGCCATACTGTTTTCCACTGTGAAATGGCGAAATGGAGTGTTAATGTCCCCTTTAATTTATCTGAGCAGGGCCCCCTGTTGTCTATGTTCACATGAAGGATTTCACAATTAACCCCGTGCTGCGTGGAATTCAGAGACCAATCCTATACAATCCGCACTTTATCTCCATGTTTCCCCTCTGCCAAGACTAACACATTAGCAGCGAACGGATTTCAGTCTCAGGCTCTTGGCTGTGGTTCATCTGGATTTATTGTTCTGGGTCGGTTCTGCAAGGCCCCTCTGCGACTTCTGCTTGGCTCCATTCAGATTGAACACCACACGTGTGCGTTTGATTGATTAAATCTGCCCAAATCATTTCTTTTCCAATTGTCTTTCAATTGACTCAATAGACGGATAGATTTCGGGCATTCTGATTTGACAATCTGTCATCCTATCACATTTATAGACTGGATGTTGTTTCTGTATATCCTCTATATACATTACAGTATAAAGATAAATAAATGTGCATATCTCCAACTAATAGAAATTGCTCAGTGTAGCCACACCCGTTTAATACCGTAGCGCGTCCGCTCCGCGTTCACCACCACAAAACCAATTTTGCAATCCAAGTGTTTTGCTGCTAAATACTCACATATAGTGCTAAATATCACATATAGTGCTAAATATCACATATAGTGCTAAATATCACATATAGTGCTAAATATCACATAAAAGCTAATATCACATATAGTGCTAAAATTCACATAAGTGCTAAATATCACATAAGGGAGCAAAACACCGACGCAAACACGTGAAAAATGTGTCTAGAGTGGCCTAGCCCTAAATATAGTGGTTCTGTTTTGTTACAAGGAAATGTTAGTATAGGAAAATGTTACCTATTAAATACAACACTTAGAACATTATTCACGGGGGTAAGGGGTAAATTCCTGGTGTAGAAATGTTTTTCTCCCCCTTCAATGCACAAATCTAAGATATAATATAAGACAGAGAGAGGTCCATGCATATTACCGCTAGGGTGTCAGGCTCCAATAATCATTCAGTCATGCATTTAGCCTTTAAATCCAAATTCCCTCCGCTCGAAGGATCTTCTCCTTCCGATTTCCCCCTCTATTCCATAGGACCGATCACCTCTAACACCCTCCACTTAAGTTGGGCACTATAATGTTTTTTCTCCACAAAAATGCCTGACAAACGGAGTATCCTACTGGGTAGCTCCTTTAAGTTGTAATACTTTGTTTATGCTCCTGAATTCGCATCTTCACTTGTGTTGACCTCTGTCCAACATATGGCAACCCGCGTGGACATTGATGTCAGGTACACTACAAACTGTGTATTACATGTAGCATGTGGAGTCATTTCAAAACCTCTAGTTGGGTGATTTAATGATGGTCCTCTAATTATCTATTGCAACATGACAAGACATTGCAAACAGGGATGTGTCCCCAAACTTTCAAACCGAATCTTTCTTTTCGGATGGGCATAATAGTCTTTTAATTTAACGTCCTACCTCTTTTGTAGTCAGGTTTCTCTTTACACACTTACACAGTGCCTTGTCAGATGTACTATCGGCCAATCTCTCTGCAATGATCCATTCCATTTTCTGACTCAAACTGTACTAGAGAAACCAAAAGTAAACCTCTCTCTCTCTCTCTCCTTTTGTTGTTTCTTACTTGGCTTCAACACCCTCTCCTCTATCCATTCTTTTCACCTCCTGCAGTTTGGGATTCAATTTTCTTCCTATTATACCCCTTGGCAAGGAACTTGTTTTTAAGAGTATCAGCTGCTATCTCAAAGGACTGTTCAGAGCTTGAATCCTTTGGGCTCTGAGAAACTGGCCCTTTAATGCACTGTGAACTTCTATTGTGAAAACCTTGAGGGCAGTAGTACATGTTTTTCTCCACTGTTTTACGATACAGTTCAGTAGTGATGAACCTTCTTTCACTGTAATCGCCATATCCATAAAATTAATACTCTCCTTATACACTTCATGAGTAAATTGATGTCTTATGGGCATCTGGCCTCCTTAATCATCTCATGTAACAATATCAATCTCCTTCCCAAAAAAAAACTTGACTCATCTCCTCCCAAAATGGTCATCTATAAAGGAAAATACCCTTTAAAAAAGGATTTTATATTTGGGATTATCAAAAATAGTCTCTTTTCAGCTCATTACGAAGATATTGGCATACGAGGGGCCACTGTCGCACCACCTCGAGGTACCCTCTCTGCCAGTATAGTCGCCATTGAACCTATTTCCTATGCACACCAAATTGAGACAGTCCAATAGAAAGTACACCTGTTCATGGCCCAACGCTGTATCTAACAACACTTTCCAGTAGTGAGTAGGACCTATCATTAGGCAAGATTTGTACAAACTAGTAATATCTAGATCACACATAATTGTCCCAGTTTTAAGGGTACCTCACTTCTGCCAAACTTTTTAATAGGTCTGTTGTGTCCCTCAGACATACTGGAATACTTTATGCTATTCTTGAAGAAACTGGACCATATGTGCAAACCTGCCTGTCTCTCCATTGGGGTTCTCCCCCAATCTACATCATTTCCTTCCAGTTCATTGGTACGTTGTGGGGTTCAGAATCCTAGCTAGGATGTCACAGGGATACCTGGTGTTCTGTCCCAAACACATGGACCGTAGTAATCCAATTATAATATAAGGTAACCTGGTGACTGCAACTAATCACACTGAACGTATTGCAAAAAAAACTAATTTATTAATGAGTTCTACCGCACAACATGTTTTCGGACAATTCTTGGTCCATTTTATACACACATAGAAAGTGACATCACAATAGCCTAAAGCATTCCCCGTTCCAATCAAGGTCCATTATGGAGAAATCTTTCTTGAAACACTAGGATTGAGTGGTAATAATAATGTATTGTTGCAATATGTTTATGTGATTGTTTGTAGTCGCCAGGTACTTTATACTACTATTTAGATTTACTGAATTTCTTTCCAGTCTCTGTTCCCATCAGCCTGGGGAGTTCCAGTAATTGCTTATTTAGATAGGTGCATGAATGGTCTCATATAGTACATGGTAGATGGTCCAATACGATGGTACGATTCTTATATATGACATGGACAGAATGGTCTCTAATACTGTACATGAACAGAATGGTCTCTATATACTGTACATGGACAGAATGGTCTCTATTACTGACATGGTACAGAATGGTCTCTATAACTGTATACTGGTAACAGAATGGTCTCTATTACTGTACATGGACAGAATGATCTCTATCACGTACAGTACAGCATGGTCTCTATATAACTGTAATGGTCAGAATGGTCCCTCTATATCACTGTACAGATGTTATATCTGTACATGGGCTGAATGGTCTCTATATACTGTACATGTGCAGAATGGTCTCTATATACTTACATGGTACGAATGGTCTCTATACTGTACATGGTACAGAATGGTCTCTATATGACTGTAACATGGTGCCATGAAGGTCTCTATATACTGTACATGGTGCATGAGGTTGTATATGTACATGGTTCTGAAGGGTCTCTGTACTACATGTCTGAGCTTGACGATGGTGCATGAGTGTCTCTAACTGTAATGGTGCATGAAGGTCTCGTATCACTGTACAGGTGGCTGAAGGGTCTTGTTACTGTAATGTTGATAAGGGTCTCTGTATACTGTACATGGTGCATGAAGGGTCTCTGTATACTGTACATGGTGCATTGAAGGGTCTCTGATCTGTACATGTGCAGAAGGGTCCTGTATACGTTACATTGTGCATGAAGGGTCTCTGTATACTGTTACATGGGTGCATGAAGGGTCTCTGTATACTGTACATGGTGCATGAAGGTCTCTGTTATACTGTACATGGTGCATAAGGGTCTTCTGTATACTGTACATGGTGCATGAAGGGTCTCTGTAATACTGTACATGGTGCATGAAGGGTCTCTGTATACTGTACATGGTGCATGAAGGTCCTGTATACTGACATGGTGCATGAAGGGTCCTCTGTATACTGTACATGGTGCTGAAGGTCTCTGTATCTGTACATGGGCATGAGGGTCTCTGTATACTGTACATGGTGCATGAAGGGTCTCTGTATACGTACCTGGTGCAAGGTCGATAGCTGGTGCATGAAGGGTCTCTGTATATGTATACTGTACATGGTATAGAAGGGTCACACTTCTGATAAAGGATGCTGGGAATTGTGCTTGGAATCTAGTCCCCCTCTTTGAAAGGCAAATTGTATCCATTGTCACATGTTGCTCTATTGAGTGATATGAATGAAGATAATTGAATGAGATTTCGTCTGTCTTTTGCCGATAGCAGTGAACAGTTTAGTGACATCTGGTCTGTGTTGTTGTCCCCATCCCTGATAATATCAGTGAGTTATACAGACATTAAACCCTGTGTCCCGTCCGTGGATAGAAACCAAAAGGAGAGGTCAGAACCATCACATCTTGGGATAAAGGAGGAAATACAAATTTCCTTAAATGTTTCACAGCTGGAACTTAGATTTATACATTTTCATTTTTATTGATGAGATTAGAGACCCAATGTAAAGACGTCCATTTTACTACAAACATGTTTATATTATCAAGGTTGGCAGTAATATATATTATAGTGGGTGTCCAAGGAAATTTGTAATAACGTATCCGGGGGGCCACGGAAATATGGGATGATCCTCATGGTCCTATATAGACATATAAAGGTTTGGGACATGGTCAAACTCCACAATAAACTCTTAGCCTTTCTCCAATGTCTGAAATTTAGTGGGTATACAGTGGAACCCCAGACACCGTCACCAGACCTTTAACACGTATACAATAAACCTGCATTTGGAGGTTTATATGCCGTAGGATGTCTATCATTCTACACATTGTCTACCACCCAGGGACCCAAAGTCATGGAATCTATCCAGGAAAGTAGTGCACATCCTTTGCATTCTGCATAGATTTACGAATAGGCTCACATGATGTCACAGTGAGGTCACAGTGGATGTACTAGCTGGAGGTATAGGATTCATGTCATTATAGGAACATAAGAGAATTATCCATTGTAAAGTTGTTGTTCTAGGTTTTATGGCGGAGGTACTCATTGTGTTTTTCATCCAGGGAGCTGCCAATCAGCTACATTGCATTGGTATCCCTCGGTGCTTAGGGGAGGGGCAGAATGAAGAAGTGTCTGGACTGTTTGCTTTGAGTTTCCGGTCTTTAATCATGCTTTAAAGAAATCGCATTGAAAGATCATTGAGTAAAATGGGTTTAATCTTTATTTTATGGGCTGTTAAGTCAAGTCAAATTTTAAATTAGCCTAAAGATTTCCTTTAAATGTCCAATCACAAAATTCACAAGGTCCGATAGTTTATAAAACACAAGGCAAATGGTTTTCAATATAGGCGAAAAAACTGAGCAAACTATTGAGCAAACCCCTGGTTGGTTTTAGGTTGGTGCGTAACGGGTTCCGCCGTCCTTTTCAATATATCTAGAGTCGAAAAGTTCTCATCCTCTGTAATCCCCCCCATACCCCCCCCACCCAGCCTTCCTTTATTTTGCATTCCATATAAATCCTTTCTCAGTATAAAAAGAAACCATAAATGAATATTTGAAACATATAAAAAAAAGAGAAATGCATAATTCCATTAGGGTTTTGTTTTTGTTTTATGTGGCTTTGATTAATTCCATCTTTTGTTTCTTATTTATTTTCAAATAATTAAAGGGCCATATGGTTTGGATTTCTCCCCCCTCATCCGTCCCATCCAGACCCTTGTAATGTAACAGCTGCTATGTGATTTGCAAAGGATTTGGCATAAAGGACCGCGAGGAATTTTAGGTCTCTGCGTTCATCTCTTTCACAATTTACTGTCTTTAAATATTGAGGAATTCCCCCTTTAATGACATTCTTTGGGGCTTTTTAGATGGCGATCTCATTGATCTGCGCTAACACGGTTCTATCCTTAACAACCGTAAACCCCAATGGAGCTTACTGGTGTTTCTTTTTTGTCGTCATGATGTAGTTATCTATAAAAACCAATAAACAGAAACCCCATCGTGGGAACCTGAAGAATTTGAAAATCCCCATCAGGATCCGACAGTTTAATGGGGGTGTTGGGTTTTTGAAGTTCCTGTAATATTAGTGAAACCATGCATGATCTGATCAGGCAGACTAATACATTTTCATATTGATAAATAAGTTACTGCCTTGGTCCCCTAGATTGTAAGCTCTTCGGGGCAGGGCCTGATGTGAATGTATACATGTAATTGTAAAGTGCTACGGAAGATGTTGGCGCTATATAAATCCACAATAATAATAATTATTAACTAGATTGTAAGCTCTTCGGGGCAGGGCCTGATGTGAATGTATACATGTAATTGTAACTACGGAAGATGTTGGCGCTATATAAATCCACAATAATAATAATTATTAACTAGATTGTAAGCTCTTCGGGGCAGGGGGACCAAGGCAGTAACTTATTTATCAATATGAAAATGTATTAGTCTGCCTGATCAGATCATGCATGGTTTCACTAATATTACAGGAACTTCAAAAACCCAACACCCCCATTAAACTGTCGGATCCTGATGGGGATTTTCAAATTCTTCAGGTTCCCACGATGGGGTTTCTGTTTATTGGTTTTTATAGATAACTACATCATGACGCAAAAAAGAAACACCAGTAAGCTCCATTGGGGTTTACGGTTGTTAAGGATAGAACCGTGTTAGCGCAGATCAATGAGATCGCCATCTAAAAAGCCCCAAAGAATGTCATTAAAGGGGGAATTCCTCAATATTTAAAGACAGTAAATTGTGAAAGAGATGAACGCAGAGACCTAAAATTCCTCGCGGTCCTTTATGCCAAATCCTTTGCAAATCACATAGCAGCTGTTACATTACAAGGGTCTGGATGGGACGGATGAGGGGGGAGAAATCCAAACCATATGGCCCTTTAATTATTTGAAAATAAATAAGAAACAAAAGATGGAATTAATCAAAGCCACATAAAACAAAAACAAAACCCTAATGGAATTATGCATTTCTCTTTTTTTTATATGTTTCAAATATTCATTTATGGTTTCTTTTTATACTGAGAAAGGATTTATATGGAATGCAAAATAAAGGAAGGCTGGGTGGGGGGGGTATGGGGGGGATTACAGAGGATGAGAACTTTTCGACTCTAGATATATTGAAAAGGACGGCGGAACCCGTTACGCACCAACCTAAAACCAACCAGGGGTTTGCTCAATAGTTTGCTCAGTTTTTTCGCCTATATTGAAAACCATTTGCCTTGTGTTTTATAAACTATCGGACCTTGTGAATTTTGTGATTGGACATTTAAAGGAAATCTTTAGGCTAATTTAAAATTTGACTTGACTTAAAGCCCATAAAATAAAGATTAAACCCATTTTATCAATGATCTTTCAATGCGATTTCTTTAAAGCATGATTAAAGACCGGAAACTCAAAGCAAACAGTCCAGACACTTCTTCATTCTGCCCCTCCCCTAAGCACCGAGGGATACCAATGCAATGTAGCTGATTGGCAGCTCCCTGGATGAAAAACACAATGAGTACCTCCGCCATAAAACCTAGAACAACAACTTTACAATGGATAATTCTCTTATGTTCCTATAATGACATGAATCCTATACCTCCAGCTAGTACATCCACTGTGACCTCACTGTGACATCATGTGAGCCTATTCGTAAATCTATGCAGAATGCAAAGGATGTGCACTACTTTCCTGGATAGATTCCATGCTTTGGGTCCCTGGGTGGTAGACAATGTGTAGAATGATAGACATCCTACGGCATATAAACCTCCAAATGCAGGTTTATTGTATACGTGTTAAAGGTCTGGTGACGGTGTCTGGGGTTCCACTGTACACCCACTAAATTTCAGACATTGGAGAAAGGCTAAGAGTTTATTGTGGAGTTTGACCATGTCCCAAACCTTTATATGTCTATATAGGACCATGAGGATCATCCCATATTTCCGTGGCCCCCCGGATACGTTATTACAAATTTCCTTGGACACCCACTATAATATATATTACTGCCAACCTTGATAATATAAACATGTTTGTAGTAAAATGGACGTCTTTACATTGGGTCTCTAATCTCATCAATAAAAATGAAAATGTATAAATCTAAGTTCCAGCTGTGAAACATTTAAGGAAATTTGTATTTCCTCCTTTATCCCAAGATGTGATGGTTCTGACCTCTCCTTTTGGTTTCTATCCACGGACGGGACACAGGGTTTAATGTCTGTATAACTCACTGATATTATCAGGGATGGGGACAACAACACAGACCAGATGTCACTAAACTGTTCACTGCTATCGGCAAAAGACAGACGAAATCTCATTCAATTATCTTCATTCATATCACTCAATAGAGTAACATGTGACAATGGATACAATTTGCCTTTCAAAGAGGGGGACTAGATTCCAAGCACAATTCCCAGCATCCTTTATCAGAAGTGTGACCCTTCTATACCATGTACAGTATACATATACAGAGACCCTTCATGCACCATACATATACGGACCTGCACCAGTACAGTATACAGAGACCCTTCATGCACCATGTACAGTATACAAGACCCTTCATGCCATGTACAATACAGAGACCTTCAGCACCATGTACAGTATACAGAGACCCTTCATGCACCATGTACAGTATACAGGACCTTCCATGCACCATGTACAGTATACAGAGACCCTTCATGCACCATGTACAGTATTACAGAGACCCTTCATGCACCATGTACAGTATACGAAGACCCTTATGCACCATGTACAGTATAATAAGACCCTTCATGCACCATGTACAGTATACAGAGACCTTCATGCACCCATGTAACAGTATACAGAGACCCTTCATGCACAATGTAACGTATACAGGACCCTTCTGCACATGTACAGGTATCAGAGACCCTTCAATGCACCATGTACAGTATACAGAGACCTTCATGCACCATGTACAGTATACAGAGACCCTTCATCAACATTACAGTAACAAGACCCTTCACCACCTTGTACATATACGAGACCCCTTCATGCACCATTCAGTTAGAGACCTCATGCACCATGTCGACCTCAGCACCAGTCATCGAGACCCTTCAGAACCATTCAGTATACAACCTTCATGCACCATGTACAGTATATAGAGACCACTTCATGGCACCATGTTACAGTATATAGAGACCATTCTGTACCATGTACATATAGAGACCATTCTGTACCATGTAAGTATATAGAGACCATTCTGCACATGTACAGTATATAGAGACCATTCACCCCATGTACAGATATACATGCTGTAACATGTAGATATAGAGGACCATTCTGTACCATTACAGTTATATAGAGACCATGCTGTACTGTACGTAGATAGAGATCATTCTGTACCATGTACAGTAATAGAGACCATTCTGTACCATGTATAAGTTATAGAGACCATTCTGTACCATGTAGTAATAGAGACCATTTCTGTCCATGTACAGTATATAGAGACCATTCTGTTCATGTACAGATTAGAGACCATTCTGTCCATGTACATATTTAGACATCGACCATCATATGACATTCGTACATGTACATATATAGAGACCATTCTGCACTATCTAATAGCAATTACTGGAACTCCCCAGGCTGATGGGAACAGAGACTGGAAAGAAATTCAGTAAATCTAAATAGTAGTATAAAGTACTGGCGACTACAAAACATCACATAAAACAATTGCAACAATACATTATTATTACCACTCAATCCTAGTTGTTTCAAGAAAGATTTCTCCATAATGGACCTTGATTGGAACGGGGAATGACTTTAGGCTATTGTGATGTCACTTTCTATGTGTGTATAAAATGGACCAAGAATGTCCGAAAACATGTTGTGCGGTAGAACTCATTAATAAATTAGTTTTTTTTGCAATACGTTCATGTGATTAGTTGCAGTCACCAGGTTACCTTATATTAATACTTGGATTACTACGGTCCATGTGTTTGGGACAGAACACCAAGGTATCCCTTGTGACATCCTAGCTAGGATTCTGAACCCCACAACGTACCATGAACTGGAAGGAAATGATGTAGATTGGGGGAGACCCAATGGAGAGACAGGCAGGTTTGCACATATGGTCCAGTTCTTCAAGAATAGCATA
Organism: Hymenochirus boettgeri; assembly: GCA_019447015.1. NCBI lineage: Eukaryota > Metazoa > Chordata > Amphibia > Anura > Pipidae > Hymenochirus > Hymenochirus boettgeri. The sequence goes on along the minus strand of CM033476.1, from coordinate 97,437,018 downwards.
AGTATTCCAGTATGTCTGAGGGACACAACAGACCTATTAAAAAGTTTGGCAGAAGTGGTACCCTTAAAACTGGGACAATTATGTGTGATCTAGATTTACTAGTTTGTACAACATCTTGCTAATGATGAGGTCCTACTCATACTGGAAAGTGTTGTTAGATACAGCGTTGGGCCATGAACAGGTGTACTTTCTATTGGACTTGTCTCAATTTGGTGTGGCATAGGAAATAGGTTCAATGGCGACTATACTGGCAGAGAGGGTACCTCGAGGTGGTGCGACAGTGGCCCTCTCGTATGCCAATATCTTCGTAAATGAGCTGAAAAGAGGACTATTTTTGAATAATCCCAAATATAAAATCCTTTTTAAAGGGTATTTTCCTTTTATAGATGACCATTTTGGGAGGAGATGAGTCAAAGTTTTTTTTTGGGAAGGAGATGATATTGTTACATGAGATGATTAAGGAGGCCAGATGCCCATAAGACAATCAAATTTACTCATGAAGTGTATAAGGAGAGTATTAATTTTATGGATATGGCGATTACAGTGAAAGAAGGGTTCATCACTTACTGAACTGTATCGTAAAACAGTGGAGAAAAACATGTACTACTGCCCTCAAGTTTTCACAATAGAAGTTCACAGTGCATCTAAAGGGCCAGTTTTCAGAGCCAAAGGATTCAAGCTCTGAACAGTCCTTTGAGATAGCAGCTGATACTCTTAAAAACAAGTTCCTTGCCAAGGGTATAATAGGAAGAAATTGAATCCCAACTGCAGGAGGTGAAAAGAATGGATAGAGGAGAGGGTGTTGAAGCCAAGTAAGAAAAACAAAAGGAGAGAGAGAGAGAGAGGTTTACTTTTGGTTTCTCTCAGTACAGTTTGAGTCAGAAAATGGAATGGATCATTGCAGAGAGATTGGCCGATAGTACATCTGACAAGGCACGTGTAAGTGTGAAAGAGAAACCTGCTACAAAAGAGGTAGGACGTTAAAATAAAGACTATTATGCCCATCCGAAAAGAAAGATTCGGTTTGAAAGTTTGGGACACATCCCTGTTTGCAATGTTTGTACATGTTTGCAATAGGATAATTAGAGGACCATCATTAAATCACCCAACTAGAGGTTTATGAAATGACTCCACATGCTACATGTAATACACAGTTTGTAGTGTTACCTGCATCAAATGTCCACGCGGGTTGCCATATGTTGGACAGAGGTCAACACAAGTGAAGATGCGAATTCAGGAGCATAAACAAAGTATTACAACTTAAGAGGGCTACCCAGTAGGATACTCCGTTGTCAGGCATTTTTGTAGAGAGAAAAAACATTATAGTGCCCAACTTAAGTGGAGGGTGTTAGAGGTGATCGGTCCTATGAATAGAGGGGAAATCGGAAGGAGAAGATCCTTCGAGCGGAGGGAATTTGGATTTAAAGGCTAAATGCATGAACTGAATGATTATTGGAGCCTGAACCCTAGCGGTAATATGCATGGACCTCTCTCTGTCTTATATTTATCTTAGATTTGTGCATTAAGGGGGAGAAAAACATTCTCTACACCAGAATTTACCCCTTACCCCCCGTGAATAATGTTCTAAGTGTTGTATTAATAGGTAACATTTTCCTTATAACATTTCCTTGTAACAAAACAGAACCACATCATTTAGGGCTAGGCCACTTAGACACATTTTTCACGTGTTTGCGTCGGTGTTTTGCTCCCTTATGTGATATTTAGCACTTTATGTGAATTTAGCACTATATGTATATTTAGCTTTTATGTGTATTTAGCACTATATGTATATTTAGCACTAATGTGATATTAGCACTATATGTGATATTTAGCACTATATGTGAGTATTTAGCAGCAAAACACTTGGATTGCAAAATTGGCTTTTGTGGTGGTGAAACGCGGAGCGGACGCGCTACGGGATTAAACGGGGTGTGGCTACACTGAGCATTTCTATTAGTTGGAGATATGCACATTTATTTATCTTTATACTGTAATGTAATATAGAGGATATACAGAAAACAACATCCAGTCTATAAATGTGAAGTAGGATGACAGATTGTCAAATCAGAATGCCCGAAATCTATCCGTCTATTGAGTCAATTGAAAGACAATTGGAAAAGAAATGATTTGGGCAGATTTAATCAATCAAACGCACACGTGTGGTGTTCAATCTGAATGGAGCCAAGCAGAAGTCGCAGAGGGGCCTTGCAGAACCGACCCAGAACAATAAATCCAGATGAACCACAGCCAAGAGCCTGAGACTGAAATCCGTTCGCTGCTAATGTGTTAGTCTTGGCAGAGGGGAAACATGGAGATAAAGTGCGGATTGTATAGGATTGGTCTCTGAATTCCACGCAGCACGGGGTTAATTGTGAAATCCTTCATGTGAACATAGACAACAGGGGGCCCTGCTCAGATAAATTAAAGGGGACATTAACACTCCATTTCGCCATTTCACAGTGGAAAACAGTATGGCAGATCCCATAAATATATATAGGCAGTAAAAAAGTCATGCTCAGGGACATAGAAACCAGGCCTCCCTTTGAGGCACCATAAGGGATCTATGTTGAGCATGTAAAGGTACAGGTAATCATCCCATATGTGGGGATGTATTTGTGTATGAGTTCTACATGCAGTGCATCATACATGACGCCTGTCACATGTAATCTATCCTACAGTCCCACTGATTAAAGAGACATCTGTTAATCTCTAAAGGCATGTCCACCCTTAAAACAAAAACTAGTGACTTGTCAGTTATCTGCTCATAACCCCCAACGCCTATTTTTACCAGTTTATTACCTGTATTTGTAACCAGATATTAGATAAGTTCTATCTTATCTGGCAAAGGCCTCCCTCCCTCTGCTCAATGAGCTTTTTATAAGCTTGAGCATGTGCAAGGGAAACAGCAGTCAATCCATTGTGATGTAAGCATTAACAGCCTTGATTGACTGCATGGAGGGAGGGGCTTACTCTGCCAGGACAGGGACAAAATTATCCTTTAATATCTGGTTGTAATGCAGGTAATAAAGTGCTAAATGTATCAGTTGGGGCTGGGGGAAGGTAACAGACAATGGACCAGTTTTTGGTTTACATCCCTTTAATACGGTAACTTTACCATAATAGACACACATTTCTATGTACAAATCAATGTTGTTTCTTTAAGACGTCGCTCAGTTAAACGACATGGGATGTGTGTTCAGCTCTGTCCCGGATCTGACACGGAATTCCTCGTTCTGAAATCCAAATGCTCCGAAACCTGAGGATTGTTTGGATATGGGACTATTTTCCAAGGTTACCAAATAGATCGGAAACTTGAAAATACTTTACCATGGTATTATGGAGGTTTATCAAATGTCATGTTTTCAAGTTTACCGAAAAATAACCTCGTACCTTCGGTAAGCCTCAAAAATAAGTTCCAAACCCTCAAACGTTCGGTTCTTGGATTTTTGGGTTTTTGTTCTTCCCAAGCTCTGTAAGTCCATCTCTATTGCCCACCACTTCTTGCTAAATTTGTACCTTGTATGCTCACATTCTGACTGGAACCATAGCATAGAAAGGCATACAAGCTCAGATCCAGTTGTTCTCTAGCCAGGGCCTGATGTGAAGTATTACATGTAATTGTACAGCACTACGGAAGATGTTGGCTATATAAATCCACAATAATAATAATTATTAACTAGATTGTAAGCTCTTCGGGACAGGGCCTGATGTTGAATGTATACATGTAATGTAAAGCACTACGGAAGATGTTGGCGCTATATAAATCCACAATAATAATAATTATTAACAGATTGTAAGTTTCGGGACAGGGCCTGATGTGAATGTATACATGTAATTGTAAGCACTACGGAAGATGTTGGCGCTATATAAATCCAAATATAATAATTATTAACTAGATTGTAAGCTCTTCGGGGCAGGGCCTCATGTGAATGTATACATGTAATTGTTAAAGCACTACGGAAGATGTTGGCGCTATATAAATCCACAATAATAATAATTATTAACTAGATTGTAAGTCTCGGGGCAGGGCCTGATGTGAATGTATACATGGAATTGTAAAGCACTACGGAGATGTTGGCGCTATATAAATCCACAATAATAATAATTATTACTAGATTGTAAGCTCTTCGGGACAGGCCTGATGTGAATGTATACAGGTAATTGTAAAGTTCTACGGAAGATGTTGGCGCTATATAAATCCACAATATGAAATTATTAACTAGATTGTAAGCTCTTGGGACAGGGCCTGATGTGAAGTATAAATGTAATTGTACAGCAATACGGAAGATGTTGGCGCTATATAAATCCACAATAATAATTATTATTAACTAGACTGTAAGCTCTTCGGGACAGGGCCTGATGTGATGTATACATGTAATTGTACAGCACTACGGAGATGTTGGCACTATATAAATCCACCATAATAATATTATTAACTAGATTGTAAGCTCTCGGGACAGGGCCTGATGTGAGATGTATACATGTAATTGTAAAGCGCTACGGAAGATGTTGGCGCTATATAAATCCACAATAATAATAATTATAACTAGATTGTAAGCTCTTCGGGGCAGGGCCTGATGTGAATGTATACATGTAATTGTAAAGTGCTACGGAAGATGTTGGCGCATATAAATCCACAATAATAATAATTATTAACTAGATTGTAAGCTCTTTCTGGGAGGGCCTGATTGTGAATGTATACATGTCATTGTAAAGTGCTACGGAAAGATGTTGGCGCTATATAAAATCCACAATAATAATAATATTAACTAGATTGTAGCTCTTCGGGGCAGGGCCTGATGTGAATGTATACACTGTAATTGTAAAGCGCTACGGAAGATGTTGGCGCTATATAAATCCACAATTATAATAATTATTAACTAGATTGTAAGCTCTTGGGCAGGGCCTGATGTGAATGTATACATGTAATTGTAAAGCGCTACGGAAGATGTTGGCGCTATAAAATCCACAATATAATAATTATTAACTAGATTGTAAGCTTTTCGGGGCGGGCCTGATGTGAATGTTAAATGTATTGTAAAGCGCTACGGAAGATGTTGGCGCTATATAATCCACAATAATATAATATTAACTAGATTGTAAGCTCTTCGGGGCAGGGCCTATGTGAATATACATGTAATTGTAAAGCGCTACGGAAGATGTTGGCGCTATATAAACTCCACAATAATAATAATTATTAACTAGATTGTAAGCTCTTCAGGGCAGGGCCTGATGTGAATGTATACATGTAATTGTAAAGTGCTACGGAAGATGTTGGCGCATATAAATCCACAAATAATAATTATTAACTAGATTGTAAGCTTTCGGGGCAGGGCCTGATGTGAATGTATACTGTAATTGTAAAGCGCTACGGAAGATGTTGGCGCTATATAAATCCACAATAATAATAATATAACTAGATTGTAAGCTCTTCGGGGCAGGGCCCTGATGTGAATGTATACTGTAATTGTAAGCGCTACGGAAGATGTTGGCGCTATATAAATCACAACTAATAATAATTATTAACTAGATTGTAAGCTCTTCGGGGCAGGGCCCCTGATTGAATGTATACATGTAATTGTTAAAGCGATACGGAAGATGTTGGTGCTATATAAATCCACAATAATAATAATTATTAACTAGATTGTAAGCTCTTCGGGGCAGGGCCTGATGTGAATGTATAACTGTCATTGTACAGTGCTACGGAAGAGTTTGGCGCTATATAAATCCACAATAATAATAATTATTAACTAGATTGTAAGCTCTTCGGGGCAGGGCTTGATGTGAAGATACATGTAATTGTAAAGTGCTACGGAAGAGGCGCTATATAAATCCACAAATAATAATTATTAACTAGATTGTAAGCTCTTCGGGGCAGGGCCTGATGTGAAGGTATACATGAATTGTAAAGTGCTACGGAAGATGGCGCTATATAATCCCATAATAATAATTATAACTAGATTGTAAGCTCTTCGGGGCAGGGCCTGATGTGAATGTATACAGGTAATTGTAAAGCGCTACGGAAGATGTTGGCGCTATATAAATCCACAATAATAATAATTATTAACTAGATTGTAAGCTCTTCGGGGCAGGGCCTGATGTGAATGTATCCATGTAATGTAAAGCGCTAGGAAGATGTTGGCGCTATATAAATCCAAAATATATATTATTAACTAGATTGTAAGCTCTTCGGGGCAGGCCTGATGAGTGAATGTATACATGTAATTGTACAGCGCTATGGAAGATGTTGGTGCTATATAAATCCACTATAATAATAATTATTAACTAGATTGTAAGCTCTTCGGGGCAGGGCCTGATGTGAATGTATACATGTAATTGTAAAGCGCTACGGAAGATGTTGGCACAATATAAATCCACAATAATGATAATTATTAACTAGATTGTAAGCTCTTCGGGACAGGGCCTGATGTGAATGTTATACTGTAATTGTAAAGCGCTACGGAGATGTTGGCGCTATATAAATCCACAATAATAATAATTATTAACTAGATTGTAAGCTCTTTGGGGCAGGGCCTGATGCGAATGTATACATGTAATTGTAAAGCACTACAGAAGATGTTGGCGCTATATAAATCCACAATAGTAATAATTATTAACTAGATTGTAAGCTATTCGGGTCTTCGGGCAGGGAGTGAGTGAATGTATACTGTAATTGTAAAGCACTACGGAAGATGTTGGCGCTATATAAATCCACCAATAATAATATTATTAACAGATTGTAAGCTCTTCGGGGCAGGGCCTGATGTGAATGTTATTATGGTAATTGTAAAGCGCTACGGAAGTGTTGGCGCTATATAAATCCACAATATAATAATTATTAACTAGATTGTAAGCTCTTCGGGGCAGGGCCTGATGTGAAGTATCATGTAATTGTAAAGCACTACGGAAGATGTTGGCGCATATATAAATCCACAATAATAATAATTAATTAATTCTAGATTAGCATTGTAAGCTTCGGGGCAGGGCCTGATGTGAATGTTATTAGTTTGTAAAGCACTACGAAGATGTTGGCGCTATATAAATCCACAATAATAATAATTATTAACTAGATTGTAAGCTTTCGGGGCAGGGCCTGATGTGAATGTATACATGTAATTGTAAAGTGCTACGGAAGATGTTGGCGCTATATAAATCCAAATAATAATAATTATTAACTAGATTGTAAGCTCTTCGGGCAGGGCCTAGGTGAATGTATACATGGAATTGTAAAGCACTACGGAAGATGGTGGCGCTATATAAATCCACAATAATATAATTATAACTAGATTGTAAGCTCTTCGGGCGGGCCTGATGTGAAGTTATCCATGTAATTGTAAAGCGCTAGGAAGATGTTGGCGCTATAATAAATCCCAATATACAATAATAATTATTAACTAGATTGTAAGCTCTTCGGGGCAGGGCCTGATGTGAATGTATACATGTAATTGTAAAGCACTATGGAAGATGTTGGCGCTATATAAATCCACAATAATAATAATTATTAACTAGATTGTAAGCTCTTCGGGCAGGCCTGATGTGAATGTCATACTGCATTTTGAAGCGAGTACGGAAGATGTTGGCGCTATATAAATCCACAATAATAATAATTATTAACTAGATTGTAAGCTCTTCGGGGGAAGGCCTGATGTGAATGTATCCGTGTAATTGTAAAGTGCTACGGAAGATGTTGGTGCTATATAAATCCACAATAATAATTATTATTAACTAGATTGTAAGCTCTTCGGGGCAGGGCCTGATGTGAATGTATACATGTAATTGTAAAGCGCTATGGAAGATGTTGGTGCTATATAAATCCACAATAATAATATAGAAATGTCCGTTCATTATCGCCTGACTGTCCATCTGCCTCACACATTGCACACGGCTATTAATTGCAGTTAATTGGTGTGTGTTTGTGTTGTGTGTGGGGTAATGTTTTATTTTGTTTATTTATTTTAACAAGCTTTCCCCTTTAATTCCCATATGTTTGGCTTGAATTACCAAACTGCTACATTGAGAACTACTGGGAAGTGTTAAGCTTTTCTGCTTGATTGGTTCAATTTGGACAAACCGTTGACCAGGATTTGGTTATTTCTACAGATCCCATTCTGGGTCCTTAATTCCCCAGTTACGGGATAATAAATAATAAAACAATATCGGCCAAACCTTGTGTCAATAGTATATCTGAGATTGAATGGGATATCTGAGATTGAATGGAGATTGAATGGGATATCTGAGATTGAATGGAGATTGAATGGGATATCTGAGATTGAATGGGATATCTGAGATTGAATGGAGATTGAATGGGATATCTGAGATTGAATGGGATATCTGAGATTGAATGGAGATTGAATGGGATATCTGAAATTGCGATGAGAAGATAATGAAGAGTGAGAGAGATGTTGGTCATTACATTTTAGCTTTAACCAATGACCCCTCACTCACGTCAATGGACAATGTCAGTAGACTGGATTCAGACAAGTCAGGCTGACAATCAGCGAGAGGTCTATTAACACCAATAGCGGTGGTTCCCGTCTTAAGGACGCCAGAAGCATCCAGTCCAAATCTATATACAAGTAGCCGAGGCTGAATAAAAGACTAATTTACACCAAGTCCATCTTTCATCTGCCCCTTCCTTAGGGTGGTTCCAGGGGAATGTTTGTTTAGCCAAGTTATGTATTGGGAGAAAACATCTGTCTCCCAGTCCTCTAGGTTACGAACACCATCTTCACATTCGCTAAGGTCAGGCACCCTCCAGACAAATATTTCCCTCTATAAAAATGAGTGCTTTCAGGCCTGGACACATTCAACCAGTCAGAGATGGATAGTGTTTGGATGGGGCCCTAGGGTGGCATGTGTTTATTTGTTATATGTGCATTGTGTAGATTTATAAGTAACAGTTTGTTTGGCCTGTTGGAAATATATGGACCATAATACGGATTCTGTAAATAGGATCCCTACATTTACCAACAGTTGCACTTGTGCAGAGCAGAATAGTGTGAACAGACTCTGGACTGCACAACAGGGTTCTTAAAGGACAGTGAAAGTCTAATAGTGAAGATTCTCTATGTAACACACACAAACTGTTCTGTGTTAAACCTCAGAAATTCCACCAGTTACATATATATTAATGTGATTGTTTGGATTGCTCCTCCTTTTCTGCCCATGATCCTCTGCTTCCGGTAGACCCTTCCAGTGAGTTGACTCTATTTGGCACAAGCCCCATAGACTTAAATAGGGCTTACATGATCAAAAAAGGCTACAGGAAATGGGAAGAAAGGAACATTTACTGATGACATTTAAAGAAGATATGGTCACCATTACTCGGGAATCACCTGAACTTGGTTTATTACTAGACTTTCAATCTCATTTAAAGGGGATGTCTACCCCCCATATAAAAACCTATTCTTAGCTTTCCCACTCCCAGAAACCCCAAGATGGCAAAAGCTACTTCTCTCTCTAATATTCCTGAAGGAAGTTAAATTTAGGTATTTGCTGTCCTACCTCTTCCAAGGTTGGCGCCTTCCCTTAAAGCCGTACAAGCTCATTACAAGCTCGCACATGTGCAGAGGGGGCTTCTCAGTCAGTAGCAGTCAGCCATTGGCCATGACATAATTGGCAATAATCAGCGTGACTATCTCAGGAACACCTGGCAGGTTTTTATAGACTTTTACATAGGGGGTGGAACTGCCTTTAAACTGCCATTAAATCTGCAGTGTGAGTGAGGCTTCGGCTCCTACATGTCACAAGCTGGAAAACTCAGAAGAAAGGAGCCGGTTCCACAGGACAATTTATTTACGTAACTCACGGAACCCAGGTCCCTCCACATCGTTCAGCACCTTCCCAGCGAGTGTCCCTTTAAATGACCTGGTGTATAGCAACCCTCCCAAGTTGTCAGCACCTGTTGACCTATGGAAAGTCCAAGTTGTCCATGTCGAGCCCCATGTCTCTTCCCCTCGCTGTGGGTTTGTTTGGAAGGAAAATAAATGGAGGTTTAGTGGCCACCAAAAGTCAACAGTCAACATCTGTCCGAGCTACGGAGACCAGACAGAAGGTGTAGGGGAAATAAGTGAATGTACCAATTATATCCCAATAGATATGGATGGCAGTGCTGCATATTGTATTCTATACTTTATCATTAGTGCTAATTATAGTACACAAAGCTATGCTAGTGTTTATCCTCATATCAGGCCCTGTCCCAAGGAGCTTTCAATCAAAAGTACCTACTATTGACAGCAACCTGCTCAAACAAATACACGCCACCTCCTGCCCCTTTCCTCGCCCCTCCTAAGTGAACCTCGGGAAACCCGACATCCCTGGTCGAAAGGTCAAAGTCATAAAAACTCATCACTGCCCTTGGTGGGCTGAGCATGTGTGGAACAGGCCGGATGACATCATCAACACTGCGATGCACATGTGTAATATACCGAGGACCCCCATATACAAACATACGTATCTCTTTATAGCAAAGTGGTTTGGACACAGTAAAGGAATGGCCGACGTGTTAATTGTGCTTTTATATTTTCCTCAATAATGAACGGTTTATATTAAAAATAATTCATGGATTTTACCAAAAGATTTAGAACGTTAAATGGGAAGAAAAGGGGAGTAGGGGGCACATACGGTTATTGGAAATACCACAGTAGATTTCTAGCCGGGCTGGTGGTGTAATGTTACCAGGTATCACATGCCATACGCATTAAGGGATGTGGTGACGTAATAAACTAAGGTTCTAGGCTGCGTAGAGAGCTAAGGATAGGGGGATGGCCTCTCATTTTGTAACTTAAGGCGAGTACAGTGACGAGAAGAGGACGATACACTTGTATCTGATGGACCCTTTCTCGTTACTGTGTGTAGCACATTTCCAAGTGCTCCTGAGACCGACCAATGTTCACCATCGGCTTCGGGATTGTTTGTCTCCCTGTTGCCCGTGGCGGAGGGAAATCTGCAGTCCCTGTCCTGGCGAAGCTTTCCATACACTTTATATAGGGCGAACGAGCATGTGCGTCCCCAGCGGTAATATCCATTAGAGTCAGACAGTCCTTGGAGCATCATGAACCAGTAAAGGGGCTTAATACAAACGTCACCGTCCTCCGATTCTCCTAATGAATTTCAGGGGGATATTGGATCGATTCGCACGCACGAGGCTTGTGTAAAGTGACAGTTAATTGTGACTTGCTGACAGAACGGCATTAAGGTTCTGTGCTTATGCAAAGCCCCAGTGCAACGCATTACATGGTACGTGGATTGTCTTTCACATACTTTTACGCTAAGTATTTAATCTTGCATCAACATTTGGGAATAACTCTGGAAATAACTGGCAGGCGTCCCTTAGTTTTAATTTTAAACACAAGTGTCGTTTCCCATAAGAAAAATAATAAAACAGGGAAACTAAACAACCCTATGCTGGATGAGAATTTAGCATTTAAAGGACAAGGTCACCCTTAGTGAGGGTTTTAAGGGAGAAATAGGAGTATTGGGGATGGGTTGGATGGTTACCCTTGCTATAGCTTTTAGGTTGCGTGTGTGTGTGTGTGTGTGTGTGAACTTGCCCTTTATTTAAGAATGAACTGAATATCTGTTGCTATTTGGTTTCTCTCATTCCAGCCCATAGTAACCTGTAAGGGTTTAAATGCCAGTTTACTTCTTACACTTACTTGTTTTATGTTGTCCTGTCCTATCCTGTTTACCAACATTCTTCTCTAACTTTACCAAGAATCACTCTGGGTGTTAAACTATTTCATTAAGGGTAATTACGAGATCAGCCTATTAATGAGATGCTTTCTGGGTGAGCCACTAATCATGTCACAGCAAGAAATGCATACAAATGGCTTATTACAGAGCAACTAATGAACGTATGGGTCAAGATGGATAGAGACACTCCCCACTGTGCTTATTACATAGTAACAGACATTATGGGTAGGGTATAAAGGTTGGACTAGATGGACGTATGTCTTTATAAAACCTCCAATACTATGTTACTATGTAACTGTTATACAGACATTATGGGTAGGATATAAAGGATGTACTAGATGGACGTATGTCTTTATATAACCTCCAATACTATGTTACTGTACTGTAATGGGTTCTATCCTTTATACTTTCCTTGAGAATCGCTAGTTTCCTTGCTTCCCATATGGCCTGACCTCCCACCCTGGGCTAAACCAACACTTTTAGCTACTGAATCCTCGGGTGAGAAAGTCAATAGCCCAGTGTAATAAAAACATTGCGGATTAAAGGGGAGACGGAGAGATTAGGAAAGTCCTTGCGCTAGAAATATCCAAACAGGAAGATAATTAGGTTGTCGGATGAAGTTAATTTAAATAAGTTTCGGACTCCGGGCACCTGTGGAAGTTTCCCTGATTATTTAGAGAGTTTTATTGGCAACACATCCAGGAGGCTCCTTAACAATAGACTCTACCCTTCTCTCTCTCTTCCAGGAAATATTCAAATATAGCATCTGTATCTGTTCTTATCTGACCCTTTAAATGTGTTCCCACTGGGTAAGTTAGGAAAACTGTCCCATGGGTGACCATTAACACTACTACTCACTATTCCATTAATCTAACAATGGGCAGTTCACTGCTCGTCTATTGTTTCTGTGGTTAAAGTCACAATTTGGTACAATATGTGGCCTTATGCATGTCATTATATACCAACCCTCCTGGATTTCCTGTCCCACCCCTAACCCCCCCCTGGTGACAAAGGTGGGGATTACATTCCGGATGTTCAGATGAACAAGTTACATATTGAAAACCATGCGGAATTTGCCCTATTTGTGCCAATGAAACAGTTAAGCTAAAGGTCTGAAAATACCCCCCCCCCCTTTACTGTATGAACTTTAATTAAAATCAAGAAATAAACAATAAGGTCAAAGTCATTACGTTTACCCTTCCTCTTAATGAAAAGCTGATTTCCCCGAACTCGACACTGTTTACATATTGAAATGAATTTCACCCACTCAAGGGCAGGAGGGATTACAGGGGACGTGAGAGGTCGGGGGGCACTGAAACCCGATTAAAAGTTAAACACAATGAAAACCTGGTCACAAAATGAATTGGGTAGAAGATACATTTGAAAGGTCAGGGTGAGATTAAATACATCTCAGACCGATCACCGACCTGGACTCCTACCACCGTAAATACTGAATATTCATCTCCAGCCTGAAATGGTTGAACTATATCTTATATGAGGAATTTAAAGAATCCAGCGCCTGTGTTCTATGATTTTAAGCAAGCTAAGATTAACACACGTATGTGCGATTCCCCTAGCAAGATACAAGCTCTTACACTGCACATGTTCAAACTCATAACAAGCACATAAACCAAGGGGAAATCTTACACCGGGAAATGTCATCAGACTGGATCAGGCTGCCAGAGAAGAACTGCCTAATAGTAATAACAATATTACAGACACTATATAACCATATTACCGACACTATATAACCATCTTACCGACACTATATAACCATCTTACCGACACTGTATAACCATCTTACCGACACTGTATAACCATCTTACCGATCATATATAACCATATTACCGACACTATATAACCATATTACCGACACTATATAACCAATACCGACACTATATAACCACTTACAACCAACTATTAACCATAATTACCGACACTATATAATATAGACCTAAACTTACCAGTACTGCACTAGTATAAACACGATATTATCGACACTATATAACCATCTTACAACCGACACTATATAACCAGTATTAATTCCGACACTAGAATAACCATTTACGACACATATAACCATTTACCGACACAATAACCGATACCAAGTACCCTTCCAATTCGCGACACTATATAACCTATGACCGACACTCTATTAACAATCAATATACCGACCTATTCCGAATCAAACCTCATTACCGACACATATAATAACCATATTTACCGACACTATGACATATAACCCCACCTAATATTCCAATTACCAGAGCCCACTATATAACCATCTTACCGACATATATAACCATAATACCGACACTATATAACCATCTTAAACTCGCACTATATAACATATTCACCGCACTATATACCATATTACACGACACTATATAACACCATCTTCCCACTTCTAACCATATTACCGACACTAAACATCTTATCTTACCGACACTATATAACCATCTACTTAGACATACTATAGACCATATTACCGACACTATATAACCATCTTACCGACACTATATAACCATCATTCAACACACTGACCATATAACCTGCACGTACTATAAACCATATACGCCAATTACCAGACGACCATTATAACCATATTACGACACTATATAACCTCTCTACCGACACTATATAACCATATTACCAGACACTATCACCATTACGACCGATATTAACCAATTCACACATATACCATATTACCAATAGTACACTGAAACTATATGAACGTACCATTAACGGCACTATAACTAAGAAATAACCATATTACCGACACATAAACCATATACCGCACAATATAACCATATTTACACTGAACTATCAGATACACCTATAACCATATTATCGACATTGACATGAGCACAATATAACCATATACCGACATACCATATACGACACAATAAAATATAGACCAAATCAATTACCGACACTATATAACATATTACCGACACTATATAACCATATTACGACACTACATAACCATATTAACGACACAATATAACCATATTACCGACACAATATAACCATATTACCGCACAGTACCATATAACCTATTCCGACATTACTTACACATATATACCACCTATATACCCATATACCGACCACTATATAACCTCTTTACCGGACACTATATAACCACTCTTACCGACACATATAAAACATACATTAAACCGACACTATATTAACATATTACCGACACTATAAACCATAATTACCGACACTATAGAACCATCTTACCGACAACTATAATAAACAATATACCGACACTATTATAAACCATCTAACGACACTATAAACACCATATACCGACACTATATAAACCAGATATACGAACCACTGTATAACCATAGTACCGACCACTGTTATAACCATATTACCGACACTGTTAACCATCTTACCGACACTATATAACCATTTGACCGACACTATATAACCATATTACCGAACACTATATAACCATCTTTACCGACACTATATAAACCATCTTACCGACACTCTATAACCATATTCAGACACTAATAAAATCTTACCGACACTATTAAACCATAGTTACCATATAATGACACTGTATAAATATTATCGACACGGTTATAACCATATTATCGACCACTCTATAACCATATTACGACACAATATATACCATATTACTGACACAAATAACCATATTACCGACACAATTATAACCAATATCCGACACAATATAACCATATTAATGACACAAGTATAACAATATACCGACGACACATATAACCCATATTACCGACCACTATATAACGCATAGTACCGACACATATAACCATATTAACGGACACAATAGAACCCTATTACCAAACACATATAACCATATTACCGACACCAATATACACCATATTACAGACACAATATAAACCATATTTACCGACACATATAACGATATAAACCAGATTACCGACCACTATATAACCATATACAGAAACTATATAACCATATTACTGACACTATAGGAAACTATATTACCACACACTATATAAACCATTACCGACCCTATAGAAACTATATTACTGACAATAGACGAAAAGGAGTTTAGTGTTCAAGTTTGGAAAGGGGTTTTTCACTGTGAGAATGGGTAAATTTAAAGCTATGGAACTGTCTTCCAGTGGACGTGGTGATGGCAGGTTCATTGGATAGTTTAAAAGAAAGCTGGAGGGGAAGTATTAACACTAGATCCACATATGGTGAGATTGGAAGAGAAGTAGTAACACTAGATCCACAGACAGTGAGAATGGAAGAGAAGTAGTAAAGAGAAGTAGGAACACTACATCCACATCTGGTGAGATGGAAATGAAGAAGTAGTAGTAACACTAGATCCACAGACAGTGAGATTGGAAGAGAAGTAGTAACACTAGATCCACATATGGTGAGATTGGAAGAGAAGTAGTAACACTAGATCCACAGACAGTGAGATTGGAAGAGAAGTAGTAACACTAGATCCACATATGGTGAGATTGGAAGAGAAGTAGTAACACTAGATCCACAGACAGTGAGATGTCTTCGGGCAGGGAGTGAGTGAATGTATACTTGTAATTGTAAAGCACACGGAAGATTGTTGGGTGGCGCTATATAAATCAACCAAATAATAATCATTATTAACGAGATGTAAGCTCTTCGGGGGGCAGGGCCTGTATGGGAATGTTATTAAATGGAATTGTAAAGCGCTACGGAAGTTGTGCTGGCGCTTATATAAATCCACCCCCAACAAATTATAGATAATTATTAACTAGATTGAACCTTGGGCAGGGCCTGATGTGAAGGTATCCATGTAATTGTAAAGCACTACGGAAGTGTTGGCGGCGCTATATATAAATCCACAATAATAATAATTATAAACTTAAGCATGTTTTCATATAGATTATTAGTTTTGTTCAATACATTTGTAAGCCGCTTCGGGGGCAGGGCTGATTGAATGTTATTAGGTTTGTTAAAGCACTACTGAAGAGGTTGGCGCATTAAATCCACAATAATAATAATTATTAACTAGATTGTAGCTATTCGGGGCAGGGCCTGATGTGAATGTATACATGTAATTGTAAAGTGCTACGGAAATGTTGGCCTATATAAATCCATAATAATAATAATTATTAAATAGATTGTAAAGCTCTTCGGGCCAGGGCCTAGGTGAATGTATACATGGAATTGGTAAAGCCACTACGGAAGATGGTGGCGCTATATAAATCCACAATAATCATAATTATAAACTAGATTGTAAGCTCTCGCGGCGGGCTGATGTGAAGTTATCCATGTAATTGTTAAAGCGCTATGTGGAGATGTTGGCGCTATAATAAATCCCAATATACATAATTAGAAACTAGATTGTAAGACTCGTCGGACCAGGGCACCTCCCTGATGTGATGTATCCTGTAATTGTAAAGCGACTATGGAAGATGTTGGCAGCTATATAAATCCACAATAATAATATATTAATAGATGTAAGCTCTTCGGGGCCGGGCCTGATCCTGATGTGAAGGGTATACAGTTAATGTAAACACTCGGAAGATGTTGGCGCTATATAAATCCACAATAATAACCAATTATTAACTAGATTGTAAGCTCGTCGGGGGACAAGGGCCCCCATTTGATGTGGAATGTATCCGTTGTTGTATGTAATTGTTAAAAGTGCTACGGAGATGTTGGTGGCATATAAATCCACAATAATAATATTAAAACTAGATTGTAAGCTCCGGGGGCTAGGGCCCTGATGAATGTATACATGTTTGTAAAGCGAATGGAGATGTGCGTGCTATATAAATCCACAAAATAATATAGAAAATGTCCGTTAATTACGCTGGGATGTCCCATCTGCCCACACATGCCACGGCTATTAAGTGCCAGTAATTGGTGTGTGGTTTGGTGTTTGTGTGGGGAATGTTTATTTTGTTTTAGTTATTTAACAGCTGTCCCCTTTAATTCCCATTTTTGGCTTGAATACCAAACTGCCCTTACATGAGAATACGGGAAGTGTTAAGCTTTTCTGCTGATTTGGTTCACTTTGGACAAACCGTTTGACCAGATTTTGGTTGTTCTACAGATCGCCATTCGGGATACTAATTCCCCAGTTAAGGGATAATAAATAAATAACAACAGATCGGCCAACCTTGTGTGTCAATAGTATACTGAGATTGACTGGAGATGAATGGGATATCTGAGATTGGAATGGGATATCTGCGATTGAATGGAGGCTGAATGGGATATCTGAGATTGAAGGGAGATTGAATGGGATATCTGAGATTGAATGGGATATCTGAGATTGAAGG
The DNA here is from genome assembly GCA_019447015.1 of Hymenochirus boettgeri. Classification (NCBI taxonomy): domain Eukaryota; kingdom Metazoa; phylum Chordata; class Amphibia; order Anura; family Pipidae; genus Hymenochirus; species Hymenochirus boettgeri. The sequence continues at coordinate 97,419,028 of CM033476.1, read as the reverse complement.
AGATTGAAGGGATTATCTGAGATGAATGGAGATGAATGGGATATCTGAGATGAATGGAGATTGAATGGGATATTGAGATTTGATTGGGAATCTGAGATTTGAATGGGATATCTGAGAATTGAATGGCGATTGAAGATATTGAGATTGAATGGGAGATCTGAGATTGAATGGAGATTGAATGGATATCTGAAATTGCATGAGAAGTAATGAAGGTGAGAGGAGATGTGGTCATTACATTTAGCGTACCAATGACCCTCACTAACGTCAATGGACAATGTCAGTAGACTGGCTTCAGACAAGTCAGGTGACATCAGCGAGGAGAGTCTATAACAACCAATAGCGGTGGTTCACGTCTAGGACGCCAGAAGCCATCCAGTCCAAATCTATATACAGTAGCCGAGGTCTGAATAAAAGACTAATTTACACAAGTCCACTGTCAATCTGCCCCTTCCTTTTTAGGTGTGTGGTTACAGGGGAATGTTTTTGCCAAGTTATGTATGGATTGAAGAACATGTCTCCCAGTCACTCTAGGTTACGAACACCATCTTCACATTCGTTAAGTCAGGCACCCTCCGGCCAAATATTTCCCTCTATAAAAAATGAGTGGCTTTCAGGCCTGGACACATACCAGTCAGAGAGGATAGTGTTTGGAGATGGGCCCTAGGGGCTGGCATGTTGGCATGTGTTTATTTGTTAATGGTGCTTGTGTAGATTAGAAGTAAACAGTTTGTTTTTGGCCTGTTGGAAAATATATGGACCATAATCGGATTCTGTAAATAGGTCCCTACATTTACCAACAGTGAACTTGTGCAGAGGCAGAATAGTGTAACAGACTATGGGTCCTGCCCACAACAGGGTTCTGAAGGACATGAAAGTCTAATAGGGAAGATTCTCTAGTAACCACACAAATGTTCTGTGTTAAAAACCTCAGAAATTCCACCAGTTACAGCACTTAATCGTGATTGTTGGATTGCTCCTCCTTTCTGCCCATGATCCTCTGCTTCCGGTAGACCCTTCCAGTGAGTGACTCATTGGCACCAAAGCCCAATAGACTTAAATAGGCGCTTACAGATCAAAAAGGCTACAGGAGGAAATGGGGAAGAAGGGACATTACTGATGACATTAAAGAAGATACGGTCACCATTACTCGGGAACACCGATACTTGGTTTATTACTAGACGTCAATTCATTAAAGGGGATGTCTAGCCCCCCATATAAAAAACCTATTATTAAGCTTTCTTCACTCCCCAGAACACCAAGATGGCAAAAGCTATCTCTCTAATAGTCCTGAAGGAAGTAAATTTAGGTAATTTTGCTGTCCTACATCTTCCAAGGTTGAGCCTCCCTTAAAGCCGTTACAAGCTCATTACAAGCTAGCACAGGTGCAGAGGGGGATCTCAGTCAGTAGCATCAGCCATTGGCCCATGAACCCAATTGGCAATAAATCAGCCTGAACTATCTCAAGGAAAAACCCTGGCAGGTTTTTATAGCTTTTTACATAGGGGGGTGGAACTTGCCTTTAAATGCAATTATAAATCTGCAGTGGGAGTGAGGCTTCGGCTCCTACATGTCACAGCTGGAAACTCAGAAGAAAGGGAGCCGGTTCCACAGGACAGATTTATTACGTAAATCACGGACGGATACCCAGGGTCCTCAAATCTTTCAGCCACCTTCCAGCGAGTGTCCCTTTTAAATGACATGGGTGTATTTACTAGCAACCCTCCCAAGTGTAAGGAACCTGTTGACCTATGGAAAGTCCAAAGTTGTCATGTCGAGCCCCATGTCTCTTCCCCCTCGCGTGGGTTTGTTTGGAAGAAACATAAAGGAGGTTTAGAGGGCCACCAAAAGTCAAACAGTCAAACATTGTCCGAGCTACGAGGACCAGACAGAAGGGTGTAGGGACATAAGATGAATGTACCACATATATCCCAAGTGAGATATGGTGGCCAGTGCTGCATATTGTATGTCATACTTTGATCATTAGTGCTAATTATAGTACACAAGCTATGCTAGTGTTTATCCCATATAAGGCCCTGTCCCAAGGAGCTTTCAATTCAAAAGTACCTATATGACAAGCAACCTGCATCAAACAAAATACACGCCACTCCTGCTCCCTTTCCTCGCCCCTCCTAAGGTGAACCTCGGGAACCCGACACCTGGTCGAAGGTCAAAAGGCATAAAATCATCATTTGCCCTTGGTGGGTTCTGGAGCAGGGGGGAACCGGCCCGGAGATGACATAATCAACAATGCGATGCCACATGTGTATATACCGAGGGACCCCCATATACAAACATTAGTATCTCTTTTATAGCAAAGTGGTTTGGACACAGTAAAAGGAATGCCGATCGTGTTATTGGCTTTATATTTTCCTCAAAAGAACGGATTTATATTAAAAAATTAATTCATTGGATTTTACCAAAAGATTTAGAAAGTTGAAAGGAAAGAAAAGGGGATTAGGGGGGCCAATGGGCAGGGCACATACTTTGGAGAAATACCACAGAGATTCTCAGTCCGGGCTGGGGTGTAATGTTACCAGGTTATCACATGCCATACGCATTAAGGTATGTGGTGACGTAAAAACTAAGGTTCTAAGGCCTGCGTAGAGAGCTAGGGATAGGGGGATGGCCCTCTCATGTTGCTAAATTAAGGCGAGTACAGTGCCGAGAAAGAGGACGATACACTTGGATCTGATGGACCCTTTATCGTTACTGGTGTAGCACATTTCCAAGTGATCCTGAGGACCGACCATGTGCACCATCGGCTTCGGGATGTTTGTCTCCCGGTTGCCCGTGGCGGGGGAAATCGCACAGTCCCGTCCTCGGCGAAGCTTTCCATACACTTTATAGGGCGAACGACGAAACGAGGAATGTGCGTCCCCAGCGGTAATATCCATTAGAGTAGACGTCCTTGGAGCATCATGAACCAGTAAAGGGGCTTAAACAACGTCACCGTCCTCCGATTCTCATAAGAATTAGGGGGGGTTTGGACGATTCGCCGCACGAGGTTGTGTAAAAGTGACAGGTTCAGTTAATGTGACTTGCTGACAGCAACGGACATTATTTGATTCTGGATTAGCAAAAGGCCCCAGTGCAACGCATTACATGGTAGTGGATGTCTTCACATACTTTTACGCAAGTATTAATCTTGAATCAACATTTGGAATAAATCTGGGGTGGAATAATAACTGGCAGGCGTCCCTTAGTTTAATTAAAAACACAAAGTGTCGTTCCCATAAGAAAAATAATAAAACAGGAGGAAACGAAACAACCCTATGCTGTGATGATATTAGCAGTTAAAGACCAAGGTCACCCTTAGTGCGGGTTTTTAAGGGAAGAATAGAAATAGGAGTATTGGGATGGGTTGGAGGTTACCTTGCTATAGCTTTTAGGTGGGCGTGTGTGTTGTGGGTGTGTGTGTGAAAACTTGCCCTTATTTAGAATGAATGAATATCTGTTGATATTTGGTTTCTCTCATTCCAGCCCATAGTAACTGTATAGGGTTTAATGCAGTGTTTACTTCTACACTACTTGTTTTATGTTGTCCTGTTCTATCCTGTTACAACATTTCTCTAACTTTACCAAAGAATCACTCTGGGTGTTTAAACTATTTCATTAAGGGTAATTACGAAGACAAGCCTATTAATGAGATGGCTTTCTGGGTGAGCCACTAATCATGTCAAGCATAGGGAAATGCATACAAATTGGATTATACAGGCAAACTAATGAACGAGGGTCAAGATTGATAGAGACACTCCCCACTGTGCTTATTACATAGTAACAGACATTATGGGTAGGGATAAGGTTGGACGAGATGGAGATTGGTCTTTATACAACCTCTAATACTAGGTCTATGTAACTGTATACAGACATTATGGGTAGGGTATAAAGGTTGACTAGTATGGACGTAGGTCTGATAAACCCCATCAATACAGTTACAATGTTGTAACTGTTGTACAGGACATTCTGGGTGGGGTATAACGGGACATAGATGGACGTATTGTCTCTTTATACAACCTCCAATACTATGTTTATATGACACTGTATACAGACCTTATGGGTAGGGTTAAAAGGTTGGACAGATGGACGTATGTCTTTATACAAAACCCCATATATTGTTACTATGTAACGTTATAAAGACATTATGGGTGGGTATAAGGTTGGACTAGATGGACGTATGTCTTTATACAAACCGCCAAATACATGTTTACTATGTTGTAAAACTGTTAGACAGGAACATTATGGGATAGGGTTAATAGGGTCGGGCTTAGATGGAGCGGTCTTTATACAACCTCCAATACTATGTACTATGTACCGGTATACAGACATGAATGGGTAGGGATAAAGGTTGGACTAGATGGACGTTAGTCTTATACAACCTCAATACTCTGTTACTATGTAACTTTATACGACATTATGGGTGGGTATAAAGGTTGGACTAGACTAGATGGACGTATTGTCTTATTAAACTCCAAATACTATGTTACATGTAACTGTTATACAGACATTAGGGTAGGGTATAAAGGTGTTGGACTACTGGACGTTATGTATATACAAACCTACAATACTACGTGTTACTATGTAACTGTATACAGACATTATAGGTAGGGTATAAAGTTGGACAGATGGACGTATTGCTTTACAACCCCAATACTATGTTACTAAGTTGTAAACTGTTTTTATACAGGACATTATGGGTAGGGTATTAAAGGTTTTGGGACTAGATGGCAAGGATGTCTTATACAACCTACAATACTATGTTACTATGTAACGGTTATACAGGACATTATGGGTAGGGATAAAGGTGGGACTAGATGGAAGATGTTCTTTATTACAACCTCCAAATACTTTGTTAGATGTAATGTATCAGGACATTATGGGTTAGGGTATAAAAGGTTGGACTAGATGGACGTATGCTTTAGACAAACCTCCAATCCGATGTTACTAGGTAAACTGTTTATACAGACATATGGGTAGGGTTTAAAAGGGTTGGACTAGATGGACGTAGTCTGTATACAACCCTTCCAATACTATGTTACTATGGAACTGTTTATACAGAAGTATGGCTAGGGTATAAAGGTTGGACGAATGGATACGCATGTCTTTATAAACCTCCAATACTTGTATATGTAGAATGATTATACAGAATATGGGTAGGGTATAAAGGTGGACTATATGGACGGATGTCGTTATACAAACCTCCAAATACTATGTTACTATGTAACTGTATACAGACTTATGGGTTAGGGTATAACGTGGGACTAGATGGGACGTATTGTCTTATACAAACCTCCAATACTAGGTTCTATGGAACTGTTATACAGACATTATGGGTGGGGGTATAAATGTTGGATTAGATGGACGTTATGTCTCTTATACAACCTCCAATTACTATCGTTCTATGTAAAGGTTAACAGACATGATGGGGTAGGTATTAAGGTTGGACTAGATGGCGTTTGTCTTGATACAACTCCAATACGATGTTACGATGTACTGGTAACAGACATTATGGGTTAGGGTATAAGGTTGGAATAGATGGATGATGTCTTTATACAACCTCCAATTATATGTTACTAGTAACTGTTATAAGACATTATGGGTAGGGTATAAAGGTTTGGAATAGGATGGACGTAGTTCTTTATACAACCTCCAATACTATGTTACTATTGTAACTAATTAGACAGGGACATTATGGGTAGGGTTATAAAGTTCGACTAGATGGACGTTATTGTCTTTATACACCCAAATACTATGTTACTATGAACTGTATACAGCATATGGGTAGGGGATAACGTTGGTACTAGATGGACATATGTCTTTATACAACCTCCAATACTATGTTAACTATGTAACTGTAACAGACATTATGGGTTAGGGTATAAAGGTTGGGACTAGATGGACCATCTGTCTTTATACAACCTCCCATACTATGTTATATGTTACTTGTTATACAGGACATATGGGTAGGGTATAAAGCGTTGGACTAGATGAAAGTCTTTATACAACTCCAATACTATGTTACTATGTAATGTTATACCGACATTATGGGTTAGGGTATAAAGTTGGACTAGAATGAGACGTATTCCTTATAAAAACCTCCAATACTATGTTACTATGTAATTGTTATACAGAATATGGGTAGGATATAAAGGATGTACTAGGATGGACGTATGTCGGTAGATAAACCTTCCAATACTATGTTACTGTACTGTAATGGGTTCTATCCTTATACTTCCTTGAGAATCGCTAGTTTCCTTGCTTCCCATATGTGCCTGACCTCCCACCCTGGTCTTTAAACAAAAAACTTTTAGCTACTGAAATCCTCGGGTGAGAAAGTCAATTAGCCCCAGTGAATATAAAAACATTGCGGATTATTTAAAGGGGAGACGGAGAGATTCGGAAAGTCCTTGACGCTAGAAATATCAACAGGAAGAGATAATTAGGTTGTCGGATGAAGTTAATTTAAATAAGTTTCGGACTCCCGGGAACCTGTGGAAGTTTCCGGATTTTAGAGAGTTTTATTGGACCAACACACATCCAGGAGGGCTCTTACAATAGACTCTACCCTTCCTCTCTCTTCAGGGAATACAAATATAGAATCTGTATATGTCTTATCTGACCCTTTAAATGGTTCCCACTGGGTAAGTTAGGAAAAACCTGTCCCTGGGTGACCATAACACTACTACTCACTATGACTGAATTTTAACAATGGGCAGTTCACTGCTCGTCTATTGTTCTGTGGTTTAAAGTCACAATTTGGTACATAGTGGCCCCTTTGTGATGCATGTCATTATATACCAACCCTCCTGGATTTCCTGTACCACCCCATAACCCCCCCCTGGGTGACACAGGTGGGGATTACATCAGCGATGTCAGATTGAACAAGTTAAAATTGAAAAACCATGGCGGAATTGCCCGATTTGTGCCAAATGGAAAACAGTTAAGCTAAGGTCTTTCTGAAAATACCCCCCCCCCCCTTTACTGTCTGAACTTAATTAAAATCAAGAAATAAACAAGAAGCGTCAAATGCATTCCGTTTCCTTCCTCTTAATTGAAGCTTGATTTCCCCGAACTCGACACTGTTTACATATTGAAATGAATTTGCACCATCAAGGGCAGGAGGGATTAAAGGGGACGCCCGTGGAGGTCGGGGGGCACTGAAACCCGATTTAAAAGTGAAACACAATGACAAACCTTGGTCACAATAATGAATGGGGTAGAAGATACATTTGAAAGGTCAGGGTGAGATTAAATTACATATTCAGGAACCCGATCACCTCTCGAACTGGACTCCTACCACCGTAAATCCTGAAATTAATCTACAGCTGAAATGGTTGTGTTGAACTATATCTTATATTGAGGAATTTTAAAGGAATCCAGCGCTCAGTGTTCTATGATTTTAAAGCAAGCTAAGATTAACAACGATGTGCGATTACCCTAGGCAAGATACAAGTTCTTACACTGCACTGTTCAAACTCATAAAAGACATAAACCAAGGGGAAAATTTAACACCGGGAAATGTCAAAGACGGATCAGGCGCCAGAGAAGAACTGCCTAATAGTAATAAAAAATATTACAGACAACATATAACAAATTACGACACTATATAAACCATTCTTACCGACCACTATATAAAACCATCTACCGACACTGTGCTAACCATCTTTACCGACCTGTTATGAACCATCTTACCGACACCTGGATAACCATCTTACCGACACTGTATAACCATCTTACCGACACTGTGATAACCATCTTTACCGACACTGGATAACAATCCTTACCGAACGGTATAACCATCTTACCGACAATGTATACCCATCTTTACCGACAATGTATAACCATCTTACCGTACACTATATAAACCATCTTACCGACACTATAGAACATATTACGACACTATATAACCATCTTACCGACACTATTTAAACCATACTTACCGACACTGTATAACCATCTTACCGATCATATATAACCATATTACCGACACATATAACCATATTACCGACACTGTATCACCAAGTACCGACACTATATAACCACTTACAGACCACGATTAAACCATATTTATCCTGACACTATTATAAACCTATTACCGACACTATATAACACACGTTACGACACTATATATACCATCTCACCCCGACACTATATAAACCAGATTACCGACACTAGATAACCATCTTACGACACTATATAACCTCTTACCGACACTAATAAACCATCTTCCCGGACACAATAACCATTTACCGACACTTATTAAGCAAGTCTTACCGACCCTATTTATAACCATCTTACCGCACTATATAACCATATTACCGGACACTATATAAACCCCCAATCTTCCTACCGACACTATATAACCATCTTACCGACATATATAACCATAATACCGACACTATATAACCATCTTACCGACACTATATAACCATATTACCGACACTATATAACCATATTACAGGACACTATATAACCATATTCTACACTATATAAACATCTTACCGACACTATATAACCATCTACTGACAATATCTAAACCATATTACCGACACATATAACCATCTACCGACACTATATAACCATCTTACAACACTATATAACCATCACCGAAACTATTAAACCATAGTACCGACCAATATACCAGATTACAGGACACATTATAAAACCATATTAAGGGACACTATATAACCTTCTACGACACTATATAACCATATACCGACACTATATAACATATTAGCCTACACTATATAACCATAGTACCGAACTATATAACCCATATACGGACACTAAGAACCATCTTACCGACACTATAAACCATAGTACCGACACTATATAACATATTTTACCGAACTATTAGAAAACCATATTATCAAGTATGACACCTGTATAACCATTATTGATCGACACATTGAGAACATATGACGACCACAATATAACCATATACGACACAATATAACCATATACCGACACAATAGAACCATATACCGACACCAAATAAACCAATTACCGACACTATATAAACATATTACCGACCACTATTATAAACCATATTACGACACTACATAACCATATTAACGACACAATATAACCATATTACCGACACAATATAACCATATTACCGACACTAGTATAACCATATAACCATATTACCGACCAATATACTTAACAATATTACCACACTATATAACCATATACCGACCACGATATAACCATCTTACCGGACACTATATAACCACTCGTACCGACACATATAAAAACAACTTACCGACACTATATTAACATATTACCGACACTATAAACCATAATTACCGACACTATAGAACCATCTTACCGACAACTATAATAAACAATATACCGACACTATTATAAACCATCTAACGACACTATAAACACCATATACCGACACTATATAAACCAGATATACGAACCACTGTATAACCATAGTACCGACCACTGTTATAACCATATTACCGACACTGTTAACCATCTTACCGACACTATATAACCATTTGACCGACACTATATAACCATATTACCGAACACTATATAACCATCTTTACCGACACTATATAAACCATCTTACCGACACTCTATAACCATATTCAGACACTAATAAAATCTTACCGACACTATTAAACCATAGTTACCATATAATGACACTGTATAAATATTATCGACACGGTTATAACCATATTATCGACCACTCTATAACCATATTACGACACAATATATACCATATTACTGACACAAATAACCATATTACCGACACAATTATAACCAATATCCGACACAATATAACCATATTAATGACACAAGTATAACAATATACCGACGACACATATAACCCATATTACCGACCACTATATAACGCATAGTACCGACACATATAACCATATTAACGGACACAATAGAACCCTATTACCAAACACATATAACCATATTACCGACACCAATATACACCATATTACAGACACAATATAAACCATATTTACCGACACATATAACGATATAAACCAGATTACCGACCACTATATAACCATATACAGAAACTATATAACCATATTACTGACACTATAGGAAACTATATTACCACACACTATATAAACCATTACCGACCCTATAGAAACTATATTACTGACAATAGACGAAAAGGAGTTTAGTGTTCAAGTTTGGAAAGGGGTTTTTCACTGTGAGAATGGGTAAATTTAAAGCTTATGGAACTGCTTTCCAGTGGACGTCGGTGATGAAGGTTCATTGGTATAGTTTAAAAGAACAGCTGGAGGGGAAAGTATTAACACTAGATCCACATATGGTGAGATTGGAAGAGAAGTTAGTAACACTAGATCCACAGACAGGAAGAATGGAAGAGAAGTAGTAAAGAGAAGTAGGAACACTACATCCACATCTGGTGAGATGGAAATGAAGAAGTAGTAGTAACACTAGATCCAACAGACAGTGAGATTGGAAGAGAAGAGTAGTGTAACACTAGTATCCACATATGGTGAGGATTGGAAGAGAAGTTAGGAACACTAGAATCACAGGCAGTGAGATTGGAAGAGGAGAGTAGAGTGTAGTAAACTTATCCACAGAAGTGAGACATGGAGAGAAGGAGTCGTAACACTAGATCCAATATGGTGAGATTGGAAGAGAAAAGAGAAGTAGTAACACTAGATCCACATATGTTGAGATTGGAAGAGAAGTAGTAACACTAGATCCACAGACGGTGAGATTGAAAGGGAGGTAGTAGCACTAGATCCACAGACAGTGAGATTGGAAGGGTAGTAGTAACACTAGATCCACAGACAGTGATATTGGAAGAGAAGTAGGAACACTAGATCCACAGACAGTGATATTGGAAGAGAAGTAGTAACACTAGATCCACAGACAGTGAGATTGGAAGAGAAGTAGTAACACTAGATCCACATATGGTGAGATTGGAAGAGAAGTAGTAACACTAGATCCACAGACAGTGAGATTGGAAGAGAAGTAGTAACACTAGATC
>CM033476.1:97326734-97407888 GCA_019447015.1 Hymenochirus boettgeri | reverse complement strand
TAACCAATATTACCGACACTATATAACCATATTATCGACACTATATAACCATATTACCGACACTATATAACCATTAGTACCGAACTATATAACCCATATAGTACCTCACCGACACTATAATACCATAGTTACCGACACTATATACATATTACCGAACTCACTGTAGAAAACCATATTATCAGTACACTGTATAACCATTATTGATCGACAATTGACCGAACACTTGAGACCACATATAAATATACGACACAATATAACCATATTACCGACACAATAGTAAACCATATACCGACACCAACATAACATTACCAATGAGCCGACACTATATAACATATTACCGACCACTATTATAAACCATATACGACACGACAACCATATTAAACAACACAATATACCATATTACCGACACAAAACTATAGACACTATATACTATCCATTAGACACTATATAACCATATAAACCTATACCGACCTAATATATCATATTACCAAGACTATATAACCATATTACCGCCAACGATATAACCATCTTAACCGGACACTATATAACCACTCGTAAACCGACACATATAAACAACTTACCACCGGACATATTAACCATATTACCGACACTATAAAACCATATTACCGCCACTATAGTAACCATCATTACCGACACATAAAACAATTACATATTATCATCTACCGACACTATAAACACCTACTACCGACACTATAGTACCATATTACCGACCACTGTATAACCATATTATCGACACTGTATAACCATATTATCGACACTGTATAACCATATTACCGACACTATATAACCATATTACCGACACAATATAACCATATTACCGACACTATATAACCATATTACCGACACTATATAAACCAATACCAGTACACGTATCACCTAACTATTCACGACCTGATATAACAATCTTACCGACACTATTAAACCATAGTTACCATATATAGTGACACTGTATAAATCATATATCGACACGTTAACATATTATGACCACTTTAAATTACGACACATATAACCATATACGCACAATATTAACCATATTACCGACACAATATAACCATATTACTGACACAATATAACCATATTATGACCAAGTATAACATATATGTACTTAACGAATCGACACATATAACCATATTACCGACACTATATAACCATATTACCGACACATATAACCATATTACGACACAATAGTAGACCATATTAATCCAAACACATATAACCATATTAACCGACACAATATACACATATTACGACCAATAACCATATTACCGACCATACTTACACATATATAACATACCCAGTATTAACCGACCACTATATAACCATATTAACCAGAACTATATAACCATTTACTGACACTATAGTAAACTATATTAACCACACCTATATAACCATTACCGACCATAGTAAACTATATTACTGACAATAGAGAAAAGGAGTTTAGTTTTCAATTTGGAAAGGGGTTTTTCACTGTTGAGAATGGTAAATTAAAGCTCTAATGGAACTGCTTTCTCAGTGGACGTGGTGTGGAGGTTCATTGTATAGTTTAAAAGAAAGCGGAGGGGAACAGATTAACACTAATCAACATATGGTGAGATTGGGAAGAGAAGTAGTAACACTAGATCCACAGACAGGAAGATGGAAGAAGTAGAGAGAAGAGAACTCACCATTGGTAGTAACATAAAGTAGTCCTGGATGAGATTAGAACACTAGATCCAACAGACAGTGAGATTGGAAGAGAAGAGTAGTGTAACACTAGTATCCACTATGGTGGAGATTGGCAAAGAGAAGTAGTAACACCTAGAATCACAGGACAGGAGATTGGAAGAGAGAGTAGGTGAGAAACTATATCCACAGAAGTGAGACATGGAGAGAGACGTGTACACTAGATCCAATATGTGAGATTGGAAGAGAAAGAGATAGTAACACTAAGATCCACAGACAGTGAGATTGAAGAGACAGTAGAACACTAGAAGTCCAACATATGTTGAGATTGAAGGAAGTGAGTGAACACTAGATTCCACAGACGGTGAGATTGAAAGGGAGGTAGTAGCACAGACACAGACAGTGAGATTGGAAAGGTGTGTAACACTAGATCCACAGACAGTGATTTGGAAGAGAAGTAGGAACACTAGATCACAGACAGTGATATTGGAAGAGAGTAGTACACACTAGATCCCACCTAGATCCACAGACAGTGAGATTGGAAGAGAAGTAGTAACACTAGATCTACAGACAGTGAGAATGGAAGAGAAGTAGTAACACTAGATCCACAGGCAGTGAGATTGGAAGAGAAGTAGTAACACTAGATCCACAGACAGTGAGATTGGAAGAGAAGTAGTAACACTAGATCCACAGACAGTGAGATTGGAAGGGAAGTAGTAACACTAGATCCACAGACAGTGAGATTGGAAGGGAAGTAGTAACACTAGATCCACTGACAGTGAGATTGGAAGGGATGTAGTAACACTAGATCCACAGACAGTGAGATTGGAAGGGAAGTAGTAATGCTAGATACATTAAATTAGAAATTAAATGTGTAGAGGATGGGCTGTAAAATCCACAAGTAATGGCGAATCACTCGCTATATTGATATATTATTAAGTTAGACAGAATGTTACCAAATGTAACACAGATCAAACGTTACAAGTTTCTTTAAATTATTATGTGAAGAATTTCCAACTCCCTCTTTACAACTTCTATTAAATTAATTCCCATCACCGCAAAGGTCAATTATTTTACATCCTTTCCGTAAGAAAATTCTTTCCAAACATTTGTGGACTCGGCTGAAGCTTTAAACTAGTCACACTATACAATAATTCAGCCCCACATTTTAGTGTTTCGGTCGGTCGGGCGGAATTATTGTATGGCAGCTCCGACCAATTGCCGACTATTCCTTTGTCCGAATCGGATGAAAGCACCATCGGACAGCCCGGGAAAAACCACGACAATTGTACCGTCCTCTATGGACTGCACAATCAGTCGCGGCTACCTGAGGGATGCGGCTGGGTTTTTTTGCCGCAACCGACAGTCCTTCCTTCTGGCCGACCGGTTGGAAGCCTCAATCAGTTGGCCAGGAGGAGGAATTGTTCACTATCAGATTAATGATAATCTAATGAATGACATGTGGATGTCAATCTGCTTCCCTCCATTCAGAAATACCAAACAGCTAAAAAAAATACTTACATTGTGAGAAAAACCATCCATAGCAATGTGAAGTGAATTAAATTCCCATGTCTTTCCCTCTCTGTCCTGCAAAATCTGAATCATTTTATAGATAACCAGCAACCTGCACTAGTGACTCGTCTACGTATCCCACACTGCCATAGGGATGGCAGGCAGAGTAAGGCTGTGTACACTCGGACGGGACAAATGACCGTTGGTTACGGCAAATTCGCCTGTGGCCGAATTTGCGAATGATCGACCGTGTGGTCCGATAGGGAACTCGGTACTGGGAGGGGCGATGGTGGTGTTAAAGATAAGTGGGGGAAGTAATGTAAAAGGGAAGCAGAATGGATCGGATGGGCACTGGGAGCTGTGATATCATTGAGCTGTGACATCATTGAGCTGTGACATCATTGCGCTGCCCTCAAGAGGTTTATTGGAAACAGAAAGATCAGGCAAGAGGGAACATTTTCTGCTGAATCCATCTTCAACTCCCCCCCCCCCCCCCCCCGCAGATTTCAAGATGAAATCTGCAAAAAGATTGGCGGCACAAGGTGGGAAACTTCGACTGGGGGGGATGGGGCTTATGACATCTCATAGCAAACGCCTGTCACAGAGACACAGAGACAGTGCAGAGCAAGAAACGTAAATTGACAAGCTTATAACTCAAGATCTAGAGAAATTAGAGACATCATCATAGGCTTGTTTGAAAGGTACGAGAGCTCTTTTCAATAGAGGACACTTGTATGGAGACCAGAGTTACACTTTAAGGAGGGTGGGGGGATGAGAACAGAATGTAATAGAGAGAGGGAAGGGGGAATAGTAGTGTCAGCTGAATGGAGAAGTGGTGGATGAGGAGCTGAATGGAGAAGTGGTGGAATAAGCTATACCCTCATACTGTACTGTCTAAGGGAAACACTATGGCAACTCCCATCCATATGTATAAATATACAGAGAAGGAATGTTCTGTACACACAATAAGCTATACCCTCATACTGTACTGTCTAAGGGAAACAATATGGCAGCTCCCACCCATATGTATAAATATAAATATACAGAGAAGAGATAGAATGTTCTGTACACAATAAGCTTTAATACTATACTGTCTA
This sequence comes from Hymenochirus boettgeri, assembly GCA_019447015.1. NCBI lineage: Eukaryota > Metazoa > Chordata > Amphibia > Anura > Pipidae > Hymenochirus > Hymenochirus boettgeri. The sequence continues at coordinate 97,403,596 of CM033476.1, read as the reverse complement.
AGGGAGACACTATGGCAGCTCCCTGCCATATGCATAAATATAAATATACAGAGAAGGAATGTTCTGTACATGCAATAAGCTATACCCTCATACTGTACTGTCTAAGGGAAACAATATGGCAGCTCCCACCCATATGTATAAATATAAATATACAGAGAAGGAATGTTCTGTACACACAATAATCTATACCCTCATACTGTACTGTCTAAGGGAAACACTATGGCAGCTCCCACCCATATGTATAAATATACAGAGAAGGAATGTTCTGTACACACAATAAGCTATACCCTCATACTGTACTGTCTAGACAAGAGTTAATATGGATATAGAGTTTAAAGGGGAAAGGAAACATTAGGAAAAGAGAGAGGGAAATAGGGAAGGAAAAAGAGAAGAAAGAAAAAAAAAGAAAAAAAAAAAAGAGAGAGAGAAAGAGAAAAACCTAGAGGAGGACTGGGAATCCCTAGATGAGATGAGTTGATGAAGGAACTTGATAGTCGCCCTCAAAGCAGAAAGGTAAAGGGGTCCAAGTTAAGAGATACGGTGTGGAGAGGAGGAGAGGGGAGACAGGGAGGGGAATCAAAACAGAAAAAAACCAAAATGATGCTTCTGCACCATTAACTTTTAGTATTAAATTGAATTTATTCTGTATTGCAAATTGTGTTGATAATATTTTGAATGTAATTTGTAAAGTGTTTTATGAATAAAAAATTCCCACCCGAGTATAAAATAAATATACAGAGAAGGAATGTTCTGTACATAAAATAGCTATACCCTCATACTGTACTGTCTAAGGGAAACAATATGGCAGCTCCCACCCATATGTATAGATATACAGAGAAGGAATGGTTCGTACATACAATAAGCTATACCCTCATACTGTACTGTCTAAGGGAAACAATATGGCAGCTCCCACCCATAGTTATAAATATAAATATACAGAGAAGGAATGTTCTGTACATACAATAAGCTATACCCTCATACTGTACTGTCTAAGGGAAACAATATGGCAGCTCCCACCCTAGTATAAATATAAATAACAGAGAGAATGTTCTGTACATACAATAATCTATACCCTCATACTGTACGTCTAAGGGAAACAATATGGCAGCTCCCACCCATATGTATAAATATACAGAGAAGGAATGTTCTGTACACACAATAAGCTATACCCTCATACTGTACTGTCTAAGGGAAACAATATGGCAGCTCCCACCCATAGTATAAATATAAATATACAGAGAGAATGTTCTGTACATAACAATAACTATACCATCATACTGTACTGTCTAAGAGAAATACTATGGCAGCTCACCCATATGTATAAATATACAAAAAGAATGTTCTGTACACACAATAAGCTATACCCTCATACTGTACTGTCTAAGGGAAACACTATGGCAGCTCCCACCCATAGTATAATATACAGAGAAGGAATGTTTGTACATACAATAAGCTATACCCCTTACTGATAAATATACAGAGAAGGAATGTTCTGTACACACAATAATCTATACCCTCATACTGTACTGTCTAAGGGAAACACTATGGCAGCTCCCACCCATATGTATAAATATACAGAGAAGGAATGTTCTGTACATACAATAAGCTATACCCTCATACTGTACTGTCTAAGGGAAACACTATGGCAGCTCCCACCATCCGCTTAGCGCACCTACACCACCCTACAACCTGAACGCACACTGCTCACACTCCAGCACTAGCCAGCCCGCCTAAGCCATAACAGATCCTGCCTCCCATTCGTAGAGTGCCTTTTCAGCCAATCAAACCAACGAAGTTTCAACTCACCGTACACGAGAGTAGAGTGCCGCACTACACCTATATTACAAATTAGCACGCCCGTACCACTAGTTAGGCTGCTTCAGACCAATCAACAACCTTATCCCCCCTCTCCCCACCCCCCGTACCAATAGTAGAAGGCCATCACGCCCCAATCGCCCCCAAAATTATTGTCCACATAGGAGTGTCACGTGCCTGCAGCCTAATAACAATTATTGTACATAGTAGAGTTAACGCCCCAACAGAGCCCACTCAGCCAATAACACCAATCATATGTACCCCACCACCAGTACAGACCGTTGCCATCAGCAATAAAATTATTGTACATATGTAGAGTCAAGCCTTAGCCCAATAAAAGTAGTGTTTTATCCACAAGTCAGCACGCCATAGCTAATAACACCACCCCTTATCCCCTGAACATAGCTTGGTCAGACCCCCTTCAGAGCACTAATAAACCATTATCTGTACCATCAGTCAGAGTGGCTTCAGATAATACAAAATTATTGTAAATGAGCTAGAGTGCCATCAGCTAATAAAATATTGTACATAGTAGAGTGCCTTCCAGCTAAGAAAATTATTTGTACAAGGAGCCCAGGCCATCGCCACGCAAAATTATTGTACAATAGTAGAGTGCCTCAGCCAATAAAATTATTGTACATAAGCGACCAGAGTGCCTTCAGCTAATAAAATTATTGTACTAGTCACCCACGAAACAGAGACCCTCAGCTTATAAAATTATTGCTAATATGAGTGCCTTCAGCTTAATAAAATTATGTACATCGTAGAAGTGCATTCAGCCCCAATAAAATTATTTGTACATATAGAGTGCCTGCATCAATAAAATTATTGTACATAGTAGAGTGGCCATCACTAATAAAATTATCCACCCTTTGGACCATAGTTAGCAGTGCCATCAGCTAATAAAATTCCATGTACATAGTAGATGCTTCAGCCAATAAAATATTGTTAAATAGTAGAGTGCCTTCAGCCAATTAAAATATTTGTACATAGTAGAAGTGCCATCAGCCAATTATAAATTATTGTACATAGTAGAGTGCAATCAGCCAAAAATTATTGTAAATAGTAGAGTGCCTTCAGCCAATAAAATTATTGTACATAGTGAGGCCTTCAGCCAATAAAGTATTGTACATAGTAAGTGCCATCAGCCAATAAAATTATTGTACAGAGTAGAGTGCCTTCAGTAATAAAATGCATCTGACATAGTAGAGTGCAATCAGCAATAAAATTATTGTCATAGTAGGAGTGCCTTCAGCCATAAAATTATTGTACATTCAGTAGAGTTGCCTTCAGTAATAAAATTATCTGTCATAGTAGACGATCTGCCATTCAGCCTAATAAAATATTGTACATAGTAGAGTGCCCATCAGCAATAAAATTATTGTTACATAGTAGAGTGCCGTCAGCTAATAAAATTATTGTACACAAGTAGAGTGCCTTCAGGCCAATAAAATTATTGACATAGTAGAGTTGCCCATCAGCCAATAAAAATATTGTACATAGTAGACTGCATTTCAGCTAATAAAATTATTGTACATAGTGAGTGCCTTCAGCCAATAAAATTATTGTACATAGTAGAGTGCCATCGCCAATAAAATTATGATACATAGTCGAGTTGCCTTCAGCTAATAAATTTTGACCACAGTAGAGTGCCTTTCAGCCAATAAAATTATTTGTACATAGTAGAGTGCTTTCAGCCAATTAAAAATTATTGTACATCATAGTAGAGTGCCTTCAGCAATAAAAATTATTGTACAAGTAGAGTGCTTTCAGGCCAATAAAAAATATTGTCATAGAAAGAAGATCCTTAGCCAATAAAATGATTGTTCATAGGAAGTGCTTCAGCCAATTAAAATGGAGTGTTCATAGTAGGTGCTTTCAGCCAAATAAAAACATATTGCTCATAGAAAGATCCTTCAGCAATAACAAGAGGAGTGTTAATAGTAGAGTGCCTTCAGCCAATAAAAATGATGTTCATAGTTAGAGTGCCTCCTTCGGCCCAAATTAAAATGAGTGTTCATAGTAGAGTTGCCTTTCAAGCCAATTAAAAGGATTGTTTTTCTGCTGTTTTAGGTAGACAATTTTGTTGAGGTCATTGCTAATGAAGATCAGTAACAAATGAAAAATATTCTAATAGTTATGAAACATTTGCAGTTTCAGATACAGTGATTGTGCTAGTGGGGAATAAATTCTCCCAGTACAAGTATTAGAACTTTCAACCTTTCTACCCCCATATCCTGCAGTCGTGTGCACGGTTAATACCTACACTTGTTTTTATGGCAAAGTAAACCATTTTGTTTAAATTGGAAGATCTCTATCAATAGGGTACATTTTTTTTTTTTTTGTTGGCCCAACATCAGGCTGGGAAAATAGTCAGTTAATTAGACGTGGAGGGGAAGCCAACAGCACTGAATTCCACGACGCCCACGCGAAGAACATTTTCGGGACTTCAAAGGTTATGATTAATTTTGAACATATGCAAAGGAAACAAACTCGATTGGATAATCAGAAAATGAAATCTTCTGCCAGAGGCAAATTGGCTGCAAATCGCGGAAAATATTCTCAGGGGCTCAGTTAAAGGGACCGGGTTCCAAATGGAGCTGAGACACATTGGAAGGAATTTGTATCAGAGTGGGTACTAGAAGTTTAACATCCAATCCCATAATAAAGGAATCATTATATTTCTTCCCCTTCTTATGGTAGAATTTCATTGTCCAAATAGTAATTGGTGGTTACCCAGTCTGTACAAACATTTCCGCCCCCAATATGTATCAGGCAGTACAGGGTATAGGAAACGGTTCAGAGCATTCCCCGAAACGTTGTGTTTGGTGTGATGCAAAATAAAAGGAATCGGCATGATACAGTGTGCCACACCCCAGTCCTGAGTACAGTGTGCCACCCCCCAGTCTGATTACAGTGTGCACCCCCCAGTCATGATATTACCGTGTGCACCCCCCAGTCCTTGATTACAGTGGCACCCCCCCAGTCCTTGATTACAGTGTGCACCCCCCGTCCTGATCTACAGTGTGCAACCCCCAGTCCTGATTACAGTGTGCACCCCCCCATCAGATTACAGTGGCACCCCCTAGGTCCTGAATTACGGTGTGCACCCCCCAGTCCTGATTTACGTGATGACACCCCCCAGTCCTGATTACAGTGTTGCACCCCCCAGTCCTGATTACAGTGTGCACCCCCAGTCATGATTACATGTTGCACCCCAAGTCCTGATTACAGTGTGCACCCCCAAATCCTGATTAGTTGCACCCCCCAGTCCTGATTACAATTGTGCACCCACAGTCCTGATCCAATGTGCAACCCCCAGTCCTGGATACCAATGTGCACCCCCAGTCCTGATTTACCAATGTGCCACCCAGTCCTGATTACAGTGTGCACCCCAGTCCTGATTACAGTGTGCCACAAAAGCCTGATTACAGGTGCACCCAAGTCCTGATTACCGTGTTGCAAAACCCCTAGTCCTGATACCGTGGACCCCCCCAGTCCTGATTACAGGTGTGCACCCAGAGTCCTGATGACAAGGGCACCCCAGTCCTGATTACAGTGTGCACCCCAGTCCTGACTACAGTGTGCACACCAGTCCTGATTACAGTGTGCACCCCCTAGTCCTGATTACAATGTGCACCCTAGTCCTGATTACAGTGTGCACCCCCTAGTCCTGATTACAATGTGCACCCTAGTCTGATTACAGAGTGACCCCAGTCCTCATTACAGTGTGTACCCCCTAGTCCTGATTACAGTGTGCACCCCCTAGTCCTGAGTACAATGTGCACCCTAGTCCTGATTACAGTGTGCACCCCAGTCCTCATTACAGTGTGCACCCCCTAGTCCTGATTACAGTGTGCACCCCCTAGTCCCTGTTAACAGTGTGCCACCCCACAGTCCTCGTGATTACAGTGTTGCCACCACAGGTCCTGATTACAGTGTGTGCACCCCTAGGTCTGAATTACAATGTGCACCCCTTAGTCCTGATTACAGAGTGCACACCAGTCCTCATTACAGTGTGCACCCCTGTTCCTGATTACAGTGTGCACACCCCCCTAGTCCTGCTTATCAGTGTGCACCCCTAGTTCCGGATTACAGTGTGCACCACAGTCCTGAGTAAGTTGCCCCCAGCCTGATTACAGGTGCACCCCCTAAGTCCTGATTACAGGTGCACCCCATCCTTGATTACAGTGTGCACCCCAGGTCCTGGATTCAGTGTCACCCCCAGTCCTGATACAGTGGCACCCCCAGTCCTGATTAACAGTTGCACCCCAGTCATGATACAGTGTGCACCCAGTCCTGATTACAGTGTGCACCACATTCCTGATATTACAGTGTCACCCACTAAGTCTGTATTACATGTGCACCCCAGTCCTGTGACAGTTGCCACCAGTCCTGATTACAGGTGCCACCCCAGTCCTGATTACAGTGTTGCACCCAGTCCTGATTGTACAGTGTGCACCAGTCTGGTACAGTGTGACCACCCCAGTCTGTGATTACAAGTGGCACCCCAGTCTGGATTACAGGGGCACCCCAGTCCTGATTACAGTGTTGCACCCCAGTCTGATTTACAGTGTGTGCACCCCAGTCCTGAAGACGTGTGCACCCAGTCCTGAATACAGTGTGCCACCCCAGCCTGATTACAGTGTGCACCCCCAGTACTTGATTACAGTGTGCACCCCAGTCACTGATTACAGTGTGCCACCCCAGTCCTTTTGTTGCTGTGCTATAGCTGGTCCTGGTTAGAGACCGGACTGGGGTGCATTATTGATTATTTTCGGCGAATCGCCAAAGAGTTGTGCTGGGTAGAGTCGCGATTGGGAGAGAAGGCAAGGTTCAGTCCATCCTAATTGTTTAAACGTGTTTGTTATGGTGACGTTTAATAATGGCTCCGAATACTATATTTTTAGCCTAAAATGACATATTATTGCTGCTGCTTCTCCTATGTTCCCCAAGATCTCTGCTTCTGGTTGCAACCTCCCGTGAGCCAAATCTTTATATGGCCACAATCTCCATAGCATTGAACAAGGTTCATGGTCCCCACCACCACCAAAGGACCCATGGGAAAAAGGAATAGAGAAAGCACACTTGGAATAATTGAATGGTAAATAAAATCGTATCCAATTAGCGAATCCTTGAGTTGTTGGACTGTGAGGTTGAGTCTGGAGAGTGGCCGTGTGGGGATCTGTCCACGTGGGAGAGTCAATGGGCAGGTGTATTTGTGACTGAATAACATGCTTTGTGTCTACTGAGGGGCCATTAATCTAACCTTGTCCATTCCTCTGGCTATGTGACCTAGGGGGATTTATGTTTCCAGCAAAGGACCATGTTGAAAGCCCCTGATAAACAGCGATGGGGCATCTCAACACATAACTCAGGAGGAGGTCACCACCCAACTGGGACAGGTTTACAGACATGCTGGGGTGGACCAGTTCCATGGGGTGTTTGTTTTAGCACCTGTGTATCAGCAGCCAGGGGGCCCGGCAGGCCAATATAAATGAAGGTGTATATATGAAATCGACAGTAGACAAGGCACTGTGAGCTGGGTCCCTCCTATTACTGCAGGCCTTTGGAGAGAGAAGGATGGGCACTGCCCCATGAACATGATAGATCAAAAATAAAGGAAAAGCAAAGTACAATCTTAGAGAGAAATATTATACACCAAATATTCAGACTAAAAGGTGCAGAGTAACTTGTCTCCTCTTATCTTTATCGCCTCCTGATTGGGAAACCTGGTTTATTGCACCTGCCGTTACTGGTGTAAGTCTGGTTTATGATAATACCTTTAAAAGATAGACCAGCCACGGGTGCAATTGGAGCCGATTATTCCAACCCAACAAAGACTAACATTTCTGTAACTGAATGGCCATCAAATTGAAGAGTGGGGCTGATACCACGCCTATTGACGGATAGTTGCCGTTTTTACCAATATTTGATAAAATTGGAAAGAGGATAGAGGAAATATTTCCGACAGCCATATATTAGTGGGCCATTGACTGAAATATTCTGACCTAATCACCTGTATATAATCTGTATATAACAACACAGGACTGTAGATAAAAGGGGAAGGAAGTATAAGCATCGATTCTAAAAACAGTGGTATCTCCAAGCCCCCTGTAACGTGGAGCATCCTATGAACCCAAATTGGATAAAAGTCATCCATCCGTTCATTAAGTAAAGAAAAGGCGGTTAAAGGTGGTTGAAAGACAACTAAACTTGTTATGTCTTCAAACTAAATAAACCTCCCATTAAGAACCATAGACTGGTCATTTCGATGTCAGAGGGCAAAGCTACAATAAACCTCCCATTATAACCATAGACTGGTCATTTCCTAGTCAGGAGGGCCAAAGCTACAATAAACCTCCTGATACCATGGACTGGTCATTTATATGTCCGATGGCAGCTACAATAACCTCCCATTATTAATCATAGATGGGATTTCTATGTCAGGAGGGCGCAAAGCGACAATAAACCTCCATTAACCATAGACTGGTTCAGTTCTATGTCAGAGGGCAAAGCTAAAATAAACCTCCCTTATAACCATAGACTGGTTATTTCATGTCAGAGGGCCACAAAGCTACAATAAACCTCCATTATAACCAGTAGACGGTCATTTCTATGTCAGAGGCAAAGCTACAATAAACCTCCATTATAACCATAGGAATGGCATTTCTATGTCCGATGGCAACAAAGCTACAATATAAAACTCCCATTATAACCATAGACTGGTCTGTTCCTATGTCAGAGCGCAAAGCTACAATAAAACCTCCCCATTATAACCATAGACTGGTCCTTTATAGGTCCGATGGCAAAGCTACAATTAAACCTCCCATTATAACCATAGACTGGTCATTTTATTCAGAGGGCAAAGTTCAATAAACCTCCAATTATAACCATAGACTGGTCTTTCTATGTCAGAGGGCAAAAGCTACAAATAAAAACCTCCATTATAACCCTAGACTGGTCCATTTCTAGTCAGAGGGCAAAGGCTACAATATAAAAAAAACATCCCGTTATAACCATAGACTGGTTCATTCTATGTCAGACGGAATTCAAGTCTCTCTGAGCCTTGTACCAATAGAATCAATTTATAGGCTGAGTGACAGCCAAGCTGCTGGCCGGACACCTTAACATTAACTTTAATGACAGACAAAACTGGAGGTCCCGTACCTCCCACAATTATAGATTCAGTCCTTTGTTTGGAGCTTTATGATTCTTTAACTGGCCTGTTAAGTGGTTTATTTAATGGGTATTTCCCAGGAGCCAAAGCCACTACGTCTAAAGTTAAATGATGGGCCCAATTGTACAGAACTAACTACCCGACCCCAATAAATAGATTCTGGTCATAGGAAAGACCTGGGAGGTCATCCCCTGTCTGATAATAATGTTAATAATCTTTATTAATCTGCGCTTTCATCCCATATACTATCCTCCTCCTCCACGGGCCTCGTCGGGTTCTAAAACAACCTGTACCACCCACACTGCAGATTAATGGCCAACAACGCAATGGGACTCAGCCAGTAACAGAAAACATATCATTGTATTACAGGTATGTATGTATGTATGTAGTATGTAAATTTTAAAAGCGCCACTTGGGGAACGCGCTGTAATTATAACAATAACAGATTATTACCAGTATGTATGTATCTGTTTATTATTAGCGCCACTTGGGTACGCAGCGCACTGTACATTATAACAATACAGATTACAGTAGTATGTGTATGTTATTTTTATATAGCGACCACTGGGTCGCAGCGCGATAAATTTTAACAATACAGATTATACAGTATGTATGTATAGGTTTATTTAATAGCGGCCACTTGGGTACACAGCGCGTGTACATTATAACATACAGATTATACGTATGTATGTATATGTTTCATTTATAATTGCGCCACTTGGGGACACAGCGCTGTAACATTATAACAATACAGAATATACATATGTATGTAATGTTATTATACGCGCCGTGGGGACACAGCGCTGTTACATTCTAACAATTACAGATTATAACAGGATGTATGGATATGTTTATTTATATAGCGCCACTGGGGACACAGCGCGGGACATTATAACAATACAGAGTAGTACAGGATGTATGTATATGTTTAGTTATATATGCGCCCACTTGGGGACACAGCGCTGTACAATATAACAATACGCTTTCATACAGTATGTATTATATGTTTATATATAACACCACAGGGGGGACACAGAGCTTGTACATTTAAACAATACAGCTTCTACGTATGTATGTAATGTTTATTTATATCAGAGCCACTTGGGTTACACGCGCTTACATTATAACAAGACAGAGTATACAGTATGATGTATAGGTTTATGTATATAGCGCCATTGGGGACACAGCGCTGTACCATTATAACAATACAGATTTATACATAGGTCTGTATATGTTTATTTTTATAGCACCACTTGGGGGACACAGCGTTTACATTATAACAATAAAGATTTTAACAGATGTATGTATATGTTTATTTATTATAGCGGCCACTTGGGTACACAGCGCTGTACATTGTTATAACAAACAGATATAAAGTATGTATGGATTGTTTATTTATATGCGCCACTTGGGTACACAGCGCTGTACATTATAACAATACAGATAGACAGTATGTATATGTTTATTTATATAGCGCACTTGGGTACACAGCGCTGTAAATATAACAATACAGATTATACAGTATTGTATGTATATGTGTATTTATATAGCGCCACTGGGGGACACAGCGCTTTTACATTATAACAATACAGATATACAGTATATGTATGTAATGTTTTAGTTATATAAGCGCCACTTGGGTACACAGCGCTGTACATTATAACAATACAGATTATACAGTATGTATTGTAGATGTTATTTATTATAGCGCCACTTGGGGACACACGCTTACATTATAACAATCAGATTATACAGTATGTATGTAATGGTTTTATATAGCGCCACTTGGGTACACCAACGCTGTACATTATAACAATACAGATTAGACAGTAGATAGTTATTTATATAGCACACTTCGGGACACAGCGCTGTAATGAAACAAGACAGATTATACAGTATGTATGTATATGTTTATTTATATAGCGCACTGGGGTACACAGCGCTTGTACATTATATAAACAATACAGATATACAGTTGATGTATTATTGTGTATTATATAGTGCCATTGGGGACCGGCAAAGCCGCGTACATATAACAATACAGATTTTTATACAGTATGTATTGTATATGTTTATTTATATGATAGTGCACTGGGGACACAACGCTGTACATTATAAAACAATACAATGATACAGTATGTATGGATATGTATTTATATAGCCACCACTGGGGTACACAGCACTGCTACATTATAACCAATTACAGATTATACCGTATGTATGTATATGTTTATTTATTATGCGCCACTTGGGGACACAGCGCTGTAACATTATATAACATATACAGTTATACAGTATGTATGGTATATGTTTATTTATATAGAGCCACTTGGGTACACAGTGCTTGTACATTATAAACAATACAGCTTTCAGTATGTATGTATATGTATTAAGAATACGCCACTTGGGTTACACAGCGCTGCTACATTAAACAATACAGAGTATTACAGTATGTATGTATATGTTTATTTATATAGCGCCACTTGGTAGGTACACCGCGCTGTACATTATAACAAAAAGATTATACAGATGTAGTATATGTTATTTAGATTAGCGCAATTGGGACACAGCGCTGTACATTATAACTAATTTAATGATAATACAGTATGTATGTATATGTTTTATGTATATAGCGCCACTTGGGTACACGCGCTTTGATACATTTATAACCAATACTGATTATTACGTGTATGTATATGTTTATGATATAGCGGCCACTTGGGTACACGCGCTGTACATTATAACAATACAGATTATACAGTATGTATGATATGTTATTGATATAGCTGCCCACTGGGTTACAAAGCGCTGTACATTATAACACTACAGATATACAGTATGTAGGTATATGTTATTTATATAGCGCCACTTGGGTACACACCATGTACATATAACAATACAGAATTACAGTGGGATGTATATGTTTATTTATATAGCGCCACTTGGGGAAACAACGCTGTACATTATAACAATAAAGATTAACGATGTATGTATAGTGTTATTTATATAGCGCCACTTGGGTACACAGCGCTGTACATTTAACAATAAGATTATACAGTATGTACATGTATATGTTGATATATTATAGCGCCACTTGGGTACACGCACTGGTATATATCTTAACAATAACAGATTATACAGTATGTATGTATATGTTATTTTATAGCGCCCCTAGGGAACCAGCGCTGACATTTATAACATACAGATTATACAGTATGTATTGTATATGTTTTTATATATATAGCGCCACTGGGTACACAGAACTGTATATTATAACAATACAGATTATACAGTATGTATGTATATGTTATATATAGCGCCACTGGGTACACAGCGCTGTACATTAGTAACAATACAGATTATTACAGAGTGTATGTATTGTTATTATATAGCGAGCCTTGGGTACACAGCGCGTACATTTATACAATACAGATTATACAGTATGTATGTGATGGTTTATTTATATAGCGCCACCTAGGGGACACAGCGCTGTACATCTTTTATAACAATACGATATTTATACAGTATGATGGTTTATATAGCGCCACCTAGGGGACACAGCAGCTGTACTTATAAACAATACAGATATAACAATGGATGTGTTTATTATAGCGCCACCCAGGGACACAGCCGCTGTAACATTTAACAATACAGATATACAGTAGTATGTGTTATTATAGCACCCACTTGGGTACACAGCGAGTTGTGACATTATAAACAAATAACAGATTATTACAGTATGCGTTATACTGGATTTATTAGATAGCGCCACCCTAGGGGACACAGCGCTGTACAATTAACAATTACAGATATATACAGTAATGTATGTATATGTTTATTTATATAGCGCCAATCTGGGACACAGCGCTGTACATTATAATCCATACAGTTATCGTTGGTAGTATAGTTTATTTATTAGCGCCACCTAGGGGACCACAGCGCTGTACATTATAACAATCCAGTTATACAAGTGTATGATATGTTATTTAATATAGCGCCTTGGGGACACACGCTGTACATATATAACAATACAGATGTCATACAGTTATGGATGTATAGTTTATTTATATAGCGACCACTTGGGGACACAGGCGTGTACATTATAAAACAATACAGGATTATACAGTATGTATGATATGTTTATTAATAGCGCCACTTGGGTACACAGCAGCTGACAGTATAACAATACAGATTATACAGTACGTATGTATTATGTTTATTTATATGCACACTTGGTACACATGCGCTTGTACATTATTAACAATAAGATTATACAGTATGATGTATATTTTATTTAGATAGACGACCACTGTGGGTACACACGATGTAATTATTAACAATACAGATTAATACAGTAGTATGGTATTATGTTATATTGATATAGCCCACTTGGGTAAACAGCGTGACATTATAACAAGTACCGATGTATTAACAGTAGTATGTATATGTTTATTTATATAGCACCACTTGGGTACACAGCGCTGTACATTAAACAATACAGATTATAAGTATGTATATGTTTATTTATATAGCGCACTTAGGATTACAAGCGAGCTTGTACATTATAACACTACCGATTATACGTATGTATGTATAGGTTTATTATATAGCGCCACTTGGGTACACAGCGCTTTGACATTATAACAATTACGACGTATTACAGTATGTATGATTTTTATGGTTTATTTATCATATCGCCACTTGGGTACACAGCGCTGTACATTAGTAACAATACAGAATTATACAGTATGTATGTATATGTTTATTTATAAGCGCCACCTGGGCACAGCGTGGTACATTATAAACCAAACAGATTATCACAGGTATGTATGTATATGTTGTATTTAACTATAGCGCACCATAGGGGGACACAGCGCTGTACATTATAACAATACAGATTATACAGTATGTATGTATATGTTATTTACTATAAGCGCCACTTGGGGACGCAGGCTGTACATATAATTAACAGATTATACAGTATGTATGTATATGTTTAGTATTTATATAGAGCCACTTGGGTACGCAGCACTGTACATTAACAATACAGATTATACAGTATGTATGTAATGTTTTATTTATATGCGCACTCTGGGGACGCAGCGCTCTGTACATTATAATCAGACGATTATCCAGTATGTATTATATGTTTTTGATATGCGCACCTAGGGACAAGCGCTGTACATTATAACAACAGTTTATACAAAACAAGGGGATAAGTGCCTGATACAGATAGAAATAAATTAAATAATAGAAAGAATGGACATGAAAAGTAAAGGGAAGGAATCTCCCTTGTCATTACAATATAAACAAGGTGGAGTTTTTCTGCGAAACATGTTGACAAAATATTCAAGTTTAAAACCAAACAAAGAGGAACAAAATCAAGCGTTAAAAATCTCTTCCCCCCCCAGAAAGCTGAATTTCAACCCTTTCAACACTTCGGGAAGGTTGTGGGGTGAGAAGAATGAGGGTTTGGGAAGCACAAGAGGGCAGACTTGATCCTCAGACAGCAATGGAATTGGCTTTGCTCTACAATGCTTAAGGGAGCTTGGGATATTTGTTTGTTTTCTGCTTGCCCCCCAGCAATTGCTAAGACGGTTAGGTGTGTACACGGTTCCTATTACTGTGCTACTGAATTCATAGAAATCTAACTGTGCATTCCACACCATGCAACTCCCTGCCACATAACGCCCAGACAGGAAGAAAGAAGTACAAACATTGTATGTGCATGATTGCACCAACGGGTTACAGCGTTACATTGTATGTCGGATATTGCACGAGGGTACGGTTACATTGATGGGATATTGCACACGGTGTTTACAGGTTACATGTATGTGGATATGCACACGGGTACAGGTTACATGGTTATATGGATATTGCACACGGGTACAGGGTTACATGTATATGATATTGCACACGGGTTACAGGTTACATTGTATGTGGATATTGCACAGCGGGTTTACAGGTTACATTGTATATGGATATTGGAACACGGGTTACAGGTTACATGTGTATATGGAATTGCACACGGGGTGTTATTTTTTTGAAACCCCAAGGTTACATTGTATGGGGATATTGCACACGGGTTCAGGTTACTTTTGGGTATATGGATTGACACGGGTTAAGGTTACATTGATATTAGGATATTGCACACGGTTACAGGGTTACATCTGGATATGGATATTGCACACGAGGATTACAGGTACAGGAATGGATATTGCACACGGGTTACAGGTTAATTGTATGTGGATATTGACACACGGGTTACAGGTACAATTGTATGTGGATATTGGCACACGGGTTACAGGTTTTACTTGTATGTGCATATTTGCCACGGGTACCGGTTACATTGTATATTGGATATGGCACACGGGTTACAGGTTACATTGTAGTATGGATATTTGCACACGGGTTACAGGATTCATTGTATGGGATGACACACGGGTTAACAGGTACATTGTATGGGATATTGCACATGGGTACAGGGTACATTGTATGGATATTGCACACGGGTTACAGATTACATTAGTAATATTGCACAACATGGGTACAGATTACATTGTAAATGCCACACGGTTTACAGGTTACATTGTATATGGATATTTGACCAGGATTAACAGGTGTACATGTATATGGACTATTGCACACGGGTTACAGAGTCCATTGTATATGGAAAAGTACACACGGGTTACAGGTACATTGTATATGGGATATGCACACCGGGTTACAGGTTACATGTATGTGGATATTGCACACGGGTGGGTACAGGTAATTGGTTATATGGTAAATTGCCACCGGGTTAAAGATTACATGTATATAG
Organism: Hymenochirus boettgeri; assembly: GCA_019447015.1. Classification (NCBI taxonomy): domain Eukaryota; kingdom Metazoa; phylum Chordata; class Amphibia; order Anura; family Pipidae; genus Hymenochirus; species Hymenochirus boettgeri. The sequence continues at coordinate 97,387,781 of CM033476.1, read as the reverse complement.
GAAATTACACACGACTTACAGGAACATGTATATGGAGTATTGCACAGGGTTACAGATTACATTGTAATATGCCACATGGGTTTACAGATTACCTTGTAAGTATTGCCACCGGGTTACAGGTACATTGTATAGGATATGCACAGGGTTACAGGTACATTGTATATGGATATTGCACACGGGTTACAGGTTACATTGTATATGGATATTGCACAGGGTTACAGGTTAATTGTATATGGATATTGCCACAGGGTTACAGGTTACATTGTATATGGATATTGCACACGGGTTACAGGTTACATTGTATATGGATATTGCACACGGGTTACAGGTTACATTGTATATGGAAATTACACACGGGTAAGGTTACATGGTAATATTGCACATGGGTTACAGATTACATTGTATGTAAGATTACTGTACAATCGGAATGAATTCATTATAGAAAACGTACCCCGTATGTAAGGTTACTGTACAATAGGAATGAATTCATTGTAGATCACGTACACCGTATGTAAGGTTACTGTACAATCGGAATGAATTCATTGTAGATAACGTACCCCGTATGTAAGGTTATATGTTCTTACAATCGGAATGAATTTCATTGTAGATAACGTACACTCTAGTAAGGTACTGTACATCGGAATGAATTTCATGTAGATAACGTACACCGTATGTAAGGTTACTTACAATCGGAATGAATTCATGTAGATAACGTACACCGTATGTAAGGTTACGTACAATCGGAATGAATTCATGTAGGATAACGTACACCGTAGGTAAGGTTACTGTACAATAGGAATGAATTCATTGTAGATCAAGTACAGTATTGTAAGGTTACTGTACAAGGAAATGAATTCATTGTAGATAACGTACACTGTATGTAAGGTTTAGGTACAATAGGAATAAATTATGTAGATAACGTACACCGTATGTAGGTACTGTACAATCGGAATGAATCCTTGTAGATCACGTACAACCGTATGTAAGGTTACTGTACAATCGGAATGAATTCCTTGTAGATCACGTACACCGATGTAAGTTACTGTACATACGGAATGAATTCATTGTAGATAACGTACACCGTATGTAAGGTTACTGTACAATCGGAATGAATTCATTGTAGATAACGTACACCGTATGTAAGGTTACTGTACAATCGGAAATGAATTCCTTGTAGATCACGTACACCGTATGTAAGGTTACTGTACAATAGGAATGAATTCATTGTAGATAACACACACCGTATGTAAGGTTACTGTACAATAGGAATGAATTCATTGTAGATAACGTACACCGTATGTAAGGTTACTGACAATAGGAATGAATTCATTGTAGATAACGTACACCGTATGTAAGGTTACTGTACAATCGGAATGAATTCATTGTAGATAACGTACACCGTATGTAAGGTATACTGTACAATCGGAATGAATTCCTGTAGATCACGTACACCGTATGTAAGGTACTGTACATAGGAATGAATTCCTTGTAGATAAAAACACCGTATGTAAGGTTACTGTACAATAGGAATGAATTCATTGTAGATAACGTACACCGTATGTAAGTTACTGTACAACGGAATGAATCCTTGTAGATCACGTACACCGTATGTAAGGTTACTGTACAATAGGAATGATGAAGCTTGTAGATAACAAACACCGTATGTAAGGCTTACTGTACAATAGGAATGAATTCATGTAGATAACGTACACCGTATGTAAGGTTACTGTACAATAGGAATGAATTCATTGTAGATAACGTACACCGTATGTAAGGTTACTGTACAATAGGAACGTTGAATAAAAGTAGTTGTGAATATTTTGTGCACAGGTGCAGTGTGGCAGCTCCAATCTCCATCTAGGGCTTTAACAATGTCTCTGTGGATAATAGAGTCGGGAGAGCCAAGTGACAGCGCGTGATATCAATTACTCAGTCAGCGATGATGTGGTTGGTAATAGCCCATGGGGGAGGGTCGGGGGGGTGTCGGGGTGACAGATCCTGTGCCAAAGTGTCACCCTCAATGAGGAGGCTTTTTTGTCACTCGGTTAAGAGGGTCACATTGTTCTTTACTTTACAACTTCCATTTATATTGAGATCCTTTCATGTGACTCCCATAAAGAACACACGTTACCCAGAAACCCCCAGGATTACAGCACGGAATGTTAACCTCAGACAACCATAGTGCACATATATCTCGCCGAGGATGCTGGGATAACTATTCACACTCAATATACACAGGCAGCTCCCACCCATATATATATATATCTAAATATACAGAGAAGGAATGTTCTGTACACACAATAAGCTATACCCTCATACTGTACTGTCTAAGGGAAACAATATGGCAGCTCCCACCCATATGTATAAATATAAATATACAGAGAAGGAATGTTCTGTACACACAAATAAGCTATACCCTCATTACTGTACTGTCTAAGGAAACAATATGGCAGCTCCCACCATATGTATAAATATAACAGAGAAGGAATGTTCTGTACATACAATAAGCATACCCTCATACTGTGACTGTCTAAGGGAAACAATATGGCAGCTCCCACCCATAGTATAAATATAAATATAAAGAGAAGGAATGTTCTGTAACACCATAAACAACTATACCCTCATACTGTACTGTCTAGGGAAACAATATGGCAGCTCCCACCATAGGTATAAATATAAATATACAGAGAAGGAATGTGTCGTACATACAATAGCTATACCCTATACTGTACTTGTCTTAAGGGAAACAATATGGCAGCTCCCACCCATAATGTATAAATATAAATATACAGAGAAGGAATGTTCTGTACATTACAATAAGCTATACCCTCATACTGTACTGTCTAAGGGAAACAATATGGCAGCCTCCACCCATATGTATAAATATAAATATACAGAGAAGGAATGTTCTGTACCACAATAATCTATACCCTCATACTGTACTGTCTAAGGGAAAACACTATGGCAGCTCCCACCATATGTATAAATATACAGAGAAGGAATGTTCTGTTACATACAATAAGCTTACCTCATACTGTACTGTCTAAGGGAAAACAATATGGCAGCTCCCACCCATATGTATAAAATAAATAACAGAGAAGGAATGTTCTGTACACACAATAAGCTATACCCTCATACTGTACTGTCTAAGGGAAACAATATGGCAGCTCCCACCATATGTATAAATATACAGAGAAGGAATGTTCTGTAAATACAATAAGCTATACCCTCATACTGTACTGTCTAAGGGAAACAATATGGCAGCTCCCACCCATATGTATTAAATATAATATACAGAGAAGGAAGTTCTGTACACACAATAAAGCTATACCCTCATACTGTACTGTCTAAGGGAAACAATATGGCAGCTCCCACCCATATGTATAAATATACAGAGAAGGAATGTTCTGTACATACAATAAGCTATACCTCATACTGTACTGTCTAGGGAAATACTATGGCAGCTCCCACCCATATATAAATATTACAAAGAGGAATGTTCTGTACACACAATAAGCTATACCCTCATACTGTACGTCTAAGGGAAACAATATGGCAGCTCCCACCCATATGTATAAATATACAGAGAAGGAATGTTCTGTACTACAATAAGTATACCCTCATACTGTACTGTCTAAGGGAAACACACTATGGCAGCTCCCACCCATATATATAATATACAGAGAAGGAATGTTCGTACACACAATAAGCTATACCCTCATACTGTACTGTCTAGGGAAACACATATGGCAGCCCCACCCATATGTAAAATATTCAGAGAAGGAATGTTCTATACATACAATAATCTACCCTCATACTGTACTGTCAAGGGAAAAATATGGCAGCTCCCACCCATATGTATAAAATATACAGAGAATGGAATGTTCTTGTACACAATAAGCTATAGCCTCATACTGTACTGCTAAGGGAAACACTATGGCAGCTCCCACCATATGTATTATAATATACAGAGAAGGAATGTTCTGTACAACAATAAGCTATACGCTCATACTGTACTGTCTAAGGGAACAATATGGCAGCTCCCACCATATGTATAAATATACAGAGAAGGAATGTTCTGTACATACAATAAGCTATACCCTCATACTGTACTGTCTAAGGGAAACAATATGGCAGCTCCCACCCAAATGTATAAATATACTGAGAAGGAATGTTCGGTAAATACAATAAGCTATACCCTCATACTGTACTGTTAAGGGAAACAATATGGCAGCTCCCACCATATGTATAAATATAAATATACAGAGAAGGAATGTTGCTTTCACACAATAAGCTATACCCCATACTGTATGTCTAAGAGAAACAATATGGCAGCTCCCACCCATATTTATAAATATACAGAGAAGAATGTTCTGTACACACAATAAGCTATACCCTCATACTGTACTGTCTAAGGGAAAACAATATGGCAGCTCCCATCCATATGATAAATATAAATATACAGAGAAGGAATGTTCTGTACACACAATAGCTATACCCTCATACTGTACTGTCTAAGGGAAAACACTATGGCAGCTCCCACCCATACGTATAAAATATAAAGAGAAGGAATGTTCTGTACATACAATAAGCTATACCCTCATACTGTACTGTCTAAGGGAAACACTATGGCAGCTCCCACACATATTATAAATATACAGAGAAGGAATGTTCTGTACACACAATAAGCTATACCCTCATACTGTACTGTCTAAGGGAAACAATATGGCAGCTCCCACCCATATGGTTAAATATAAAATTACAGAGAAGGAATGTTCTGTACATACAATAAGCTATACCCTCATACTGTACTGTCTAAGGGAGGAAACAAGTATGGCAGCTCCCACCCATATGTATAGATATACAGAGAAGGAATGTTCTGTACAACAATAAGCTATACCTCATACTGTACTGTCTAAGGGAAACAATATGGCAGCTCCCACCCATATGTATAAATTAATATACAGAGAAGGAATGTTCTGTACATACAATAAGCTATACCCTCATACTGTACTGTCTAAGGGAAACAATATGGCAGCTCCCACCATATGTATAATATTAAATATACAGAGAAGGAATGTTCTGTACATACAATAAGCTATACCCTCATACTGTACTGTCTAAGGGAAACAATATGGCAGCTCCCACCCATATGTATAAATATACAGAGAAGGAATGTTCTGTACACACAATAAGATATACCCTCATACTGTACTGTCTAAGGGAAACAATATGGCAGCTCCCACCCATATGTATAAATATAAATATACAGAGAAGGAATGTTCTGTACATACAATAAGCTATACCCTCATACTGTACTGTCTAAGGGAAATACTATGGCAGCTCCCACCCATATGTATAAATATACAAAGAAGGAATGTTCTGTACACACAATAAGCTATACCTCATACTGTACTGTCTAAGGGAAAACACTATGGCAGCTCCCACCCATTGTATAAAAATACAGAGAAGGAATTCTGTACATACAATAAGCTATACTCATACTGTACTGTCTAAGGGAAACACTATGGCAGCTCCCACCCATATGTATAAATATACAGAGAAGGAGTGTTCTGTACATCAATAATCTATACCCTCATACTGTACTGTCTAAGGGAAACAAACATATGGCAGCTCCCACCCATATGTATAAATATAAATATACAGAGAAGGAATGTTCTGTACATACAATAAGTTTACCCTCATACGTACTGTCTAAGGGAAAACAATATGGCAGTCCCACCCATATGTATAAATTACAGAGAAGGAATGTTCTGTACATACAATAAGCTATACCCTCATACTGTATGTCTAAGGGAAAACAATATGGCAGCTCCCACCCATATGTATAAATATAATATACAGAGAAGGAATGTTCTGTTCACACAATAAGCTATACCCTCATACTGTACTGTCTAAGAGAAACAATATGGCAGCTCCCACCCATATTTATAAAATATACAGAGAAGGAATGTTCTGTACATACAATAAGCTATACCCTCATACTGTACTGTCTAAGGAAACACTATGGCAGCTCCCACCCATATGTATAAATATTACAGAGAAGGAATGTTCTGTACACACAATAAGCTATACGCTCATACTGTACTGTCTAAGGGAAACAATATGGCAGCTCCCACCCATATGTATAAATATACAGAGAAGGAATGTTCTGTACATACAATAAGCTATACCCTCATATGTACTGTCTAAGGGAAACAATATGGCAGCTCCCACCCAAATGTATAAAAATACTGAGAAGGAATGTTCGTACATACAATAAGCTATACCCTCATACTGTACTGTCTAAGGGAAAACAATATGGCAGCTCCCACCCATATGTATAAATATAAATATACAGAGGAATGTTCTGTTCACACAATAAGCTATACCCTCATACTGTACTGTCTAAGAGAAACAATATGGCAGCTCCCACCCATATTTATAAATATACAGAGAAGGAATGTTCTGTACACACATAACTATACCCTCATACTGTACTGTCTAAGGGAAACAATATGGCAGCTCCCATCCATATGTATAAATATAAATATACAGAGAAGGAATGTTCTGTACACACAATAGCTATACCCTCATCTTTACTGTCTAAGGGAAACACTATGGCAGCTCCCACCCTATGATAAATATACAGAGAAGGAATGTTCTGTACATACAATAAGCTATACCCTCATTACTGTTATGTCTAAGGGAAAAACCATGGCAGCTCCCACACATATTTATAAATATACAGAGAAGGAATGTTTGTACACACAATAAGCTATACCCTCATACTGTACTTCTAAGGGAAACAATATGGAAGCTCCCACCATAGTGAGCAGCAGCAAGGAGAGTGAAAGCTCCTGGAAGTTTGTGTTTTTCTTCAGTCCTGGGCCCTTGTTGGGTCGCAGGGAAGGTGCCATAATTCTGCTTACATTATCCAGTATAGCAGGATATTTCCTTGTATCCTCTCCCCCCTGAGGCCTGTTAATGGGTTAAAAGAAGCCCAGTGCTACATGGAAGCCATGGAGGGGGAAGAAGACATGAGTTCCCTAAGGAGGTCGGAAGGAGAGACACACGGTGAGGACAAACACGTCTGTGTCTAAGGCTAAAGAGAAGGAAGAGAAAGGAAGTTTTTGAAAGAATTAAGAAAGTGGAAAGTAAAACACAGAAGGCCCCCAGCTGGGGAACATGACGCCATAATGAAAGAGGCAGATTCCAGGGCTGTGCGGACTCCCCAAGTCGGGGAACATGGGATGCCATAATGAAAGAGGCAGATTCCAGGGCTGTGCTGACTCCCCAGCTGGGGAGCATGGACGCCATAATGAAAGAGGCAGATTCCAGGGCTGTGCTGATCCCCAGCGGGGAACATGGACGCAATAATGAAAGAGGCAGATTCCAGGCTGTGCTGACTCCCCAGCTGGGGAACATGGACGTCATAATGAAAGAGGCAGATTCCGGGGCTGTGCTGACTCCCCAGCTGGGGAACATGGACGCCATAATGAAAGGGCAGATTTCCAGGCTGTGTTGACTCCCCAGCTGGGACGGACGACCATAATGAAAGAGGCAGATTCCAGGGCTGTGCTGACTCCCCATGCTGGGGTAGGAGGCACAGACGCGGGTAACATGGAGACCGCTGGGGTTGTAGTAACGATGACAGAGGTGGTGGAAGTGTTGAGTGAACTGACGGCCTGTGACCTCCCAGCAAAAGGAAATGTCTGAACAGGCTCTGGAGGAGCTGAACAGGTGGACCAGGCCCTGTGGGGCAGGTAGGAGAGAACTCCAGGGGGAGGAGCCTGAGTGCACTGGGACTGAATGGAAGGAGGAGGGGGAGAGAGAGGAAAGAAACAATGTGATCAGCAGGGAGAACAGGAGGAAATCCAAAAAGCCTTAAAGGCGATGGCTGTGCTGAGCAGGAGGAAGGAAGAGATAGAGCAGCACATTGCTGCAAAAATCACCTTGAATGGAAAGACGCCGGATAAGAGAAAATAACAGCACAGGAAACTTCATTACCTAAACAGGGGGGTTGGAGGAGGTGGAGAAGGAAATTAAGGGGCGGTGGAGGTTATTGGACCCTGGGAAGAGACTTGTAGAATAAAGAACTTTCTGAAGAATTGGAGTCTGGTAAAGATGGAAAAGAGAAGAAACCGAGACGGGAACATCCCAGAAGGAAAGACCCACGGAGGAGGAGGGGACTTAGCCCAGACGGACCCTAATAACGTATCTAATGTGTGTGCGGATGAGGGTGGGTGGTGAGAAAGGTTTAGGGGTGCAGGGGGACCCCAGAGAGACCCAATGTGTGGGAGCCAGGAGGTTGTTGGAAGGGAGGGCGAGAGGACCATTGCTGGGAGTGGAGGTGTTAAGAGAGGAATGTTGGTTGAAGATACCGGTGGGTTGGGGATAAAGAAAGACCCCAAAACAGAAGCTTTATTGCCAGGCGTTATAATGGAGTCAATGGGGTTCACGGTTAATGACGTATTGCTCTGATCAGCCAATCAGAGACGGAGTTTGATGTGGAGTTTTAAACTGTCCAGGGATTGGAGGCGTTTTGGTGTAAATATGGGGAATGAAAAGATCCTCAATGTGGGAAGGTTTCCAGGTGATTTCAATCACACAAAGACGAAACTAAAAATGTAAACAATCGCCTTTAAAAATGAATCCATCCCACCCAGGAGGATTCCTGGTCTGGCTAAGGAGGCAGTGCTCGGTCCTGTCCCCACTCACCAAAGTGTATGATGAGGATGGGTTCTGGGCGGGGGGGGATGGAGAGAGTCCAGGTGAGACTGTCAGTCACCCATAATGTACCCAGGCACCTACCTAGTCTTTCTTTATTGGAAGGGAAAGGGGAGTGTGTTATACCCTGGGCAACCAGCTGTGTGTTTTAAATGTGGCTCTAAACCGTCCCTAGTGAGTATGTGCACGTCCAGCGTTGTATAATGTGTGGGGGTGGGTCAACACAGTAGTAAGGATGTGACCAGATCAGGTGCAATCTGTGCCTACAGCTTGGCCACTCCCACAATAGGTGCCCCGAGGCTGGCATAATATCATCAAATCGACACAACCCTGGAAAAGGAAAAAAGGAACGACCCCAACCCAAGAGCATTTACAGCCAGGACCACCCGGGATCGGGGGGGGGCGGAGAGGAGCAGATGAGGTTCAGACATCAGTGGTCAAATGGGGGAGACAATGAGGGGGAGTGTGGAAGAGTGGTTAAAAGGAGAACCAAGGCTGTAAAGCAGAACCGACAGTGTTTCCACCGCCAATAGGTACGAGATCCCAGGTGGGAAAAGTGGGCAGGTTCCTCAGAGGAGGCAGAAAGAATTGGAGAGGATGGAGGCGTGAGAGAGGGAGACAGATAAAGATGGTGGAGAGGGGAGTTGAGTTGGGATCAGACAGCAGTGACAGAGTTAATATGGATATAGAGTTAAAGGGGAGAAAGGAAACATTAGGAAAAGAGAGAGGGAAATAGGAAAAGAGAAGAAAGGAAAAAAAAAAAAAAAAAAAAAGAAAAAGAGAAAAACCTAGAGGAGGACTGGGAATCCCTAGATGAGGATGAGTTGAAGGAACTTGATAGTCGCCCCTCAAAGCAGAAAGGTAAAGGGGTCAAGTTAAGAGATACGGTGTGTGGAGAGGAGACAGGGAGGGGAATCAGAAAAAACACAAAATGTGCTTCTGCACCTTAACGTCTTTAGTATTAAATTGAATTGTATTCTGTATTGCAAATTGTGTTGATAATATTTTGAATGTAATTTTGTAAAGTGTTTTATGAATATAAAATTCCCACCCATATGTGTAAATATAAATATACAGAGAAGGAATGTTCTGTACATAAAATAAGCTATACCCTCATACTGTACTGTCTAAGGGAAACAATATGGCAGCTCCCACCCATATGTATAGATTACAGAGAAGGAATGTGCTGACATACAATAAGCTATACCCTCATACTGTACTGTCTAAGGGAAACAATATGGCAGCTCCCACCCATATGTTAAATATAAATATCAGAGAAGGAATGTTCTGTACATACAATAAGCTATACCCTACAACTGTACTGTCTAAGGAAAACAATATGGCAGCTCCCACCCATATGTATATAATATAATATACAGAGAAGGAATGTTCTGTACATCAATAATCTATACCCTCATACTGTACTGTTAAGGGAAAACAATATGGCAGCTCCACCATATGTATAAATATACAGAGAAGGAATGTTCTGTACACACAATAGATTACCCTCATACTGTACTGTCTAAGGGAAACAATATGGCAGCTCCACCCATAGTATAAATATAAATATACAGAGAAGGAATGTTCTGTACATACAATAAGCTATACCATCATACTGTACTGCATAAGAGAATACTATGGCAGCTCCCACCCATATGTATAAATATACAAAGAAGGAATGTTCTGTACACACAATAAGCTATACCCTCATACTGTACTGTCTAAGGGAAACACTATGGCAGCTCCCACCATATGTATAAATATACAGAGAAGGAATGTTCTGTACATACAATAAGCTATACCTCATACTGTACTGTCTAAGGGAAACACTATGGCAGCTCCCACACATATTTATAAATATACAGAGAAGGAATGTTCTGTACACACAATAAGCTATACCCTCATACTGTACTGTCTAAGGGAAACAATATGGCAGCTCCCATCCATATGTATAAATATAAATATACAGAGAAGGAAGGTTCTGTACATACAATAAGCTATACCCTCATACTGTACTGTTAAGGGAAACAATATGGCAGCCTCCCACCCATATGTAAGATATACAGAGAAGGAATGTTCTGTACATACAATAAGCTATACCCTCATACTGTACTGTTAAGGGAAACCAATATGGCAGCTCCCACCCATTGTATAAATATAAAAAATATACAGAGAAGGAATGTTCTGTACATACAATAAGCTATACCCTCATACTGTACTGTCTAAGGGAAACATATGGCAGCTCCCACCCATATGTATAAATATAAATATACAGAGAAGGAATGTTCGGTACATACAATAATCTATACCAACTGTACTGTCTAAGGGAAACAATATGGCAGCTCCCACCCATATGTATAAATTACAGAGAAGGAATGTTCGTACACACAATAAGAATACCCTCATACTGTACTGGTCTAAGGGAAACAATATGGCAGCTATTTATAGGTATTACCTATGGCAAGCCAGATGTAAAAAAGCTATCTGTGCAGAGGAAGGATGTCTTGGAGGGCAATTAGAAGCTGCACAGAGTGAGTGACGTTAGGTTATTAAATGATAGATATGAAAAGAGGAGGAAAGGGGAACTGTGGATTCATATCAATTAATGGAATATTCTCTTTAAATGAATTGTATCCTGTATTGCAAATTGTGTTGATAATTTTGAATGTAATTTTGTAAAGTGTTTTATGAATAAAAAATTCCCACTTAATGGACAAATAGACAGTACGTATGAGGGTATAGTTATTGTATGTACAGAACATTCCTTCTCTGTATTATTTATACATATGGGTGGGAGCTGCCATAGTGTTTCCCTTAGACAGTACAGTATGAGGGTATAGCTTATTGTATGACAGAACGTTCCTTCTCGTATATTTATATTTGTCCATATAAGGGGAGCTGCCTATTGTTTCCCTAGGACAGTACAATATGAGGTTATAGCTTATTGTATGTACAAACATTCCTTCTCTGTATATTATATTTATATGTATGGGTGGGAGCTGCCATAGTGTTTCTTAGACAGTACGTATGAGGGTAATCTTATTGTGTGTACAAAAAACATTCTTCTCTGTATATTTATACATATGGGTGGGAAGCTGCCTATGTTTCCTTAGACAGACAGTTTATGAGGGTTAAAGCTTATTGTGTGACAGAACATTCCTTCTCTGTATATTTATAATAAGGGTGGGAAGTGCCATAGTGTTTCCTAGACAGTACAGTATGAAGTATAGCTTATTGTAGTACAGAACATTCTTCTCTGTATATTTATACCATATGGGGGGGAGTGCCATATTGTATCCCTAGGACAGTACAGTATGAGGGTATAGCTTATTGATGTACAGAACATTCCTTCTCTGTATATTTATATATATGGGTGGGAGCTGCCAATAGTGTTTCCCTAGACAGTACCGTATGAGGGTATAGCTTATTGTATGTACAGAACATGCTTCTTGTATATTTTATATTTATACATATGGGTGGGAGGCCATTGTGTTTCCCTGTACAGTACAGTAGGAGAGTATAGATTATGTATGTACAGAACATTCTTCTTTGTATATTTATACATATGGGTGGGAGCTGCCATAGTGTTTCCCTTAGACAGTACAGTATGAGGGTATAGCTTATCGTTTGTACAGAACATTCTTTTCTGTATATTTATAAGGGAAACAATATGGCAGCTCAAACCCATATATATATATAAATATACAGAGAAGGAAGATACAGTATCTCTCTCTCGGTAGCTATAGTTAAATGATATAGATAGATAGATAATAGTAGATAGATAGAGATGATAGATTAGATAGCTGATAGATAGATAGAGAGATAGATAGATAGATAGATAGATAGATTAGATGATAGGATAGATGATAGATAGATAGATTATAGATAGATAGTAGATAGATAGATAGATTATAGATAGATAGTTATATAATAGAACGAAGATGATAGATAGATATTGCCATATTGTGCTAAAATTTAAGACATGTGTAGCCTAAGACGGAAACTACAAGGGATCAGCCCCTTGGCCGATTGTAGATGATAATTTTGGCCCCATAATTAATTCACTGTGGAATATTGAGAGGCCAAATACATGTTTCTCCAACACAAACAAAGGGTAAGATGGGATCCACACTGGCGCCACCATGGGGTCAACCTTTTTCCATTTTAGCACTTTGTATAAATGACGTATTTCCTATGTTACTTCTAAACGCTCCACACGATTCCCATTCATTATGCATGATCGCAGTGTGGACGTATTTAGGGGGAAATGCTAATTACACATCATATTGCTGAATAAAGAAGAAAACCAATAGGGAGATAAATGACTGCTCTTATTGAGATTATCTGAACAGATCTGGACTGCCCCATGCTACTGACAGGCTCATAATGTGTACATAGTTAGGATTTACGCGTGCAAAGTGATAATTTGCCTTTAATTGAGACAAGCACATTACAGTTTGCCCAGTATAACAGCTTTACATATTTTGGGACACTAATAAAATTGCAGCCCGAGGGGATGAACACTGATTTGTTTACATGTTTTAAATATTCCAGAAATGAATAAATTCCTGATTTGTTTATTCAAATTCCAATAAAATTCCATTCTATTTATTTCTTTTTTCCCATGGGGGGTGGAGTTGTGTGTGTGTGTGTGGGGGGGGGGGGGGGGTGGTGGAGTGTTGGGGGGGGGGGGCAGTTGTGGGGGGGGGGGGTTCAGGCCACAAGTGTGAAAATTTCTCTTGTGCAACTTGATGGAATGTGCCATAACAGCGACACAAGGTTTGTATTGATCTAAATTTGGATCAAGTGTTATACACGGCCATACTCAGGTCTGTAAACTGAAAAAAATGACTGTGTCTCTTAATCTATAAAAAAAATATGTGTAAGTAGCACTTACTCTGAGGCTGTGTGTGTTGATGCATGCCTTCAAACAGTACTTTTTTTTGCTCAGGCTCTGACCACTGACCTGACTAGTTCCCCAACACCAACTGTCAATGCTGCATACAGTATACAGCACACCAAAGTCAAACCATTCCAGCTACAGCAACATGCTTACAGAAAGGTAAAACGTAATGATGTTTCTGATTGGATCTAATGGAAATAGGGGGCAGAAGATCAACTAAACAATGGTACAGGTGATAGTTGGGATGAATTTATAGTTTCCAACTAATAGGAATTAAACGATCTCCTTTTCCAGTGTAATACCCAAGTACCACGCCAGTTGAAAAGCTTTAGCTGCAGTACTGAATTGTCCTATGGATTTAGGGGTTAGGTCATTTCTTGCTTTTCAGTTCCCCCATGAATCAAACCAGCCTATGGACCACATTCTGAACACCCGATTACCAAGGCAACAAATGGACGGATCTGTGAGAAAGGAATGCTAGCCACAAATTGTTCTGTCTTTGAGTCAATATTGTTTGCATGGAGAAAAGGTAACACACCTTAGAGGAAGACCAGCTCCTGCCCAAAGTTAAATGTGCAGGGGTGCCCCTACCATGAAGCAAAACTGAAAACATTTGCTCAGGGCGTACCCCTGCTGAATACTTAAAAGGCGGCAGGCAGTTAAATTAAAAAAAAAAACAAATCTTCCTTCCTGCAATACTGCATTTCAGCACCCAGTCCACCAGTGCAGTGTTATTGTCAGCCCACAAACCCACACCCCACTCCACAAGCCACGCCTATGTTCCCAGATGAAGCAAGCCCAGCTTCATTGTGCGTCCCCCTTCTAGTGATAGGCAGCATTTTAAAAGTTGTTCAGGTTGTCAAAAAACCTAGGAACACCCCTGAATGTGTGGTTGATGTTCGGGCCCTACGCAGGTCTAAGGGCCAGGACACAGACGGTGAAGGTTTTAACTCCAGTCTCAGGACCTTTAACTGCACATGTTTGTCTTACTTACGAGAATAGTGTGTTTTTAGCCACTTCCTCGGTACGACGGACACCATTCCCCAGGGACGGAGAAGATGAAAAGCACAAGACACAAACTGGACCATTCTAGGCACCGAAGTGACACGCAGAGGGGATCATGTGCAGACGTTTCCTGACATCCAGTCTTGTGCCGTTACTTGGCTCGCGGCGTAACAAACCAAGATCGAAGCAGCAAAGCAGATAATGGGAGAGCGCAAAAGAAAGCCTTGGAGTAAATATTCCATGTGGGAAGGGGGACGCCATCGACCAGTGAGCCGGGGGATCGTTTTGTTTGGAATCCAGGAAAACCAAGGAATCATAGATTTATTTAAAAGCCAAATGGAGGTCTCCTTGTACCAGTAGAATAATCTGGAAAACAAAGACACCACAGTCAATGACATTTCCCATATACAGGCACACCATAACGTTATATAAAGATATTACAACATAGAAAATAAATACAATTATACATTCGCTCTGCAACCTGATCTCCTGCCTCGGGCGTCACTTTATCCAGAGATTCCAGGAAACTTATTACGAACAACAATCATCTCACAACGTCCCGATTGAATGAACCTTCCGTGGACAGAAGGCGAGAAATCACAAAAGGCAAATCGTCTTGCATGGGAGGCAAATCTATAATTCCCGGCATTGTCTGGGATTGGTGCGATTGGTGGGAGCCAATAAATATCATCACACTGAGCGCATCTCACCTGCAGGTACAACATTGTACGTGCTAGAGGAAAGGATAAGAGATGGAAAACTTAGTAGTTACGTTTTCGGATTTCCGCATCTCAGGAAAATCCCGAAGATCTGAAACCGGAACAAATTTTTCGATTAATTATCGCCAAAGTACGGCGATATTTCGATCGATTTTCGAGGTCTCGGTCATATTCTCGATAATTTTAGAAGTTCGAGGCCATTTTCATATTATCAAAAACTAGCCATCGTGACTTCGATCATTTTCAAAACACCTTCCAAAGTTCGGATTAGGAACGGATCTTTCGGATTTCGGAACCGAGGGGTTTCCGTGTCGGATCAGGGTTCATGTGGAACCCGCCATCATCTCTAGTGGAGAGTAATTCCTGCCAGGAGACTGATTTCTGCCAAGAGATTGACCTGCTGTAAAAGCAGAAAGTGGACCTACAGTCCTGCATGGGGCAGCCTATTATCAACACCATATAAAGTGGTACATATATCACTGCAGCTCCACCGATCCCTACCCATAATCCTCTGTTACGGTAACGGCACATTGTAACTTGTTACTGTCTCCATAATGCCAGTTTGCACAGTGGGTGGAGATTGAAATAGATGTTAGTGGTAGGGTTGGTTTGTTTCTATGAACAGTTTGATGTAACTTCCCTAGACAAATGTTAAGAATAGTTGAGGTTATTCTCAAATTTGTAGGCAAGAAAGACTGAAAAGCAGGTCGGGTTCCACAGGTATGAACGACAGGATAAGAAAAGAGGTGTTGGGGTCGGGTGTTGTGGCAGGAAAATTAGACCCATTATTGTCCTAAGTGACAAATATGATGGCTGTGGCCATTTATTCCAGTGGACCTTAAACTTATTCCTCACAGAATTCCCATCACACTGCGGCTACTCCCAGAAATTCCATCACTGCGGCTACTCCCAGAATTCCCCATCACCTGCGGCTACTCCCAGAATTCCCATCACCTGCGGCTACTCCCAGAATTCCCATCACTGTGGATACCAGAATTCCATCACTTGTGGCTACTCCCAGAATTCCCATAATTACATTGCGGGGGGGGCCTTATTAATCATGCACACAATCTTAACCAATTATTACATTGTGGGCGGGCCTCTTATTAATCATGCCACACAATCTTAACCAATGATTAATTGTGGGCGGGTCGCTTATAATCATGCACACAATCAAACCAAGAATTACATGTGGGGGGTCCTAGTAATCATTTACACCAATCTAACACCAATCTAATACATTGGTGGGCAGGTCCTATTAATCATGCACACAACTATAACCAATTATACATGTGGGCGGGTCCTATTAATCATGCACACAATCTAAACCAATAATTACATTGTGGGTGGGGTCCTTATTAATCAATTTACACAATATAAACCATAAACATTGTGGGCGGGGGTCCTTATTAATCATGCACAAAAATCTAAACAATACTTACATTGTGGGTCGGGCTATAAAAATCAGCACAAGTAAACCAATAAACATTGTGGGGGGGGTCATTAATCATTTACACAATCTGAAACAAATAATTACATGGTGGGTGGGTCCTTATTGAATCATTACCACAATCTAACCAATAATTACATTGTGGGCGGGGTCATTATTAATCATGCACAAAATCTAAACCAATAATTACATTGTGGGCGGGTCCTTATAAATCATGCACACAATCTAAACCAATAATTACATTGTGGGCGGGTCCTTATTAATCATTTACACAATCTAAACCAATAATTACATTGGTGGGGGGGTCCTTATTAATATGCACAAAATCTAAACCAATAATTCATTGTGGGCGGTGGTCCTGATAAAATCTGCACACAATCTAAACCAATAATTACATTGTGGGCGGGTCCTTTATTAATCAAGCACACAATCCTAAACCAATAATTACATGTGGGTGGGTCCTTATGAATCACGCCACACAAATTCTAAACCAATAATTACATTGTGGGCGGGGTCCTTATTAATCACGCCACAATTAAACCAATAATGAGCTCATATTTTATATTATAATCTCCTTATTATAACGTCAGCTGCAGTTATCTGTGAACAGTAGTTACAGGCCAGAGTCAGAACTTTAGAAGCATTTATTTTTACAGAGACAAAATGCTGCGTGGGCAGGTTAAAGGAATAGTTCACTTGAAAATTGAGGAACGGTGTAAAGGAGAATATTTAGGATAGGTTGTATTGGGTTAGAATATTGAGGAATAGGGTGTAAAGGAGAATATTTAGGGTAGATTGTATTGGGTTTTTATATTGAGGAATAGGGTGGAAAGGAGAGTATTTGGGATAGATTGTATTTGGTTAGAATATTGAGTGATAGGGTGTAAAGGAGAGTATTGGGATAGATTGTATTGAGTTAGAATATTGAGATTGGGATGATGTAATTGGGTTAGAATATTAGAGTAATAGGGTGTAAAGAGAGTATTTGGATAGATTGTATGGTTAGAATATTGAGAGAATAGGCCGTAAAGGAGAGTTTTGGGATCGATTGTATGGGGTTCGCATATGAGGGGGAACTCGTGTGTAAAGGAGTGTCTTTGGGATCCGCTTGTAATTGGTTAGAATATTGAGGATAGGGTTTGTACAGGATAGTCTTTAGGCTACCGCATTGGTATGGGGTTCGACTCTTCGCTGCCTCTGGTGTAAAGGCGAGTCTTGGGCTCGCTTGTCTTGGTGTCCGCCTCTTGCGCTGGGTTACCCGGCGCGTTCTTTGGGCTCCGCTTGTCTTGGGTTCGCCTCTTGCGGCCTGCGGGCTGTCCACGGCACGTCTTGGGCTGTGTCTTTGGTCGCTCGTGCCGGCTCGGGTGTCACGGGCGTGCTTGTGGGCTCATCTGTCCTGGGTATTCGCCTCTTGCCGGGCATCCGGGTGGTCCCGGCGCGTCTTTGGGGGCTCGCTTGTCTTTGGTTGCACTACTTGCGGCACTCGGTTGTCACGGCGCGGTCTTTGGGCATCGCTTGCTTTGGGTTTCGCCTCTTGCGGCCTCTGGAGTGGTCCCGGGCCAGTCTGTTGGCTCCTCTGTCTATGGGTTCCTCTCTGCGTCTCGGGTGTCCCGGCGCGTCCTTTGTGCTCGCTTTCATTGGGTTCGCCTCTTGCGGCCTCGGTGTCCCGGCGCGTCTTTGGGCTCGCTTTGTCTTTGGGTTCGCCTCTCGCGGCCTCGGGGTGTCCCGGCTCGTCTTTGGGCTCGCTTGTCTTTGGTTCGCCTCTTGCGGCCTCGGGTGTCACCGGCGCGTCTTTGGGCTCGCATTGTATTTGGTTTCGCTCTTGGGCCTCTGGGTGTCCCGGCGCGTCCTTATGGCTCGCTTGTCTTTGGTTCGCCTCTTGGGCCTCGGGTGGTCCCGGCTCGTCTTTGGGCCCCTCGCTATGTCTTGGGGTTTTATCTCTCTGCGTCGTCGGGTGTCCCGGCGGCGTCTTATGGCTCGCTTGTCTTTGGGTCCGCCTCTTGCGGCCTCTGGTGTCCCGGACGTCTTTGGGCTCGCCTTGTCTTGGGTTTCGCTCTCTTGCGGTTCCTCGGGTTCCCGGCGCGTCTTATCGGCTCGCTTGTCTTGGTTGCCTCTTGCGCTCGGTTTGGCGTCTGGCTCCAGCATGTCTGCGTTCGCCTCGCCCTCGGGCCCGGCGTCTTTGGGCTGCTGTCTTTGTTCGCCTGGCCTGGGTACCGGCGCTTGCCGCTGTCTTTGTCCCTCTTGCCACTCGGGTGTCCCGGCCGTCTTTGGGCATCGCTTGTCTTGGGTTCGCCTCTATGAGCCTCGGTGTCCCGGCGCGTCTTTGGGCTCGCTTGTCTTGGCTGTCTTCTCTTGCGTCGCTCGGGTGTCCCGGCCGTCATTTGGCTCGCTTGATCTTTGAGTTTACGCCTCTTGCGGCCCTCGGGTCGGTCCGGCCGTCTTTGCGGCTCGCCTTTGTATCTTGGTTCGCCTCTATGCGGCCTCGGGTGTCCCCGGCGCGCTCTTTGGGGCTCGCTTGTCGTGGGTTGCGCCTCTTGCATGGCCTCGTGTGTCCCGGCGCAGTCCTTCTGGGTCGCTATTCTGGGTTCCGCCTCTTGAGGCCTCGGGTGCGTCTCGCGTTGCTTTGGTTCCCCCTCTGGCTGTGGTCCGCCTCTGGGCTCGTCTGTGGCCCTCTGCGCCTGGGTATCCCCGCGTCTTTGGGCTCGCTGCTGCGTCTTGCGCCTCGTGTCCGCCGTCTTCGGTTCGGACGCTCTGCGCCTCGGTTCCTGCTCTTTGCCAGCGTTTGTCCCCTGCGGCCCGGTGTCCGGCCGTCTTCGCTCGCTGCTTGTCCTCTTGCGGCACTCGGTCGCGCGTCGGCTGGCGTTCGCCGGCCCTCGGTCCCGCGCGCTGCTCCTTGTCTGGTCCCTGCGGCTCGTGCCGCGCTTGGCTGCTGTCTCGTCTCCTCTTGCGTCCTCCGTCCCCTTTGGGTCGCTTCGGGCCTCGACGGCCGTGTGGGCTGCCTTTCTGGCCCCGTTCCTCCCTCCTGCGTGTATCCACCGCTTGGCCGGCTTCTCGTTGGCAGCCCGCAAACCGTACCTATGTATATTGCTCACAGGTCAATGCTGCCGGCCTGACTAGCTGTTTTAATACAATAACTTATCCACGTGAAGATATCTTCATTCATTCCCGGTGCAAGTTTCTCTTCTCCACTCCATGCCAATTCGCACATACGCCTTTCCTCTTCCCACACGCTTTTTTGTGTGTGCGCATCTTAACCGGGTGTGCGGCCAGCCTGCCTGAGTGGCAGGGACCCTCTTCATTCTAGCATAACTGGTTCTTTCCATTCATTCCATTTCACTTGCTTTTACCATTCATAAACCGTTCCTAAGCCTAGCTTTCCACTGCCCTCTCGCCACTCCCATCCTCGACCTTGTGTGGTTTCATTCCTATCATCTGACTGGTCATCCCCAATCAGGGCCGCAGAGCGTATGGTACCGGACCCACATTCAGCACAAGTTTTTTATATCAATAAAGCCCCAGGACCGGGTGGAATACATCCTCGGACATTTTAGGGGACACTTTGCTTGAACTAATGAACTGAATCCTTTACGATTAGACTTGTTCTTACCTTTCGCAATGCCTTACTTGTGGCCTAAAGGAAGATCGATCTTTGGATAGATTGGTATTTGAGAATTATTTTATCTGAGTTAAAAGGGTGTAAAGGAGAGTATTTGTGGGTAGACATTGTATTTGGGTCTATTTCATGATAGGTGTCCACGGCGAGTCTCTTATGGCTCGCATTGTATTGTTCTTCTTCTCTTAGCGTACTCGGGTGTCACCGGCACGTCTTTGGTGGGGGGGGGGGGCCTACTTGTATCTTGGGTTGTCTCTCTGCGGACCTCGGGTGTACCGGTCGCTTCTTGGGTCAGCTTTTTGGGCCCTCTTGCTAGTTCCCGTGGTATTTGGGTCTCTTTACTTGGGTTACCTTGCTATCGGTTGGTCCGATAGGCCCTTGTATGGTCGCTCGATGGGCGTCCGTGCCCGGCGGTTCTTTGTTAGTCGTTGACTCTGGGTCGCCTCGTGTAACGGTGACCCAGATTGGCTATATTGGGACTTGTGTCTATGATTCTTCTTGGAATACTCGGGTGTCCCGGCACGTCTTTGGGACTCGACTTGTTTTATTTCGGGTTATTCTCTTGCGTACTCGGGCTGTCCCGGCGCGTCTTTGGCTCGATTGTCTTGGGTTTTCGTCTTTGCGTCCTCCGGGTGTCCAGGCGGTACCTTGGGCTCCCTTGTATTTGGGTTCTTCATATTGACGTACGGGTGTCCCGTGCGCGTCTTTTGGGGCTCCTTTTATTGGGTTACGACTCTTGACGTACTCGGGTGTCCGGCGCGCGTCTTTGGGCTCGCTTTGTCTTGGGTTGCCATCTGTGTCCTCGGTGTCACGGCGCGGATCTTGGGCTCACTTGTCTTGGGTTCACCTCTTGCTCTCCCGGTTCACCGGCGCGTCTTCTGCATCTATTTTCTGTTATGGTTCTTCGCTCTTGCTCCTCTGGGTTCCGGCCGTCTTTGGGCTCGACTGTCTTTGGGTTCCTTCTCTTGCGTCCTCTGGGTGTCCAGGCGCGTCTTTGGGCTCCCCGCTTGTCTTGGTTCTGCTCTCTGCGTCTCTCGGGTGTCCCGGGCGTCGTTTGAGCGCTCGCTTGTCTAGGTTCGCTCTTCGGACTCGGGTGTCCCGCGCGCGTCTTTTGGCTGCTTGTCTGTGTTGGCCTCTTGCTTGCCTCGGGTGTCACGGCGCTTCTTTGGGCTCGTTGTCTTGGGTTCGCCCTCTTGCGTCCTCGGTGTCCCGCCGTCTTTCGGCTTGCGTGTCGTGGGTTCTCCTCTTGCGTGGCCTCGGATGTCCGCGTCGGTCGTTTGGGCTCGCTTGTCCCTTGGTTCGCTCCTTGCGTCACTCGGTGTACCGGCGAGGTCTTCTGAGTCGCTTGTCTTGCTGTCCTTCCTTGCGTTCCTCGGGTTCCCGGCATCGTCTTCTGGGCTCGCTTGTATTTGGGTTCTGTCTCTTGCTCCTCGGGTGTCCCTTCGCGTCTCTTGGGCTCGTGTCTTGGGTTCCGCCTCTTGCGCATAGGTGTCCCTGGCGCGTCTTTGCGCTCGCTTTTCTTGGGTTTCCTCCTTTGCGTCCTCGGGTGTCCCAGGCCGCTCTTTTGGCTCGCTTGTCGTGGGGGTTCGCCTATTGCTCCTCGGGTGTCCCGGCGCGTTTTGGGCTCCGTTGGTCCCCTGCCCCGGAGCTCTTGGTCGTTGTGGTTCGCCTCTTGCGCCTACGGGTGTACGCCGCTGCTTTGGGCTCGCTTGTCTTGGTTCGCCCTCTTGGTCCGGGTGTCCCGCGCGTCTTTTGGGCTACGCTGTGTCTTGGGTTCGCCTCTTGCGGCCTCGGTTGTCCCGGCGCGTCCTTCTGGCTCCTTGTATTTGGTTCTCCGCCCTGCGTGCCCCGGGGTCCCGCGCGTCTTTGGCTCTCTTGTCTTTGGGTTCTTATCTCCTGCTCCATCGGGTGTCAACGGGAGTCTTTGGGCTCGCTTGTCTTGGGTTCTACCTTGCGTCCCGGGTGTCCCCGGCGCTGTCTTTGCGGATACGCTTGTCTTATGGGTTTTCTCGCGTACTAGGGTGTCCACCGGACGCTATCTTGGGCTGCTGTCTTGGGTTTATCCTTGGTGCCCGGTGTCCCGGCGCGGTTTTCTTTGGGCTCGCCTTGTCTTGGTTCTCTCTTGCGTCCTCGGGGTGTCACGGCCTCGTCTTTGGGCTCGCCTTGTCTTGGGTTTCGCCTCTTGCGTCCTCGGAGTGTCCGGCGCGTCTTTGGGGCTCGCATTGTCTTGGGTTTCGCACTCTTGCGTTCACTCGGGTGTCCCGGCGCTTTTGGGCTGCCTGCTTGCTTGGGTTTCGCCCTTCCAGTCCTTGTGTATCCGGCGCGTCTTTGGGCTCGCCTTTGTCTTGGGTTCGCTCTTGCGTCCTCGGGTGTCCCGGCGCGTCGTTGGGCCTCCGCTCTGTCTTGGGGTTCGCCTCCTTGCGTCCTCGGGTGTCACCGGCGCGTCTTTGGCTCAGCTTTGCTCTTGGGTTCGCCTCTTGCGTCCCGGGGTCCCTGGCCGTCTTTGGTCGCTTGTCTTGTGTTTCCTCTTGCGTCCTCGGGGTCCGGCGCGTCTTGGGCTCGTTTGTCTTGTTCGCCTCTTGCTCCTCGGTGTCCCGGCGCGTCTTTGGGTCTCGCTTTCTTGGTTCGCCTCTGCGTCCTCGGGTGTCCCGGCGCGTCCTTTGGCTCGCTTGTCTGGTATCCCTCTTGCGCCTGTGGGTGTCCGCGCGTCTTTGGGCTCGCTTGTCTTGGTTCGCCTCTTGCGTCCTCGGGGTGTCCCGGCGCGTCTTTGGGCTCGCTTGTCTTGGGTTCGCCCTCTTGCGTCCTCGGGTGTCCCGGCCGTCTTTGTGGCTCGCTTGTCGTTGGGCTCCGCCGCTTGCGTCCTCGGGTGTCCCGCGCGTCTTTGGGCTCGCTTGTCTTGGGTTTCGCCTTCTTGCGTGCCTCGTGTGTTTCCCGGCGCGTCTTTGGCTCGCCTTGTTTTTTGGTTCGCCCTTGCGGCCTCGGTGGTCCCGCGCGCGTCTTTGGGCTCGCTTGTCTTCGGGTTCAGCCTCTTGCGGCCTCGGTGTCCCGCGCGTGTTTGGGCTCGCTTGTGTTTTTGGTTGGCCTCTTGCGTCTCGCGGTGTCCCGGCGCGTCTTTGGGCTCGCTTGTCTGGGTTCGCCTCTTGGCGTCCTCGGGTGTCCCGGCGCGTCGTTTGGCTGCTTGTCTTCGGGTTCGCCCTGCGGCTCGGTGTCCCGGCGCGTCTTTGGGCTCCTTGTTTTGGTTGGCCGCTTGCGTCCTCGGTGTCCCGGCGTCTTGGCTCGCTTGTCTGTGTTCGCCTCTTGCGTCCTCGGTGTCCCGCGCGCGTCTTTGGCCTCGCTTGTTTGGGTTTCGCCTCTTGCTCCTCGGGTGTCCCGGCGCGTCTTTGGGCTCGCTGTGTCTTGGGTTCGCCCTCTGCGTCCTCGGGTCGTCCCGGCTCGTCCTTTGGGCTCGCTTGTCTTGGGTTCGCCTCTTGCGGCCTCGGGTGTCCCGGCGCGTCTTTGGGGCTCGCTTGTCTTGGGTTCGCCTCTTGCGGCCTCGGGTGTTCCCGCGCGTCTTGGCTACGCTTGTCTTGGTTCGCCTCTTGCGGCCTCGGGTGTCCGGCGCGTCCTTTGGGCTCGCTTGTCTTGGGTTCGCCTCTTGCGCTCCGGTGTCCCGGCGCGTCTTTGGGCTCGCTCTGTCTTTTTGTTCGCCTCTTGCGTCCTCGGTGCTCCCGGCGCGTCTTTGGGCTCGCTTGTCTTGGGTTTCGCCTCTTGCGGCTTCGGGTTTCCCGGCGCGTCTTTGGGCTCGCTTGTCTGAGGGTTCGCCTCTTGCGTCCTCGGGTGTCCGCGCGCGTCCTTGGGGTCGCTTGTCTTGGTTCTTCTCTTGTATCGGGTCTCCCGGCGCGTCTTCGTGTAGGTTTGTTTGGGTCGCCTCTTGCGTCTCTGGTTTCCCGCCGGTCTTTGGGCTCGCTTGTCTTGGGTTTCGCCTCTTGCGGCATCGGGTGTACCCGCGTCGTTTGGGCTCGCTTGTCTTTTGGTTCGCCTCTTGCTGCCTCGGGTGTCCCGGCGCGTCTTTGGGGCTCGCTTGTCTTGGGTTCCGCCTCTTGCGTCCTCGGGTGTCCCGGCGCGTATTTGGGCTCGCTTGTCTTGGGTTCGCCTACTTGCGGCCTCGGGTGTCCGGCCGTCTTTGGGCTCGCTTTTGTCTTTGGTTCGTCCTCTTGCGTCCTCGGGTTCCCGGCGCGTCTTTGGCTCGCTTGTCTCTGGGTTCTTCTCTGCGTCCTCGGGTGTCCGGCGCTTCTCTGTGGGGTCGCCTTGTCTGGGGTTCTGCTCTTGCGTCCTCGGGTGTCCCGGCTCGTCTTTGGGCTCGCTTGTCTTGGTTCTTCTCTTGCTTCTCGGGTGTCCGGGCGCGTCTCTGTGGGGGTCGCTTGTCTTGGTTCTTCTCTTGCTTATCGGGTGTAAGGGAGTCTTTTGGGATCGCATTGTACTTGGGTTACTTATTTTAGTATGGTGTGTAGGGAGTCTAGCGTGGGTTGATTTTCTTGGTGGGGTTCTGCTATTGTCGTCCTCGGGTGTCCGGCGAGTTGTTTGGGTGATTGGTATGTTTGGTAGAACTATTGGTTAAGGGGTGTAAAAGAGGACTATTTGGGTATATTGTATTGGGTTATTATTTGAGTACATACGGGTTACAAGGACGGTACTTTGGGCTCGCTTGGTCTTGGGTTGATCTTGCGTTCGGGTGTCCGGCGCGTCTTTGGTCGCTTGTACTTGGGTTTTGCTCTTGCGTTCTGGTGTCCCGGCGCGTTTTGGGCTAGTGTGTCTTGGTTATTTACTTGAGTATAGGTGTAAAGGAGTCTATGTGGGGTCGATTGTTTGGGTATTTATTAGAGTAATAGGGTGTAAGGAGAGTATTTGGGATAGATTGTATTGGGTTTTATTATATGGTATAGGGTGTAAAGGAGATTCTAGTGGGGTAGTGTATTGGGTTATATATTGAGTAATAGGGTGTAAGGAGAGTATTGGGTCGATTGTATTGGTTTTATGTGAGTAATAGGTTTAAAGAGAGTCTCTGTGTGGGGTCGTTTGTCTTGGTTCTGATCTTGTTATGGGTGTAAAGGAGAGCGTTTTGGCTAGATTGTTTGGTTGATCTTTGAGTGCTGGGTTTAAGGAGACTATTTGGGCTATTGTTTGGGTTCTTTTTGGTTGGGTGTAGGGAGTTTGGAGTGTTGTTATGGGTTTTATTTGGTTGGGTGTGGAGGTCTTTGGGTAGTTGTTTGGGTTATGATTTGGTTGGGTGTGGGCGTTTGTGGGGTGAATTGTCTGGGTTTGTTTGCGTTCTGGGTGTGAGGTTTTGGGTGCTTGTTTGGGTTTTATCTTTGCGTCTCGGTGTCAGGGGTCCTATGTGGGGTGCTGTCTTTGGGTTTTCGTGTACTGGGTGTCGGCGTTTTGGGTAGCTTGTTTGGGTTCTTCTTTGGTCCGGGGTGTCCGGCGATTTTGGGTGTTATGTTTGGGTTTATTTTGGTATAGGGTGTAAAGAGAGTCTTTGTGGGGTGATTGTATGGGTTTGATATTGAGTAATAGGGTGTAAAGGAGAGTTTTGGGATGATTGTATTGGGTTTATATTGGAGTAATAGGTGTAAAGGAGAGTCTATGTGGGTAGATTGTATTGGTTATTATATTGAGTAATAGGGTGTAAATGAGATCTATGTGGGGTGATTGTATTGGGTTATTATATTGAGTATAGGGTGTAAAGGAAGTATTTGGGATAGATGTATTGGGTTATTTATTGAGTACTAGGGTTAAAGCGAGTCTATGTGGGTAGATTGTATTGGGTTATATTGAGGAACAGTGGACGCAGGTTCCTTCAGGTTTGTGCTGTAAGGGAGACCCCAATGACGTCAGAGGACTTCCTCCTTCACCGGGGTCTTCCTAACTACTTGCCTAGCAGCTCTACTGTACGTCCAGCCAATAGGGTCAAATCTCTGTGGGGTACTCTTGGGGTTCGGCGGCCTCAGCGCAGCTGGTGTCGCCGGGGCTGAAGAAAGAAGATGCCGCCAAAGGGCTCTTTTAGAGCTGTCTGATGGGGGCACTTGTAATTGCCACAAGGGCCCTGATAGGGCCGGGAAGGGGTCCCGGTTCGAGCTGTGGCACCCCTAAGCCCCACAGGCTCTTGTTAGAGCCGCAAGGGCACTTGTAAGTGCTGCAAAGGCCCTGATAGGGCCAGGGAGGGGGGTCCCGGTTTAGCTGGGACCCCTTAACCCCAAAAGGACCTTCTCAGGAACCCGCTGGAGGGTCCCTCCACCCCTCCCAGCTGGCCCTTCCCCTCCCCACCAGAGGCGGGGAGGGGGCTTGGAGGGGCTGCTGGTGAGGGGGTGCTTGTTGCGGGTGGTCGCGACCACCTGCCCCTTCCCACACCCTTCTTAGCCTCCTTTTCTATATGTTCGCTGTGAGCGGGGATTTGGTGTTGGAGGGGCTGCTGGGAAGGGTCGGCGTGGGTGGTCACCGCCGCGGTGTGTGGTGAGGGCAGCGTGGGCATATGCCCGCTGCACCTCTTCACAGAGGCGACCACCTGCGGTGAGGTTTGCGTGCCTCCCTGGGCAGGTGCGACCACCCGCTGCGATCCAGGGGGGAATCTCGGCCGTTTTTCGTCATCCGGTCCCTGCTTCTTCCTTGTCCTCCCTGTGGACACTGGTAGGCGCAAGGTAATCCTTCCTTCCTCCACCCTCCTGAAATATACTTATGATCCTTTATTACCTCGGCTGTTTGCATAACCAGTAGACGCGTCTGTAATTGGCTGACACTCAGCCAATCACAGACACGCTGCCAGTCCAGCTCCTCTCTGCTGCTTTTAGCAAGTAGAGATCTGGGCAGACTGCTGAGGGAACGAGGAGTCGTAAGTATGTTTTTAAAAAACGAACATGATGGGTTGGGGGTGGGCTGAGTTAAGCCAGTACACTACAAAAAAATGATGCTAGGGTGGACATATACTTTAAATAATGAATTTTATGTTAAGGGAGAGAGTGGTGCCCATACTTTATAATAATACAACATTAGTTCATCCAGGCATCGCCTCTCCCAGTGTTATATTCTTTGTAAATAATGTCCCAAGCACACGTTGAATATGCAGTTAGCTCTTTACCACAAGATGGCTCTATGGGGAAAAATCCCGGGATTGTCTGTCATAAAGAAATCAGTCAAGTCAATTGCTGGTTGGTCTGCTGTTCAATACTCCTGATGGTTGGCTGCGTTTGAAGGTTGCACAGTTAAGGTAGCCATACATATATACAATTTTCTACCCGACCGAGCGCTCCCACGACCTTTGATCCTCCCCCGAGCCTTACCTTAGCTTCAAAGTTGCTGGCTTCCTCCTCCCGATGAGATCTCCTGGCTCATCAAATATAATTTCCAGTCACACAGCGCACGCGACCTCGCTACGTGCAGCCATGATGTCAGCGCACACGCGTCATGACGTCAATGCACGAACATGGTGACACAACCGCGCACGGGGGTGACGTAATCGCGCCGTGCAGGGTCGATCCGACGCTCCAACTTACATCACGTGCACATGGTGTGACTAAGGAAGAAGGATGAACCAGGAGATCCCGTTGGGGCGGAGCTGCTGATGCCAATATTCAGGAGGAGGAAGCCAGCAAGTTTGGAGCTAAGGTGGACTCTAGGGGAGGATAGAAGAATTTTTTTCCGCCAACTTTAGTTTTAAAGCCATAGCTTTTCACTAAACTACTGTTTTCTATGGTGTACATATCCTTTAACACAGACATATCCTTTAACACAGACATATCCTTTAACACAGACATATCCTTTAACACAGACATATCCTTTAACACAGACATATCCTTTAACACAGACATATCCTTTAACACAGACATATCCTTTAACACAGACATATCCTTTAACACGACTATCCTTTAACACAGACATACCTTTAAACAGACTATCCTTTAACACAGACATATCTTAACACAGACCTATCCTTTACACAGACCTATCCTTACACAACATATCCTTTAACACAGACCCATTTATAGTATACAGCACAAGGATTGTTAAGTGCAAATGCATCACTTACATTTTATAGTTATAGTATATAGTGTAGTATAGTAATGTAAGTAGATGTATAGTATTAGTATAGTATAGTATAGTAGATTATAGTATAGTATAGTATAATAGTGTATTATTGTAATAGAATAGTATAGTAATATAGTGTAGTAATAGTAATGTATCTATAGTCTCTGTAGTATAGTCCATAGTATCGTCCTCGTTAGTGTCTATCGTATAGTATCTAGTGTTTCTCGTTGCATCCGTCTCTCGTCTACTCGTGTGTTAGTCCTCCGCTCTGATCGTGTCTCTGTCCGTCTCGTTCTGTCTCTAGTGTCGTCTCGTGTGTCTCTTCGTTCTCGTGCTCTCGTCTCCGTACGTGTTCTGATCTCATCTCGTCTCTTTCGTCTCCCGTGTCGTCGTCGTCCTCGTCTCGTCTCTCTCCCTCTTCGTGTCTCGGTCCCGTGTCGTCTCGTCCTCTCTCGTCTCGTGCGTCTCGTCTCTCGTGTTCTCTGTCCTCGTCTCTGTCTGTCTCTCGTGTAGTCTCTGTCCTCGTCTCGTCTCTCAGTCGTCTCGTCTCGTTCGTCCTCGTCTCGTCTCGTCTCTCGTGTCGTCCCTCGTCGTCTCCTCTCGTCTCGTTCTCTGTCTCTCGTGTCGTCTCGTCCTCGTCTCTCTCTCGTCCTCTCTCCGTCCTCGTCTCTCGTGTCGCTCGTCCTCGTCCTCGTCTTCGTGGTCGTCTCGTCTCTCGTGTCGTCTCGTCCCCTCTCTCGTCTCTCGTGCGTCTCGTCCTCGTCCTCGTCTCGTCTCTCGTGTCGTCTCGTCCTCGTCTCGTCTCTCGTGTCGCTACGTCCTCGTCTCCGTCCCTTCGTGTCTTCTCGTCTCGTCTCGCTCTCGTGTCTTCTCGTCCTCGTCTCGTCCTCGTCTTCTCGTGTCTCTCGTGTCGTCTCGTCCTCGTCTCGTCTCTTCTGTCTTTCGTCCTCGTCTCGTCTCGTCTCTCGTGTCGTCTCGTCTCTCGTGTCGTCTCGTCCTCTCTCTCGTCTCTCGTGTCGTCTCTGTCCTCTCGTGTCCGTCTCTCGTCTCTCGTCTCGTCCCGTCTCTCGTCTCTCGTGCGTCTCTCGGTCCCTCCGTCGTTCCTCTCGTGTCGTCTCTCTCGTCTCTCTCGTGGTCGTCTTCGTCTGCGTCCTCGTCTCTCGTGTCAGTCCTCGTCCTCGTCGTCTCGTGTCGTCTCGTCGTCCTCGTCTCGTCTCTCGTGTCGTCTCGTCCTCGTCCGTCTCTCGTGTCGTCTCGTCCTCGTCGCGTCGTCTCTCTTCGTGTAGTTGTCTCGTCGTCTCGTCTCCGTCTCGTCTCTCGTGTCGTCTCGTCCCTTTTCGTCTTCGTGTCGTCTCGTCTCGTCGTCCCGTCTCGTCCTCGTCCTCGTCTCGTCTCGTCGTCTCGTGTCGTCTCGTCGTCTCGTCCTCGTCTCGTCTCTCGTTCGTCTGTCTCGTCTCGTCCTCTCGTCTCTCTGTCCTCGTCTCGTCTCGTCCTCGTGTCGTCTCGTACCTCGCCTCGTCCTCCGTCTCGTCGTGTCTCTCCTCTCGTCTCGTCTCTCGTGTCCGTCTCGTCCTGTCTCGTCTCGTCTCTCGTGGCGTCTCGTGTCGTCTGTCCTCGTCTCTGCTCGTCGTCTCGTCACTCCGTCTCGTGTCCTCGTCTCTCTCTTGTCGTCTCGTCCTCGTCTCGTCTCGTCCGTGTCGTCTCGTCCTCCCGTGTCGTCTCGTCCTCGTCTCGTCTCTCGATCGTCTCTCTCGTCAGTCTCTCTTCGTCCGTCCTCGTCGCTTGTCCTCGTCTCCGTCAGTGTATCTGTCCTGTCAGCTCCGTCCTCTCGTTGTCTCGTTCGTCTGCCGTCTCGTCTTCGTGTCGATCTCTCGTCCTACCGTCTCCCGTCCTCGTCTCTCCGTCCCCCTCAATCGGCTCGTCCGTCCTCGTCCTCGTTCGCTCGTCCTCTCGTTCTGCGTCTCGTCTCCGTCTCGTCTCGTCTCTCTCGTGTCCTCGTCCTTCTCGTCTCTCTGCTCGTCTCGTCCTCGTCCGGGTCTCTCGTCTCGTCTCCGTCTCGTCGCCTCTCTCTCCGTCTCATCGTCTCGTCTCGTTTCCTCTCGTGTCTCGTCCCTCGTCCGTCTCTCGTGTCCAGTCGTTCGTCTCTCGTCCCGTCTCGTCCTCTCTGCGTCTACTCTCCGTACTCGTCCTCGATCACCGTCTCTCGTTCGCTCTCGTCTCTCTCTGTCCGTCTGTCCTCGTCTCGTCCTCGTCTACTCGTGTCGTCTCTCCCTCTCGTCGTCTCTCGTGTCGTCCCTCCTGTCTCGTCGTTCTCTGTCCCTTCTCGTCCTCTCTAGTGCGGTCGTCTCGTCTCTCTGTCTCTCGTAGTCTCCTCGTGCCTCGTCTCGTTCGTTCCTGTCGTCGTGCGTCTCGTTCTAGTCTCCGTCTCTCGTCTCGTCTCGTCTCTCGTGTCTCAGCTCGTCGCTCGTCTCTCTGTCGTCTCGTCTCTGTGGCTCGTCTCGTCTACGTGTCGTCTCGGGTCTCGTCTCATCTGTCTCGTCCCGTCCTCGTCTCTCGCATCTCGCTGTCGTCTCGTCTCCTCCCCGTGTCTCTCGTCCTCGTCTCCGTCTCGTCGTACCGTGTCGTCTCTCTGTTCTCTCGTGTCGTCTCGTCCCGCTCCGTCTGCGTGTCTCTCTCCCGTCAGTCGTCTCGTCTCAGTCCTCTCGTGTCGTCTCGTCATCGTTCCGTCGGTCATCGTGTCTCTCGGTCCGTAGTCCTCGTGTCGTTCTCCGTCTCGTCTCCGGCTCTCGTCTCTCTGTCCGCAGTGTCGTCCGTCTCTGGTACTCGTCTGTGTCCGTCCTCGTCTCGTCGCGTCTCGTCTCTCGTCTCGTCTCGTCTCATTGGTCAGTCTCCTTCTCTCGTGTCCAGTCTCGTCTCGATGTCGTCGCGTGTCTCGTCCTCGTCCTCTCGTGTCGTCTCGTCCCTCTACTCGATCCTCTAGTGTCGTCTCGTCCTCGTCCCTCGTCTCTCGTGTCGTCGCGTCTCGTGTCTCGTCTCTCGTGTCGTCTCGCCTCAGTCTTCGTCCTCGTCTCGTCTTTGTATGAGGTGTCCACTGTCCTCTGACATGTTCTATTGGTGAACAATGCCCAGTAGTTTATTGTATGCCCGTTAATGTTTTATACACAGTAATCATCTCCCCACGCAAGCGCCTTTTCTCCATCGTACTAATGTAACTTTTCCAGTCTCTCTTCATATTCAAGCTCCCCCAATCCCCTATTAATTTAGTTGCCCTTCTCTGAACCTTTTCATTTCAAAGATGTCCTTTTTTGTACACAGGATTCCAAAATTGCACATGCATATTCCAATGAGGCCTACCAATGCTTTGTAAAAGGGAGAATTACATTTCCTCCCTTGAATCCATACCTCTTTTATACAAGACAATCCATTCTGGCTCTGGCTGTTGCCGCCTGGCACTGCTTGCTACCTTTAAGTTGTTATCCACAAAACTCCAAGATCCCTTTCCAACAGGATTCACTTAACACAGAGCCATTTATAGTATAAGTAGCACAAGGATTTTTAAGTCCAAAATGCATCACCTTCCATTTATCAACATTGAATCTCATCTGCCACTTAGCAGCCCATGTGACAATCTATCTAGATCCCCTGTAACGATTGCACATCCTCTGAATTTTTAATGGTCACAAAGTTTGTGTCGTCAGCAAACACAGAAACCTTGCTGACAATACCCACTTCCAAATCATTAATAAAAGATTAAATAGAAGCGGCCCCAACCAGAACCCTGTGGCCCCCACTTAGCCTTTAGTCCATAATGATGAAGCCCCATTTACAACTACTCTCTGTATCCTATTCATTAACCAATTTTATCATGTACAATGTGACTCCCCAGACCAACAGACCTAGCTTATCATTAGTGCCTATGGGGGACTGTATCAAAAGCCTTTGCAAAATCCAAGTAAACTACATCTACTGCTATGTCCACCCTCATACTGTACTGTCTAAGGGAAACAATATGGCAGCTCCCACCCATATGTATAAATATAAATATACAGAGAAGGAATGTTCTGTACACACAATAAGCTATACCCTCATACTGTACTGTCTAAGGGAAACACTATGGCAGCTCCCACCCATATGTATAAATATACAGAGATATTACATTCTTTGTACACATTTTCCCAGTAAGTAAGTGCTCAAGGGGACGTTCGGTCTTGACAGATAGTCCAGGCAGTTGGTCGATATTTCAAAGCTGATTTTTCTTTTGATCAACCACTAACACTGACCCCAGAGATATGAACCAGACAAACTCCCCATTGATTCAACCACAGGATGGGATGGGAAGAATATTTCCTTAAAGCCTATAATAATATATATATACACACCGGGGATTCCAAGGGATTCAGTCAATTTCCATGAAAATTGGTAGAAGGAGAGGGATAAAAATGAGTGTACATAGTAGAGTGCCTTCAGCTAATAAAATTATTGTACATAGTAGAGTGCCTTCAGCCAATAAAATTATTGTACATAGTAGAGTGCCATCAGCTAATAAAATTATTGTACATAGTAGAGTGCCTTCAGCTAATAAATTATTGTACATAGTAGAGTGCCTTCAGCTAAAAAAATTATTGTACATAGTAGAGTGCCTTCAGCTAATAAAATTATTGTACATAGTAGAGTGCCTTCAGCTAATAAAATTATTGTACCATGAGAGAGTGCCTCAGCTAATAAAATATTGTACATAGTAGAGTGCCTTCAGCAATAAAATTATTGTACATAGTAGAGTGCCTTCAGCTAATAAAATTATTGTACATAGTAGAGTGCCTTCAGCCAATAAAATTATTGTACATAGTAGAGTGCCTTCAGCCAATAAAATTATTGTACATAGTAGAGTGCTTCAGCTAATAAAATTATTGTACATAGTAGAGTGCCTTCAGCACATAAAATTATTGTACATAGTAAGAGTGCTTCAGCCAATAAAATTATTGTACATAGTAGAGTGCCTCAGCAATAAAATTTCATAGTAGAGTGCCTCAGCATAAATTATTGTCATAGTAGAGTGCCTCAGCCAATAAAATTATTGAATAGTAGAGAGTGCCTTCAGCAATAAAATTATTGTACATAGTAGAGTGCCTCAGCCAATAAATTATTGTACATAGTAGAGTGCCTAGCTAATAAATTATTGTACATAGTAGAGGCCTTCAGCAATAAAATTATTGTACATAGTAGAGTGCCTCAGCCAATAAATTATTGTACATAGTAGAGTGCCTCAGCCAAAAATTATTGTACATAGTAGAGTGCCATCAGCTAATAAAATTATGTACATAGTAGAGTGCCTTCAGCCAATAAATTATTGTACATAGTAGAGTGCCTTCAGCCAATAAAATATTTGACATAGTAGAGTGCCTTCAGCTAAAAAATTATGTACATAGTAGAGTCCTTCAGCCAATAAAATTATTGTACATGTAGAGTGCCTTCAGCTAATAAAATTATGTACATAGTAGAGTGCCTTCAGCTAATAAAATTATGTACATAGTAAGTGCCTTCAGCATAAAAATTGTACATAGTAGAGTGCTCACAATAAATTATTGTACTAGTAGAGTGCCTTCAGCTAATAAAATTATTGTCATAGTAGAGTGCCTTCAGCAAAAATTATTGTACATAGTAGAGTGCCTCAGCCAATAAAATTATTGTACATAGTAGAGTGCCTTCAGCTAATAAAATTATTGTACATAGTAGAGTGCCTCAGTAATAAAATTATTGTACATAGTAGAGTGCCTCAGCTAATAAAATTATTGTACATAGTAGAGTGCCTTCAGCTAATAAAAATTATTGTACTAGTAGAGTGCCTTCAGCTAATAAAAATTATTGTACATAGTAGAGTGCCTTCAGCTAATAAAATGAGTGTCATCAGTAGAGTGCCTTCAGCTAATAAAATTATTGTACATAGTAGAGTGCCTTCAGCTAATAAAATTATTGTACATAGTAGAGTGCCTTCAGCTAATAAAATTATTGTACATGTAGAGTGCCATCAGCTAATAAAATTATTGTACATAGTAGAGTGCCATCAGCTAATAAAATTATTGTACATAGTAGAGTGCCATCAGCTAATAAAATTATTGTACATAGTAGAGTGCCATCAGCTAATAAAATTATTGTACATAGTAGAGTGCCATCAGCTAATAAAATTATTGTACATAGTAGAGTGCCATCAGCTAATAAAATTATTGTACATAGTAGAGTGCCTTCAGCTAATAAAATTATTGTACATAGTAGAGTGCATCAGCTAATAAATTATTGTACATAGTAGAGTGCCTAGCTAAAAAATTACATAGTGAGTGCCTCAGCTAATAAAATATTGTACTAGTAGAGTGCCTTCAGCAATAAAATTGTTACATAGTAGATGCTCAGCTAATAAAATTATTGTACATAGTAGAGTGCCATCAGCTAATAAAATTATTGTACATAGTAGAGTGCCTTCAGCCAATAAAATTATTGTACATAGTAGAGTGCCTTCAGCTAATAAATTATGTACATGTAGAGTGCCTTCAGCTAATAAAATTAGTACATAGTAGAGTGCCTTCAGCCAATAAAATTATTGTACATAGTAGAGTGCCTTCACAGCAATAAAATTATGTACATATAGTAGAGTGCCATCAGCTAATAAAAATTATTGTACATAGTAGAGTGCCTTCAGCCAATAAAAAATTATTGTACATAGTAGAGTGCCTCAGCCAATAAAATATTGTACATAGTAGAGTGCCTCAGCCAATAAAATTATTGTACATAGTAGAGTGCCCTTCAGCTAATAAAAATTTTGTACATAGTAGAGTGCCTTCAGCTAATAAATTATTGTACATAGTAGAGTGCTCAGCAATAAAATTATGTACATAGTAGAGTGCCTTCAGCTAATAAAATTATTGTACATAGTAGAGTGCCTTCAGCTAATAAAATTATTGTACATAGTAGAGTGCCATCAGCCATAAAATTATTGTACATAGTAGAGTGCCTTCAGCTAATAAAATTATTGTACATAGTAGAGTGCCTTCAGCTAATAAAATTATTGTACATAGTAGAGTGCCTTCAGCTAATAAAATATTTACATAGTAGAGTGCCTCAGTAATAAAATTATTGTACATAGTAGAGTGCCATCAGCTAATAAAATATGTACATAGTAGAGTGCCTTCAGCTAATAAAATTATTGTACATAGTAGAGTGCCTTCAGCAATAAAATTATGTTACATAGTAGAGTGCCTTCAGCTAATAAAATATATTGTACATAGTAGAGTGCCTTCAGCAATAAAATATTGCATAGTAGAGTGCCTTCAGTAATAAATTATTGTACATAGTAGAGTGCATCAGCCAATAAAATTATGTACATAGTAGAGTGCCTTCAGCTAATAAAATTATTGTACATAGTAGAGTGCCTTCAGCAATAAATTATTGTACATAGTAGAGTGCCTTCAGCTAATAAAATATTGTCATAGTAGAGTGCCATCAGCAATAAAATTATTGTACATAGTAGAGTGCCTTCAGCTAATAAAATTATTGTACATAGTAGAGTGCCATCAGCCAATAAAATTATTGTACATAGTAGAGTGCCTTCAGCTAATAAAATTATTGTACATAGTAGAGTGCCTTCAGCCAATAAAATTATTGTACATAGTAGAGTGCTTTCAGCTAATAAAATTATTGTACATAGTAGAGTGCCTTCAGCCAATAAAATTATTGTACATAGTAGAGTGCCTTCAGCCATAAATATTGTACATAGTAGAGTGCCTTCAGCTAATAAAATTATTGTACATAGTAGAGTGCCTCAGCTAATAAAATTATTGTACATAGTAGAGTGCCTTCAGCCAATAAAATTATTGTACATAGTAGAGTGCCTTCAGCCAATAAAATTATTGTACATAGTAGAGTGCCTTCAGCTAATAAAATTATTGTACATAGTAGAGTGCTCAGCCAATAAAATATTTACATAGTAGAGTGGCCTTCAGCTAATAAAATTATTGTAATAGTAGAGTGCCATCAGCCAAAAATTATTGTATACATGTAGAGTGCCTCAGCTAATAAAATTATTGTTCATAGTAGAGTGCCTTCCGCTATAAATTATTGTACATAGTAGAGTGCCTTCAGCCAATAAATATTGTACATAGTAGAGTGCCTTCAGCTAATAAAATTATTGACATAGTAGAGGCCTAGCTAATAAAATTATTGTACATAGTAGAGTGCCTTCAGCTAATAAATGTATTGTACATAGTAGAGTGCCTTCAGCAATAAAATTATTGTACATAGTAGAGTGCCTTCAGCCAAAAAATTATTGTACATAGTAGAGTGCCATCAGCTAATAAATTATTGTACATAGTAGAGTGCCTTAGCTAATAAAATTATGTACATAGTAGAGTGCCTCAGCTAATAAAATTTTGGACATAGTAGAGTGCCTTCAGCTAATAAAATTATTGTACATAGTAGAGTGCCTTCAGCCAATAAAATTATTGTACAAGTAGAGTGCCTTCAGCTAATAAAATTATTGACATAGTAGAGTGCCTTCAGCTAATAAAATTGACATGTAGAGTGCCTTCAGCTAATAAATTATTGTACTATAGGATGCCTTCAGCATAAAATTATTGTACATAGTAGAGTGCCTCAGCTAATAAAATTATTGTACATAGTAGAGTGCCTTCAGCAATAAAATTATTGTTACATAGTAGAGTGCCTTCAGCTAATAAAATTATTGTACATAGTAGAGTGCCTTCAGCCAATAAAATTATTGTACATAGTAGAGTGCCTTCAGCCAATAAAATTATTGTACATAGTAGAGTGCCTTCAGCCAATAAAATTATTGTACATAGAGAGTGCCTTCAGCCAATAAAATTATTGTACATAGTAGAGTGCCATCAGCCAATAAAATTATTGTACATAGTAGAGTGCCTCAGCTAATAAAATTATTGTACATAGTAGAGTGCCTTCAGCCAATAAAATTATTGTACATAGTAGAGTGGATCAGCCAATAAAATTATTGTACATAGTAGAGTGCCTCAGCCAATAAAATTATTGTACAAGTAGAGTGCCTTCAGCCAATAAAATTATTGTACATAGTAGAGTGCCTTCAGCTAATAATTATTGTACATAGTAGAGTGCCTTCAGCCAATAAAATTATTGTACATAGTAGAGTGCCTTCAGCTAATAAAATTATTGTACATAGTAGAGTGCCTTCAGCCAATAAAATTATTGTACATAGTAGAGTGCCTTCAGCTAATAAAATTATTGCTACATGTAGAGTGCCTTCAGCTAATAAAATTATTGTACATAGTAGAGTGCCTTCAGCTAATAAAATTATTGTACATAGTAGAGTGCCTTCAGCCAATAAAATTATTGTACATAGTAGAGTGCCTTCAGCTAATAAAATATTGTTACATAGTAGAGTGCCTTCGTATAAAATTTTGTACATAGTAGAGTGCCATCAGCTAATAAAATTATTGTACATAGTAGAGTGCCTTCAGCTAATAAAATTATTGTACATAGTAGAGTGCCTTCAGCTAATAAAATTATTGTACATAGTAGAGTGCCATCAGCTAATAAATTATTGTACATAGTAGAGTGCCTTCAGCCAATAAAATGATTGTACATAGTAGAGTGCCATTCAGCTAATAAAATTATTGTACATAGTAGAGTGCCTTCAGCTAATAAAATTATTGTACATAGTAGAGTGCCATCAGCCAATAAAATTATTGTACATAGTAGAGTGCCTTCAGCTAATAAATATTGTACATAGTAGAGTGCCATCAGCTAATAAAATTATTGTACATAGTAGAGTGCCTTCAGCTAATAAAATTATTGTACATAGTAGAGTGCCATCAGCTAATAAAATTATTTGTACATAGTAGAGTGCCTTCAGCTAATAAAATTATTGTACATAGTAGAGTGCCTCAGCCAATAAAATTATTGTACATAGTAGAGTGCCTTCACCAATAAAAATTATTGTACATAGTAGGTGCCTTCAGCCATAAAATTATTGTACATAGTAGGTGCCTTCCAATAAAAATATTGTACATAGTAGAGTGCCTTCAGCCAATAAAATTATTGTACATAGTAGATGGCCTTCAGTAATAAATTATTGTACATAGTAGAGTGCCTTCAGCCAATAAAAATTTGTACATAGTAGAGTGCCTTCAGCCAATAAAATTATTGTACATAGTAGAGTGCCTCAGCCAATAAAATTATTGTACATAGTAGGTGCCTTCAGCATAAATATTGTACATAGAGAGTGCCTCAGCCAATAAAAATTTTGTACATAGTAGAGTGCCTTCAGCAATAAAATATTGTCATAGTAGAGTGCCTCAGCTAAAAAATTATTGTACATAGTAGAGTGCTCAGAATAAAATTATGTACATAGTAGGTGCCTTCGCCATAAAAATTGTACATAGTAGAGTGCCTTCAGCTAATAAAATTATTGTACATAGTAGAGCGCATTCAGCTAATAAAATTATTGTACATAGTAGAGTGCCTTCAGCCAATAAAATTATTGTACATAGTAGAGTGCCATCAGCCAATAAAATTATTGTACATAGTAGAGTGCCTTCAGCCATAAAAATTATTGTACATAGTAGAGTGCCTTCAGCTAATAAAATTATTGTACATAGTAGAGTGCCATCAGCCAATAAAATTATTGTACATAGTAGAGTGCCTCAGCTAATAAAATTATTGTACATAGTAGAGTGCCTTCAGCCAATAAAATTATTGTACATAGTAGAGTGCCTTCAGCTAATAAAATGAGTGTACATAGTAGAGTGCCTTCAGCCAATAAAATTATTGTACATAGTAGATGCCTTCAGCCAATAAAATTATTGTACAAGTAGAGTGCCTTCAGCTAATAAAATTATTGTACATAGTGAGTGCCTTCAGCAATAAAATTATTGTACGATAGTAGAGTGCCATCAGCCAATAAAATTATTGTACATAGTAGAGTGCCTTCAGTAATAAAATTATTGTACATAGTAGAGTGCCTTCAGCAATAAAATTATTGTACATAGTAGAGTGCCTTCAGCAAAAAATTATTGTACATAGTAGATGCCTTCAGCTAAAAAATTATTGTACATAGTAGAGTGCCTTCAGCTAATAAAATTATGTACATAGTAGAGTGCCTTCCAATAAAATTATTGTACATAGTTAGAGGTGCCTTCAGCTAATAAAATTATTGTAATAGTAGAGTGCCTTCAGCCAATAAAAATTATTGTACATAGTAGAGTGCCATCAGCTAATAAAATTATTGTACATAGTAGAGTGCCATCAGCAATAAAATTATTGTACATAGTAGAGTGCCTTCAGAATAAAATTATTGTACTAGTAGATGTGCCTTCAGCTAATAAAATTATTGTACATAGTAGAGTGCCTCAGCCAATAAAATTATGACATAGTAGAGTGCCTTCATAATAAAATTATTGTACATAGTAGAGTGCCTTCAGCTAATAAAATTATTGTACATAGTAGAGTGCCTTCAGCCAATAAAATTATTGTACATAGTAGAGTGCCTTCAGCTAATAAAATTATTGTACATAGTAGAGTGCCTTCAGCTAATAAAATATTGTACATAGTAGAGTGCCTCAGCCAATAAATTATTGTACATGTAGAGGGCCTTCAGCATAATAATAAAATTATGTACATAGTAGAGTGCCTTCAGCCAATAAAATTATTGTACATAGTAGAGTGCCATCAGCTAAAAAATTATTGAATAGTAGAGTGCCTTCAGCAATAAAATTATGTACATAGTAGAGTGCCTCAGCCATAAAATTATTGTACATAGTAGAGTGCTTCAGCAATAAAATATTGTACATAGTAGAGTGCCTTCAGCTAATAAAATTGATGTACATAGTAGAGTGCCATTCAGCCAATAAAATATTATTGTACATAGTAGAGTGCTTCAGCTATAAAATTATTTGTACATAGTAGAGTGCCATCAGCAATAAAATTATTGTACATAGTAGAGTGCCTTCAGCAATAAAATTATGTACATAGTAGAGTGCCTCAGCAATAAAATTATTGTACATAGTAGAGTGCCTTCAGCCATAAAATTATTGTACATAGTAGAGTGCCTTCAGCCAATAAATTATTGTACAAGTAGAGTGCCTTCAGCTAATAAAATATTGTACATAGTAGAGTGCCTTCAGCAATAAATTATTGTACATAGTAGAGTGCCTTCAGCTAATAAAATTATTGTACATAGTAGGTGGCATCAGCAATAAAATTATTGTACATAGTAGAGTGCCTTCAGCCAATAAAATTATTGTACATAGTAGAGTGCCTCAGCTAATAAAATATTGTACATAGTAGAGTGCCTCAGCCAATAAAATTATTGTACATAGTAGAGTGCCTTCAGACATAAAATATGTACTAGTAGATGCCTCAGCCAATAAATTATGTACATGTAGAGTGCCTTCAGCTAATAAATTTTGTACATAGTAGAGTGCCTTCAGCTAATAAAATTAGTGACATAGTAGAGGGCCTCAGCTAATAAAATTATTGTACATAGTAGAGTGCCTTCAGCTAATAAAATATTGTACATAGTAGGTGCCATTAATAAATTATTGTACATAGTAGAGTGCCATCAGCTAATAAAATATTGTACATAGTAGAGTGCCTCAGCTAATAAAATTATTGTACATAGTAGAGTGCCTTCAGCTAATAAAATTAATGTACATAGTAGAGTGCCTTCAGTAATAAAATTAATATGTACATAGTAGAGAGTGCCTTCAGCTATAAAAATTATTGTACATAGTAGAGTGCCATTCAGCTAAAAAATTAATGTCAATAGTAGAGTGCCTTCAGCTAATAAAATTATTGTACATAGTAGAGTGCCATCAGTAATAAAAATTATTGTACAATAGTAGAGTGCCTCAGCTAATAAATTATTGTACATAGTAGAGTGCCTTCAGCTAATAAAATTATTGTACATAGTAGAGTGCCTTCAGCTAATAAAATTATTGTACATAGTAGAGTGCCTTCAGCTAATAAAATTATTGTACATAGTAGAGTGCCTTCAGCTAATAAAATTATTGTACATAGAGAGTGCCACTAGCTAATAAATTATGTACATAGTAGAGTGCCTTCAGCTAATAAAATTATTGTACATAGTAGAGTGCCTTCAGCCAATAAAATTATTGTACACATGTAGAGTGCCTCAGCTAATAAAATTGTACTAGTAGAGTGCCTAAAGAATTCAGCCAATAAAATTATTGTACAGTTAGAGTGCCTTCAGCCAATAAAATTATTGTACATAGAGAGTGCCTTCAGCTAATAAAAATTATTGTACATATAAGAGTGCCTTCAGCCAATAAAATTATTTACATAGTAGAGTGCCTTCAGCCAATAATATATGTACATAGTAGAGTGCCTTCAGCTAATAAAATTATTGTACATAGTAGAGTGCCTTCAGCCAATAAAATTATTGTACATAGTAGAGTGCCATCAGCAATAAAAAATTATTGTACATAGTAGAGTGCCTTCAGCCAATAAAATTATTGTACATAGTAGAGTGCCATCAGCTAATAAAATTATTGTACATAGTAGAGTGCCTTCAGCTAATAAAAAATTGTACATAGTAGAGTGCCTTCAGCTAATAAAATTATTGTACATAGTAGAGTGCCATCAGCTAATAAAATTATTGTACATAGTAGAGTGCCTTCAGCTAATAAAATTATTGTAACTAGTAGAGTGCCATCAGCCAATAAAATTATTGTACATAGTAGAGTGCCTTCAGCCAATAAAATTATTGTACATAGTAGAGTGCCTTCAGCTAATAAAATTATGTTTACATAGTAGAGTGCATCAGTAATAAAATTATTGTACATAGTAGAGTGCCTTCAGCTAATAAAATTATTGTACATAGTAGAGGGCCTCAGCCAATAAAATTATTGTACATAGTAGAGTGCCTCAGCCAATAAAATTATTGTACATAGTAGAGTGCCTCAGCTAATAAATATTGTACATAGTAGAGTGC
Source organism: Hymenochirus boettgeri (assembly GCA_019447015.1). Taxonomy (NCBI): domain Eukaryota; kingdom Metazoa; phylum Chordata; class Amphibia; order Anura; family Pipidae; genus Hymenochirus; species Hymenochirus boettgeri. The sequence continues at coordinate 97,345,313 of CM033476.1, read as the reverse complement.
CTTCAGCTAATAAAATTATTGTACATAGTAGAGTGCCTTCAGCCAATAAAATTATTGTACATAGTAGAGTGCCTTCAGCCAATAAAATTATTGTACATAGTAGAGTGCCATCAGCCAATAAAATTATTGTACATAGTAGAGTGCCATCAGCAATAAAATTATTGTACATAGTAGAGTGCCTTCAGCCAATAAAATTATTGTACATAGTAGAGTGCCTTCAGCCAATAAAAATTATTGTACTAGTAGAGTGCCTCAGCAATAAAATTATTGTACATAGTAGAGTGCCTTCAGCTAATAAATTATTGTACATAGTAGAGTGCCTCAGCAATAAAATTATTGTACATAGTAGAGTGCTCAGCACTAAAATTAATGTGACATAGTAGAGTGCCTTCAGCTAATAAAATTATTGTACATAGTAAGATGCCATCAGCCAATAAAAAATATTGTACATAGTAGAGTGCCATCAGCCAATAAAATTATTGTACATAGTTGAGTGCCTTCAGCTAATAAAATTATTTGTACACAGTAGAGTGCCTTCAGCTAATAAAAATTTTGTACATAGTAGAGTGCCTCAGTAATAAAATTATGTATTGATATGTATGTAGGTGCCTTCAGCTAATAAATATATGTACATAGTAGGTGCCAGCCAATAAAATTATTGTACTAGTAGAGTGCCATCAGCCAATAAATATTATTAGCAAGTAGAGTGCCTTAGCTAATAAAAAATTGTACACAGTAGAGTGCCTTCAGCCAATAAATTTATGTACTAGTATAGAGTGCTTCAGCCAATAAAATTATTGTACACATGTAGAGTGCCTTCAGCCAATAAAATTATTGTACATAGTAGAGTGCTTCAGCCAATAAAATTATGATTCTAAGTATAGAGACCTTCAGCCAATAAAAATGATTGTTCATAGTAGAGTGCCTTCAGCCAATTAAAATGAGTGTTCATAGTAGAGTGCTTTCAGCCAATAAAAATATTGCTCATAGAAGAGATCCTTCAGCCAATAAAAATGAGTGTTCATAGTAGAGTGCCTTCAGCCAATAAAAATGATTGTTCATAGTAGAGTGCCTTCAGCCAATTAAAATGAGTGTTCATAGTAGAGTGCCTTCAGCCAATTAAAATGAGTGTTCTGCTGTTTTAGGTAGACCAATTTGTTGATGTCATTGCTAATGAAGATCAGTAACAAATGAAATATATTCTAATATTTATGAACCATTTGCAGTTTCAGATACAGTGATCTTGCTGCTAGTGGGTAATAAATTCTCCCAGTACAAGGTTATTAGAACTTTTCCAACCCTTTTCTACCCCCATATCCTGCAGTCGTGTGCACGTTTAATACCTTACACTGTTTTATGGCAAAGTAAACCATTTTTGTTTAATTGGAAGATCTCTATCAATATGGTACATTGTGGCCCAACATCAGGCTGGGAATAGTCAGTAATTAGACGTGGAGGGAAGCCAACAAGCACCTGAATTCACAGACGCCCATCGCGATAAGAACATTTTCAGTGAATTCCAAGGTTATGAATTAATTTTGAACATATGCAAAGAAACAACTCGATTGGATAATCAGAAAATGAAAATCTCTGCCATAGAGGCAATGGCTGCAAATCGGGAATAATATCTCAGGGGCTCAGTTAAAGGGACCGGTATTCCACATGGGCTGAGACACATTGGAAGGAATTTGTATCAGATGTTACTAGAAAGATTAACCATCCAATCCCATAATAAAGGAAATCATTATTATTTTCTTCCCTTCTTACTGGTAGAATCTTCATTGTCCAATAGTAATTTGTGGTTACCCCAGTCTGTACACAACATTTCCGCCCCCAATATGTATCAGTGCAGTACAGGGTATAGGCAACGTTTCAGAGCATTCCCCGAAACGTTGTGTTTTGTGTGATGCAGATAAAAGGAATCGCCTGATTACAGTGTGCACCCCCCAGTCTGATACAGTTGCACCCCCAGTCTGATTACAGTGTGCACCCCCCAGTCCTGATTACAGTGTGCACCCCCCAGTCCTGATTACAGTGTGCACCCCCCAGTCCTGATTACAGTGTGCACCCCCCAGTCCTGATTACAGTGTGCACCCCCCAGTCCTGATTACAGTGTGCACCCCCCAGTCCTGATTACAGTGTGACACCCCCAGTCCTGATTACATGGTACACCCCCTCGTCATGATTACAAGTGTGCACACCCCCCAGTCCTGAGACAGTGTGCACCCCCAGTCCTGATTACAGTGTGAACCCCCAGTCCTGTTACAGTGTCACCCCAGTCCTGATTAGTGTGCACCCCCCAGTCCTGATTACAATGTGCACCCCCAGTCCTGATTACAATGTGCACCCCCAGTCCTGATTACAATGTGCACCCCCAGTCCTGATTACAATGTGCACCCCAGTCCTGATTACAGTGTGCACCCCAGTCCTGATTACAGTGTGCACACAAGTCCTGATTACAGTGTGCACCCAAGTCATTGATTACGTGTGCAAACCCCTAGCCTGATTTACAGTGTGCACCCAGTGTCTGATTACAGATGTGCCACCCCTAGTCCGATAACAATGTGCAACCCCAGTCCTGATAAGTGTGCACCCCAGTCCTGATACAGTGTGCACCCCTAGTCCGATTACAGTGTGGCACCCCTAGTCCTGATTACAATGTGCACACCCTAGTCCTGATTACAAGATGTGCACCCCTAGTCCTGATTACAGTGTCCCCAGTCTGATTACAGGAGTGCACCCAGTCCTCAATACAAGTGTGTACCCCCTAGTCCTGATTACAGTGTGCACCCCCTAGTCCTGATTACAAGTGACCCCTACAGTCACTTGCTCAGTGGCACCCCAGTCCATATACAGTGTGCACCCCTGTCCTATTACAATGTGACCTAGCCTGATTACAGTGTGCCCCTAGTCCTGATTACAGTGGCACCCAGTCCTTGACTGGATTACAGTGTGCACCCCCTAGTCCTGTCAGTTGCACAATGTGCACCCACTTCAGTCCTTGATTACACCGAGTGGATCACCCAGTCACCTCATATACAGTGTGCACCCCTATGTCCACTGATTACAGTGTGCACCCCCTAGTCCTGATTACAGTGTGCACCCCCTAGTCCTGATTACAGTGTGCACCACAGTCCTGATTACAGTGTGCACCCCAGTCCTGATTACAGTGTGCACCCCCTAGTCCTGATTACAGTGTGCACCCCAGTCTGATTTACTGATGTGACAACCCAAGTCCTGATACAAGTGTGCACCCCAGTCTGATTACAGTGTGCACCCCAGTTCTGATTACAGTGTGCACCCCAGTCTCTGGATTACAAGTGTGCACCCCCAGTCCTGAATTACAGTGTGCACCCCATCCTGATTACAGTGTGCACCCCTACATCCTGATGTTACAAGTCAGTGTGCACACCCAGTCCTGAATACAGTGTGACCCCAGTCTGATTACAGTGTGCACCCCAGTCTGATTACAGTGTGCACCCCAGTCCTGATACAGTGGACCCCGTCCTGAGTCAGTGTGCACCCCCAGTCCTGATTACAATGTGCACCCCCAGTCCTGATTACAGTGTGCACCCCAGTCCGCTAAAGTGTGCAACCCAGTCACCTGCATACACGTTGTGCACCCCAGTCCTGAATACAGTGTGCACCCCAGTCCTGATTACAGTGTGCACCCCAGTACTGATTACAGTGTGCACCCCAGTCCTGATTACAGTGTGCACCCCAGTCCTTTTGTTGCTTGTGCTATAGCTGGTCGCTGGTAGAGGACCGACTGGGGTAGCATTATTGATTATTTTCGGCTAATAGCCACAGAGTGTGCCTGGGTATAGTCGAGATGTAGAGAGCAATGGTTCAGTCCATCACTAATTGTTTAAACGTGTTCAGGTGACGTTTAATAATGCTCCGGAATACTATATTTTTAGCCTAAAATGGACATTATTATTGCTGCTGCTTCTCCTATGTTTCCCAAGCTCCTCTGCTTCTGGTTGCACCTCCCCGTGAGCCAAATCTTTATATGGCACAATCTCCATAGCATTGAACAAGGTTAATGTCACCACCACCAAAGGACCATGGGAAACAGGAATAGAGAAAGCACTTGTAATAATTGGAATGGTAAAATACGTATCCAATTAGCGAATTCCTTTGAGTTGTTGGAATGTTGAGCGTTGAGTCTGGAGATGGCCGTGTGGGGATCTGTCCACGTGGAGAGTCAATGGGCAGGTGTATGTGTGACTGATTACAATGCTTTGTGTCTACTGAGGGGCCATTAATCTAACCTGTCCATTCCTCTGGCTATTGACCTTAGTGGGATTTATGGTTTCCAGTCAAAGGACCAATGTTGAAAGCCCCTGATAAACAGCGATGGGGCATCTCAACACATAACTCAGGGAGGTCACCACCCAACTGGACAGGTTTACAGCACATGCTGGTGTGGACCAGTTCCATGGGGTGTTTGGTTAGCACCTGTGTATCAGCAGCCATGGGCCATGTACAGGCCAATATAAATGAAGGTGTATATATGAAATATACAGTAGACAAGGCACTGAGCTGGGTTCCCTCCTATTACTGCAGGTCCTTTGGAGAGAGGAAGGATGGGCACTGCCCCATGAACATGATAGAGCAATAAAGGGAAAGCAAAGTACAATCTAGAAATATATACACCAAATATTCAGACTAAAAGGTGCAGTAACTTGTCTCCTCTTATCTTTATCGCCTCCTGCTGGAAACCTGGTTTATTGCACCTGCCGTACTGGTGTAGTCTGGTTTATGATAATACCTTTAAAGATAGACCAGCCACGGGTTCAATTTGACCGATATTCCAACCCAACAGACTAACTTTCTGTAACTGAATGGCCACAATTGAAGTGTGGCTGATACCACGGCCTATTGACGGATTTGCCTTGTTTTTACCAATATTTGATAAAATTGGAAGAGATAGAGAAATATTTCCGACAGCCATATATTACGTGGGCCATTGGACTGAAATATTGACCCTAATCACCTGTATATAATCTGTATATAACAACACAGGACTGTAGATAAAAGGGGAAGTATAAGCATCGATCTATAAACAGTGGTATCTCCAAGCCCCTGTAACGTGGAGCATCCTATGAACCATTGGATAAAAGTCATCCTATCCGTTCATTAATTAAAGAAAAGGCGGTAAAGACACTAACTTTGTTATTGTCTGTCAAAGCTACAATAAACCTCCCATTATAACCATAGACTGGTCATTTCTATGTCAGAGGGCAAAGCTACAATAAACCTCCCATTATAACCATAGACTGGTCATTTCTATGTCAAGGGCAAAGCTACAATAAACTCCCATTAAACCATAGACTGGTCATTTCTATGTCGAGGCAAAGCTACAATAAACCTCCCATATATCATAGATGGTCATTTCTATGTCGAGGGCAAAGCTACATAAACTCCCATTATAACATAGACTGGTCATTTCTATGTCAGAGGGCAAAGCTACAATAAACCTCCCATTATAACCATAGACTGGTCATTTCTATGTCAGAGGGCAAAGCTACAATAAACCTCCCATTATAACCATAGACTGGTCATTTCTATGTCAGAGGGCAAAGCTACAAAAACCTCCCATTATAACCATAGACTGGTCATTTCTATGTCCGATGGCAAAGCTACAATAAACCTCCCATTATACCAAGACTGGTCATTTCTATGTCAGAGGGCAAAGCTACAATAAACCTCCCATTATAACCATAGACTGGTCATTTCTATGTCCGTGGCAAGCTACAAAAACCTCCCATTATAACCATAGACTGGTCATTTCTATGTCAGAGGGCAAGCTACAATAAACCTCCCATTATACCATAACTGGTCATTTCTATGTCCGAGGCAAAGCTACAATAAACCTCCCATTATAACCATAGACTGGTCATTTCTATGTCAGAGGGCAAAGCTACAATAAACCTCCCGTTATAACCATAGACTGGTCATTTCTATGTCAGACGGAATTCAAGTCTCTCTGAGCTGTACCAATACTGAATCAATATAGGCTGAGTGACAGCTAAGCTGCTGGCCGTACACCTTAACATTAACTCTTTAATGACAGCAAAACTGGAGGTCCGTCCCTCCACACCAATTATAGATTCAGTCATTTGTTTTGACTTTAATGATTCTTTAACTGGCCTGTTAAGTGGTTTATTTATGGGTATTTCCAGAGGCCACTACGTCTAAATGTTAAATGATGGGCCAATTGTACAGAACTAACACACACCGACCCCAAAAATAGATCTGGTCATAGGAAGACCCTGGGAGGTCATCACCTGTCTGATAATAATGTTAATAATCTTTATTAATCTGCGCTTCATCCCAATACTCTCCTCTCCTCTCTCCTCCACCCTCGTCTGGTTCTAAACACCTTTCCACCCACACTGCAGATAATGGCCAACAACGCAATGGGACTCAGCCAGTAAGAAATATCATTGTATTACAGGTATGTATGTATGTATGTATGTTTGTAAATTTATAAGAGCCACTTGGGGACACAGCGCTGTACATTATACAATACAGATTATACAGTATGTATTATATGTTTATTTATTAGCGCCACTTGGGTACGCAGCGCTGTACATTATAACATACAGATTATACAGTATGTATTGTGTATGTTTATTTATATAGTCGCCACTTGGGTACGCAGCGCTGTACATTATACAATACGATAATACAGTGTTGTATATGTTTATTTTATATAGCGCCACTTGGGACACAGGCGCTGTACATTATAATCGACTGCATGATGCGTATGGTTATTTTATGATAGGGTTATTAGAGTTATTTATTTATGCGCCACTTTGGGGATCACGCTGTGATTAGACGATGTATCATGTACAAGATCAGTCTTACAACATATACCAGAGGTAGATATTTTATAGCGCCACTTGGGACACAGCGCTGTACATTATACAATACAGATTACAGTAGTGTAATATGTTTATTATATACGCCCACTGGGGACACAGCGCTGTACATTATAACAATACAGATTATACAGTAGATGTTATTTTTTATATGCGCCACTTGGGTAACACGCGGTACTTATAACAATACAGAAACAGTATGTATGTATATTTATTTATATAACCCACTGGGACACAGCGCTGTACATTATAACAAACAGATTATACAGATGTATGTATATGTTTATTTATATAGCCCACTTGGGTACACAGCGCTGTACATTATAACAATACAGATTATACAGTATGTATGTATATGTTTATTTATAGCGCCACTTGGGACACAGCGCTGTACATTATCACAATACAGATTATACAGTATGTATGTATATGTTTATTTATATAGCCCACTGGGGTACACAGCGCTGTACATTATAACAATACAGATTATACAGTATGTATGTATATGTTATTTATATAGCGCCACTTGGGTACACAGCGCTGTACATTATAACAATACAGATTATACAGTATGTATGTATATGTTTATTTATATAGCGCCACTTGGGTACACAGCGCTGTACATTATAACAATACAGATTATACAGTATGTATATATATGTTTATATAGCGCCACTTGGGTACACAGCGCTGTACATTATACAATACAGATTATACAGTATGTATGTATATGTTTATTTATATAGCGCCACTTGGGTACACAAGCGCTGTACATTATAACAAACAGATTATACAGTATGTATGTATATGTTTATTTATATAGCGCCACTTGGGTACACAGCGCTGTACATTATAACAATACAGATTATACAGTATGTATGGAGGAGCTGAATGGAGAAGTGATGGATGAGGAGCTGAATGGAGAAGTGGTGGACGAGGAGCTGAATGGAATGACGGGAAGAAAACCAGAGTAAAAAGAAGAGGAATTCCCTGGGTGAACTCTGTGTGGGCCGTGTCATTGGATGGATTTGGAAGTTAAGGGTTGGGGTGGACATAAAAAACCACCAACCAAATACACGAACTGTGCCAATCACTGGATCACCTTACCCCAGTTCGACTAGGCAACTTACTCCATGTGTTATGGGAATGTCCCACAATCAATGGTTCTTTCTTTTAATATCCAAGATAATTCAATTCTTATTAATCGCATCCCCCCAAATGGCTCGATTAAACATGGGTCTAGAGAATCATGACATCACAGTCGTGTGGTATATAACATATAAACATCACATACAAACGCCAACCAAACTGTGCCAACTGCCAATCCGATACTGTACCAACAATTACAGAAATGAAACCAGACCCAACACTAATAGAAACGTATATCTGATGGATCCCATAATAAATTGCTGAAGAATTGGGATATACGGATACAACGATAAATAAACAAGTCTATATCCCCGGAGATATAATACAGACGACATTTATATATATATATAATAGGGAATTGCAGTGTAAGGGAAAAGTCATGTATAACATAGAAATCCATGTTAATGACGATCGGAAAATGACATATACACATTGCCACTACTCTTACTAATGTTATTGTTACAATTCAAAAAGATTGATATGTTGAAATATATTTTTTTCTTATATATATATATCTAAAAACCAATAAAAAATCTAATGGTTAAAAAAAAAAAACTAATGTACCAACGTAAATGATCCCACAATGCACTGCAAACCAATGAACACAAGCAAAGCCACAGATACAGATGGTTTGATCTGTAAATAAACCATTTGGCCCTAATGTAAGGACCACTCCATCATTTCCAGTACAACTGCTTACCATGATAGGAGTAACTTCCCAGAATGCATCAACGAGCAGAGCTTTATAGTAATCTTCACATGGATCCCTGGTCCAGGAGAAGTTCCAGTAGAGCCAGGTGGTGAAGGTCTCCCACATTGTGATGTCTCTCCTGTAGCAAATCCTGGAGTGGCTCTAAATGGACAGAAATAAGGGAAACACGGAGTTATAGTTAATAACATGGACTGGGACAGTACCCGCTATAAAACACTTAGCCCTGGTACACATGGGTCAATCTTAACTGTATCTTCCCTGCCAAAAGAATATTGATCCATAAACCAATCAATAGAGAGATTAATAAACCAATCACTCGACTCTACTGATCCATAAACCAATCAATAGAGAGATTAATAAACCAATCACTCGACTGATCCATAAACCAATCAATAGAGAGATTAATAAACCAATCACTCGATTGATCCATAAACCAATCAATAGAGAGATTAATAAACCAATCAATAGAGAGCTTAATAAACCATATAAGAGATAATCACCATCATCCGATCCATAACCAATCATAGAGAGTTAATAAACCAATCACTCGACTGACTAAACCAATCAAGAAGATATAAACCACTCACTCGACTGATCCATAAACATCAATAGAGAGATTAATAAAACCCAATCAACTCGAATCCAAACCAATCAATAGAGAGATTAATAACAATCACTCGACTGATCCTAATACCCAATCAATAGAGAGATTAATAAACCAATCACTCGACTGATCCATAAACCAATCAATAGAGAGATTAATAACCATCCCTCGACTGATCCATAAACCAATCATAGAGAGATTAATAAACCATCACTGACTGATCCATAAACCAATCAATAGAGAGATTAATAAACCAATCTGTAGTCTGAAAACAGGGTAGAAAATGATGACTGGCATATGCGGGTAAGATCGATTGCAGTTCTTATACACGAGATTGGGAAATTAGACATATAGTTTTACAGAAGAATTAAGTACGGGACAATTCCAAAGATTTCAAGGGAAAAGACTGTGACACAATATAATCTATACTCTCATACTGTACTGTCTAAGGGAAACACTATGGCAGCTCCCACCCATATGTATAAATATAATATCAGAGAGGAATGTTCTGTACATACAGTAAGCTACACCCTCATACTGTACTGTCTAAGGGACACATATGGCACTCCCACCCATATGTATAAATATAAATATACGAGAGGGAATGTTCTGTACATCAGTAAGCTACACCTCATACTGTACTGTCTAAGGGAAACAATATGGCCTTCCCACCCATAATGTATAATATAAATATACAGAGAAGGAATTTTCGTGACTACAGTAAGCTATACCCTCATACTGTACTGTCTAAGGAACACTATGGCAGCTCCACCCATATGTATAAATATAATAACAGAGAAGGAATGTTCTGTACATACAATAAGCGATACCCTCATACTGTACTGTCTAAGGAACAATATGGCAGCTCCCACCCATTTGTATAATTAAATACCAGAAAAGATGTTCTGTACAACAACTATACCCTCTAACTGTACTGTCTAAGGGAAACACTATGCAGCTCCCCACCCTATGTATAAATATACAGAGAAGGAATGTTCTTGTACACACAATAAGCATACCCTCATACTGTACTGTCTAAGGAAACACTATGGCAACTCCCATCCATATGTATAATAACAGAGAAGAATGTTCTGTACACCAATAAGCTTACCCTCATACTGTACTGTCTAAGGGAAACAAATGGCAGCTCCCACCCATTGTATAAATATAAAATATACAGAGAAGAAATGTTCTGTACATACAATAAGCTACACCCTCATACTCTACTGTCTAGGGAAACATATGCAACTCCCATCAATATGATAAATATACAGAGAAGGAATGTTCTGACATACAATAAAGCTATACCCTCATAACTGTACTGTCTAAGGGAAACAATATGGCAGCTCCCACCTATATGTTATAATATAAATATACGAGAAGGAAATGTTCTGTACATACAATAGCTACACCCTCATACTGTACTGCTAAGGGAAACAATATGGCAGCTCCCACCCATATGTATAAATATAAATATACAGAGATGGAATGTTTCTGTACACAATAAGCTATACCCCATACTGTACTGTCCTAGGGAAACATATGCAGCTCCCACCCATATGTATAAATATAAATATACAGAGAAGGAATGTTCTGTACACACAATAAGCTAAACCCTCATACTGTACGGTCTAAGGGAAACACTATGGCATGCTCCCACCCATATGTTAGCATACAGAGATATCATTCTTGTCACATTTTCCCAGTAAGTAAGTGCTCAGGGGACGTTCGGTCTTGACAGATAGTCCAGGCAGTTGGTCGATATTTCAAAGCTGTTTTTTCTTTTGATCAACCACTACACTGACCCCAGAGATATGACCAGACAAACCCCCATTGATTCAACCCAGATGGGATGGGAAATATTCCTTAAAGCCTATATAATATTATATAACTCACACCGGGATTCCAGGGATTCAGTCAATTTCCGCATGAAAATTGGTAGAAGGAGAGGATAAATGAGTGTACCTAGTAGAGTGCCTTCAGCTAATAAATTATGTACATAGTAAGAGTGCCTTCAGCCAATAAATTATTGTACATAGTAGAGTGCCATCAGCTAATAAAATTATTGTACATAATAGAGTGCCTTCAGCCAAAAATTATTGTACAAGTAGATTGCCTAGCTAATAAATTGTATTGTACATAGTGAGTGCCTTCACCAAAAATATTGTACTATAAGTGCCTTCACCAATAATTATTGTCATAGTAAGTGCCTTCAGCTAATAAATTCTTGTACATAGTAGAGTGCCTTCATTCATACCAATAAATTATGTACTAGTAGAGTGCCTTCAGCCAATAAATTATGGTACATATAGAGTGCCTTCAGCTAATAATTATATTGTACATAGTAAGAGTGCCTTCAGCTAATAAATTATTGTACTAGTAGATTGCCTTCAGCAATAAAATTAATTGTACCTAGTACGAGTGCCTTCAGCAATAAATTATTGTACATAGTAGATGCCTTCAGCCATAAATTATTGTACATAGTAGAGTGCCTCAGCAATAAAATTATGTACATAGTGAGTGCCTTCAGAATAAATTATTGTACATAGTAGTGCCTTCAGCCATAAATTATTGTACATAGTAAGTGCCTTCAGCCAATAAAATTATTGTACATAGTAGAGTGCCTCAGCTAATAAAATTATTGTACATAGTAAGTGCCTCAGCCAATAAAATTATTGTACATAGTAGAGTGCCTTCAGCAATAAAATTATTGTATCATAGTAGAGGGCCTTCAGCTAATAAAATGTTACATAGTAGAGTGCCTTCAGCCATAAATTATTGTACATAGTAAGAGTGCCTCGCCAATAAAATTATTTACATAGTAGAGTCCTTCATCATAAATTATTGTACATAGTAGAGTGCCTCAGCATAAAATTATTGTACATAAGTAGTTGCCTTCACTAATAAAATGTATTGTACAATAGAGTGCTTCAGCTAATAAATTATTGTACATAGTAGAGTGCCTTCGCTAATAAATTATTGTACTAGTAGAGTGCCTTCAGCAATAAAATTATTGTACATAGTAGACGTGCCTTCAGCTAATTAAAATTATGTACATAGTAGAGTGCCTTCAGCAATAAAATTATGTACATAGTAGAGTGCCTTCAGCCAATAAAATTGATTGTACATAGTAGAGTGCCTTCATATAAATTCTTGTACATAGTAGAGTGCCTTCAGCTAATAAAATTATTGTACATAGTAGAGTGCCTTCAGCCTAATAAAAATTATTTGTAATAGTAGAGTGCCATTCAGCTAATAAAATGAGTGTACATAGTAGAGTGCCTTCAGCTTAATAAATTATGTACATAGTAGAGCGCCTTCAAGCTAATAAAAAAAATTGATTGTACATAGAATATGGCCTTCAGCTAATAAATAGTTACATGTAGAGTGCTTCAGCTAATAAAATTATTGTACAATAGTAGAAGTGGCCTTCAGCTAAAAATGATGTACATAGTAGAGTGCCTTCAGCTATAAAATTATGGTAAAATAGTAGATGTCCTTCAGCCAATAAATTATTGTACATAGTAGAGTGCCTTTCAGCTATAAAATTATTGTACATAGTAGAGTGCCTTCAGCTAATAAATTATTGGTACATAGTAGAGTGCCTTCAGCTAATAAAATGAGTGTACATAGGAGAGTGCCATTCAGCTATAAAAGAGTGTACATAGTAAGTGCCTTCAGCTTAAAATGATGGTACATAGTAGAGTGCCATCAGCTAATAAAATATTTGACATAGTAGAGTGCCTTCAGCTAATAAAATTATGTACATAGTAGAGTGCCTTCAGCTAATAAATATTGTACATATAAGAAGGCCTTCAGTCTAATAAAATTATTGTACATAGTAGAGTGCCATCAGCTCCTAAATGATTGTACTAGTAGAGTACCTTCAGCTAATAAAATGTAGTGTAACATTAGGAGTGCCTTCAGCCATAAAAATGATTGTACATAGTAAGTGCCTTCAGCTAATAAAATGTATTGTACTATAGGTCCTTCAGCTAATAAAATTATTGTACATAGAGATGCCTTCAGCTATAAAGGAATATTGTACTAGTAGAGTGCCTTCAGCTAATAAAATGAGTGTACATAGTAGAGTGCATCAGCTATAAATGAGTGTCATAGAGTGCCTTCAGCTAATAAAATGAGTGTACATAGTAGAGTGCCATCAGCTAATAAAATTAGTTTACATAGTAGAGTGCCTTCAGCTAATAAAATTATTGTACATAGTAGAGTGCCATCAGCTAATAAAATGATTGTACATAGTAGAGTACCTTCAGCTAATAAAATGAGTGTACATAGTAGAGTTCCTACATAAATGTGTACTAGTAGAGTGCCTTCAGCTAATAAAATGAGTGTAAATAGTAGAGTGCCTTCAGCTACTAAATGAGTGTCCATAGAGAGTACCTTACTATCAATAGTGTACATATAGAGTGCCTTCAGCTAATAAAATGAGTGTACATAGTAGATTTTGCCATCATCTAATAAAAAGGAGTGTACATAGTAGAAGTACCTTCCCTATAAAATGAGTGTACAGTAGTAGAGTGCCTTCAGCTAAAATAAAATGAGTGTACATAGTAGAGTACCTTCCGAATAAAAATGAGTTACATAAGTGAGCCTTCAGCTAATAAAATTATTGTACATAGTAGAGTGCCTTCAGCTAATAAACTGAGTCTACATAGTAGAGTACCTTCAGCTAATAAAAATGAGTGTACATAGTAGAGGCCTTCGCTAATAAAATGAAGTGTACATAGTAGAGTACTTTTCGCTGCTATAAAATGAGTGTCCCATAGTAGAGTGCCTTCAGCTATAAAATGATGTGTACATAGTGAGTGCCCTTCAGCTAATAAAATGAGTGTAACTATTAGAGTGCCTTCAGCTAATAAATGAGTGTACATAGTAGAGTGCCTTCAGCTAATAAAATAGTGTACAGGTAGAGTGCCTTCAGCTAATAAAATGATTGTCCATAGTAGATGCCTTCAGCTAATAAAATGGAGTGTACATAGTAGAGTGCCTTCAGCCTAATAAAATGACTGTACATACGTAGAGTGCCATCAGCTAATAAAATGAGTGTACATAGTAGAGTGCCTTCAGCCAATAAAATGAGTGTAGCATGTAGTAAGCTTAGCAGCTTCAGCATAGGCCACCTTCAAGCTAAAAATAATTATTGTCACTTAGTAGAGTGCCTTCAGCAAAAAATGATTGTACATAGTAGAGTGCCTTCAGCTAATAAAATGAGTGTCATAGTAGAGTGCCTTCACTAATAAAATGAGTGTACATAGTAGAGTGCCTTCAGCTATAAATGAGTGTACATAGTAAGTGCTTCAGCTACTAAAATGAGTGTACATAGTAGAGTGCCTTCAGCTAATAAATGAGTGTACATAGTATGTGCCTTCAGCTAATAAAATGTGTACATAGTAGAGTGCCTTCAGCAAAAAATGATGTACATAGAGAGTGCCTTCACTAAAAATATAGTGTACATAGTAGAGTGCCTTCAGCTAAAAAAATTATTGTACATAGTAGAGTGCCTCAGCTAATAACATGAGTGTACATAGTGAGTGCCTTCAGCTAATAAATGGGTACTAGTAGAGTGCCTTCAGCTAATAAAATAGTTACATAGTAGAGTGCCTTCGCTAATAAAAGGAGTGTACATAGTAGAGTGCCTTCGCTAATAAATGAGTGGACTAGTAGATGCTTCAGCTAATAAGATATGAGTGCTACATATAGAGTGCCTCAGCTAAAAAAATTTATTGTACATAGTAGAGTGCCTTCAGCTAATAAAATTATTGTACATATAGAGTGCCTTCGCTAATAAAATAGTGTACAAGTAGAGTGCCTTCAGCTAATAAAATGAGTGTACATAGTAGAGTGCCTTCAGCTAATAAAATGAGTGTACATAGTAGAGTGCCTTCAGCTAATAAAATGAGTGTACATAGTAGAGTGCCTTCACCAATAAATGATTGTACATAGTAGAGTGCCTTCAGCTAATATTATTGTACATAGTAGAGTGCCTTCAGCCATATAAATTATTGGTACTAGTAGAGTGCCTTCAGCTATAAAATTAGTGTACATAGTAGAGTGCCTTCAGCTAATAAAATAGTGTACATAGTAGAGTGCCTTAGCTAATAAATTATTGTACATATAGAGTCCTTCACAAAAATTATTGTACATAGTAGAGTGCCTTCAGCTAAAAAAATTATTGTACATAGTAGAGTGCCTTCAGCTAATAAAATGAGTGTACTAGTAGAGTGCCTTCAGCTAATAAAATGAGTGTACATAGTAGAGTGCCTTCAGCATAAAATGAGGTTCATAGTAGAGTTGCCTTCAGCTAATAAAATAGTGTACATAGTAGAGTGCCATCAGCTAATAAAATTATTGTACATAGTAGAGTGCCTTCAGCTAATAAAATTATTGTACTAGTAGAGTGCCATCAGCTAATAAAATGATTGTACATAGTAGAGTACCTTCAGCTAATAAAATGAGTGTACATAGTAATGCCTTCACATAAAATGAGTGTCATATGAGTGCCTTCAGCTAATAAATGAGTGTACATAGTAAGTGCCTTCATAATAAAATGGTGTAACTAGTAAGATCCTTCAGCTAATAAAATGAGTGTACATAGTAAGTGCTGCAGCTATAAAAATGGTGACAAGTAGAGTGCCATCAGCTAATAAATGAGTGTACATAGTAGAGTACCTTCAGCTAATAAAATGATGACATATGAGTGCCTTCACTAATAATGAGTGTAATAGTAGAGTACCTTCATCTAATAAAATGAGTGTACCTAGTGAGTGCCTTCACTAATAAAATTATTGTACATAGTAGAGTGCCTTCAGCTAATAAAATTGGAGTGTACATAGTAGAGTCCTTCAGCTATAAAATGAGTGTTACATAGTAAGTCCTTCAGCTAATAAAATGAGTGTACATAGTAGAGTCCTTCAGCTAATAAATGAGTGTCATAGTAGAGTGCCTTCAGCTAATAAAAGGAGTTGTACATAGTAGAGTGCCCTCAGCTAATAAAATGGATGTACATAGTAGAGTGCCTTCAGCTAATAAATGAGTGTACATAGTAGAGTGCCTTCACTATATAAAATTATTGTGCGGCCTTAAGCTATAATAAAATGATTACATAGTAGATTGCCTTCAGCTATAAAATGAGTGTACATAGTAGAGTGCCTTCAATATAAAGATGCCTCACGCTACAATGAGTTAGAGGTGCCATTCAGCTAATAAAATGAGTGTACATAGTAGAGTGGCCTTCAGCTAATAAAATGAGTGTACATTAGTAGAGTGCCTCAGCTAAAAATGAGTTGTACATAGTAGAGTCCTTCAGCTAAAAATATTGTACATAAGTAGAGTGCCTCACTAAAATGTGTACATAGTAGAGTGCCTTCAGCTAAAAATGAGTGTACATAGTAGAGTGCCTTCAGCTAATAAAATGAGTGTACATAGTAGAGTGCCTTCAGCTAATAAAGAGTGTACATAGTAGAGTGCCCTTCAGCTAATAAAATGAGGTGTACACTATTAGAGTGCCTTCAGCTAATAAATGAGTGTACTAGTAGAGTGCCTTCAGCTAAAAAAATATTGTACATAGTAGAGTGCCTTCAGCCAATAAAATTACATGTACCTAGAGAGTGCCTTCAGCTAATAAATGAGTGTACATAGTAGAGTGCCTTCAGCTAATAAAATGAGTTTACATAGTAGAGTGCCTTCGCTAATAAATGAGTTGTACATAGTAGAGTGCCTTCAGCTAATAAAATGAGTGGTACCTAGTAGAGTGCCTTCAGCCAATAAATGAGTGATGCTAGTAGGTGCCTTCAGCTAAAAAAATTATTGTACATAGTAGAGTGCCTTCAGCCATAAAATTATTGTACATATATAGTGCCTTCAGCTAATAAAATTATTGTTACATAGTAGACTGCCTCAGCTATAAAATGAGTGTACATAGGTGGGTCTGCCTTCAGCTAATAAAATTATTTGTACATAGTGAAGTGCCTTCAGCTAAAAAAATTATTGTACATAGTAGAGTGCCTTCAGCTAATAAATTATTGTACATAGTAGAGTGCCTTCAGCTAATAAAAGAGTGTACATAGTAAAGTGCCTTCAGCTAATAAAATTATTGTACAAGTAAGAGTGCCTTCAGCTAAAAAATGAGTGTACATAGTCATATGCCTTCAGCCAATAAATGAGGTGTACATAGTAGGTGCTTCAGCTAATAAATTATTGTACATAGTAAGTGCCTCAGCTAAAAAATGAGTGTACATAGTAGAGTGCCTCAGCCCATAAAATGAGTGTACATAGAGAGAGTGCCTCAGCAATAAAATGAGTGTACGATAGAGTGTGCTTCAGCTAAAAAAATTATTGGACATAGTAGAGTGCCTTCAGCTAATAAATGAGTGTACATAGAGAGTGCCTTCAGCTAAAAATGAGTGTACATAGTAGAGTGCCTTCAGCTATAAATGAGTGTACATAGTAGAGTGCCTTCAGCTAATAAAATGAGTGTACATAGTAGAGTGCTTCAGCTATAATAATGATGTACATAGTATAGAGTGCCTTCACTAATAAATGAGTGTAACATAGTAGAGTGCCTTCACTAAAAAAATTATGTACATAGTAGAGTGCCTCAGCCAATAAAATTATTGTACATAGTAGAGTGCCTTCATCTAATAAATGAGTGTACATGGTAGGTGCCTTCAGCTAATAAAATAGTGTACATAGTAGGTGCCTTAGCATAAAATAGTGTACATAGTAGAGTGCCTTCAGCTAATAAATAGTGTACATAGTAAGTGCCTTCAGCCAATAAAATGAGTGTACATAGTAGAGTGCCTTCAGCTAAAAAAATTATTACTCATAGTAGAGTGCCTTCAGCCATAAATTATTGTACATAGTAGAGTGCCTTCAGCTAATAAATTATTGTACACTAGTAGAGTGCCTCATCCAATAAAATTATTGTACATAGTAAGTGCCTTCACCAATAAAATTATTGTACATAGTAAAGTGCCTTCAGCTAATAAAATGAGTGTACATAGTAAGTGCCTTCAGCTAAAAATGAGGTCCATAGTAGAGTGCCTTAAGCTAATAAAATATTGTACATAGCTAGAGTGCCTTCAGCTAATAAATTATTGTACATAGTGAGTGCCCTTCACTAATAAAATTTATTGTACATAGTAGAGTGCCTTCCGCTAAAAAATTAGTGTACTAGTATAGTGCCCTTCAGCTAATAAAATTAT
>CM033476.1:97250990-97326559 GCA_019447015.1 Hymenochirus boettgeri | reverse complement strand
GAATTCATTGTAGATAACGTACACCGTATGTAAGGTTACTGTACAATAGGAATGAATTCATTGTAGATCACGTACACCGTATGTAAGGTTACTGTACAATAGGAATGAATTCATTGTAGATAACGTACACTGTATGTAAGGTTACTGTACAATAGGAATAAATTCATTGTAGATAACGTACACCGTATGTAAGGTTACTGTACAATCGGAATGAATTCCTTGGAATTCCTTGTAGATCACGTACACCGTATGTAAGGTTACTGTACAATAGGAATGAATTCCTTGTAGATAACAAACACCGTATGTAAGGTTACTGTACAATAGGAATGAATTCATTGTAGAAGCGAATGATGTGGTTGGTAATAGCCCATGGGGGAGGGTCGGGGGGGTGTCGGGGTGACAGATCCTGTGCCAAAGTGTCACCCTCAACATATTTATAAATATACAGAGAAGGAATGTTCTGTACACACAATAAGCTATACCCTCATACTGTACTGTCTAAGGGAAACAATATGGCAGCTCCCACCCATATGTGAGCAGCAGCAAGGAGAGTGAGCTCCTGGAAGTTTGTGTTTTTCTTCAGTCCTGGGCCTTGTTGGGTCCAGGGAAGGTGCCATAATTCTGCTTACATTATCCAGTATAGCAGGATATTTCCTTGTATCCTCTCCCCCCTGAGGCCTGTTATGGGTAAAAGAAGCCCAGTGCTAACATGGAAGCCATGGAGGGGGAAGAAGCCATGAGTTCCCTAAGGAGGTCGGGAGAGACACACGGTGAGGACAAACACGTCTGTGTCTAAGGCTAAAGAGAAGGAAGAGAAAGGAAGTTTTTGAAAGAATTTAAGAAAGTGGAAAGTAAACACAGAAGGCCCCCAGCTGGGGAACATGACGCCATAATGAAAGAGGCAGATTCCAGGGCGTGCGACTCCCCAGCGGGGAACATGGGCCATAATGAAAGAGGCAGATTCCAGGGCTGTGCTGACTCCCCAGCTGGGGAGCATGGACGCCATAATGAAAGGGCAGATTCCAGGGCTGTGCTGATCCCCAGCGGGGAACATGGACGCATAATGAAAGAGGCAGATTCCAGGGCTGTGCTGACTCCCCAGCTGGGGAACATGGACGTATAAGAAAGAGGCAGATTCGGGCTGTGCTGACTCCCCAGCTGGGGAACATGGACGCCATAATGAAAGGGCAGATTCAGGGCTGTGTGACTCCCCAGCTGGGACGGACGCCATAATGAAAGAGGCAGATTCCAGGGCTGTGCTGACTCCCCATGCTGGGGTAGGAGCACAGACGCTGGTAACATGGAGACCGCTGGGGGTTGTAGTAACGAGACAGGAGGTGGAAGTGTTGAGTGAACTGACGGCCTGTGACTCCCAGCAAAGGAAATGCTGAACAGGCTCTGGAGGAGCTGAACAGGTGGACCAGGCCCTGTGGGGCAGGTAGGAGAGAACTCCAGGGGAGGAGCCTGAGTGCACTGGGACTGAATGGAAGGAGGAGGGGAGAGAGAGGAAAAGAAACAATGTGATCAGCAGGGAGAACAGGAGGAAATCCAAAAAGCCTTAAAGGCGATGGCTGTGGAGCAGGAGGAAGGAAGAGATAGAGCAGCACATTGCTGCAAAAATCACCGTTGAATGGAAAGACGCGGATAAGAGAAATAACAGCACAGGAAACTTCATTACCTAACAGAGGGAGTTGGAGGAGGTGGAGAAGGAATAAGGGGCGGTGGAGGTTATTGGACCCTGGGAAGAGACTTGTAGAATAAAGAACTTTCTGAAGAATTGGAGTCTGGTAAAGATGGAAAAGAGACTAGAAACCGAGACGGGAACATCCCAGAAGGAAAGACCCACGGAGAGGAGGACTAGCCCAGACGGACCCTAATAACGTATCTAATGTGTGTGCGGATGAGGGTGGTGGTGAGAAAGGTTTAGGGGTGCAGGGGGGACCCCAAGAGAGACCCAATGTGTGGGAGCCAGGAGGTTGTTTGGAAGGGAGGGCGAGACCATTGCTGGGAGGGAGGTGTTTAAGAGAGGAATGTGGTGAAGATCCGGTGGGTTGGGGATAAAGAAAAGACCCCAAACAGAAGCTTTATTGCCAGGCGTTATTAATGGAGTCAATGGGGTTCACGGTAAATGACGTATTCGCTCTGATCAGCCAATCAGAGACGGAGTTTGATGTGAGTAGTTTTAAACTGTCCCAGGGATTGGAGGCGTTTTGGTGTAAATATGGGGAATTGAAAAGATCCTCAATGTGGGAAGGTTTCCAGGTGATTTCAATCACAAACAAAGCGAAACTAAAAATGTAACAATCGCCTTTAAAAATGAATCCATCCCACCGGAGGATTCCTGGTCTGGCTAAGGAGGAGTGCTCGGTCCTGTCCCCACTCACCAAAGTGTATGATGAGGATGGGTTCTGGGCGGGGGGATGGAGAGTCCAGGTGAGACTGTCAGTCACCCATAATGTACCCAGGCACCTACCTATGTCTTTCTTTATTGGAAGGGAAAGGGGAGTGTGTTATTACCCTGGGCAACCACGCGTGTGTTTTAAATGTGGCTCTAACCGTCACCTAGTGAGTATGTGCACCGTCCAGCGTTGTATAATGTGTGGGGGTGGGTACACAAGTAAGGAATGTGACCAGATCAGGTGCAATCTGTGCCTACAGCTTGGCCACTCCCACAATAGGTGCCCCGAGGCCTGGCATAATATCATCAAATCGCCAACCCTGGAAAAGGAACGACCCCAACCCAAGACTTTACAGCCAGAGACCCCCGGGGATGGGGGGGCGAGAGGAGCAGATGAGGTTCAGACATCAGTGGTCAAACTGGGGGAGACAATGAGGGGGAGTGGGAAGTGGTTAAAAGGAGAACCAAGGCTGTAAAGCAGAACCGACAGTGTTGTCCACCGCCAATAGGTACGAGATCCCAGGTGGGAAAAGTGGGCAGTTCCTCAGAGGAGGAGAAGAATTGGAGAGGATGGAGGCTGAGAGAGGGAGACAGATAAAGATGGTGGAGAGGGAGTTGAGTTGGGATCAGACAGCAGTGACAGAGTTAATATGGATATAGAGTTAAAGGGGAAAGGAAACATTAGGAAAAGAGAGAGGGAAATAGGAAAAGAGAAGAAAGGAAAAAAAGAGAAGAAAAGAGAAAAACCTAGAGGAGGACTGGGAATCCCTAGATGAGGATGAGTTGAAGAACTTGATAGTCGCCCCTCAAAGCAGAAAGGTAAAGGGGTCCAAGTTAAGAGATACGGTGTGTGGAGAGGGAGACAGGGAGGGGAATCAGAAAAACAAAATGTGCTTCTGCACCATTAACGTCTTTAGTATTAAATTGAATTGTATTCTGTATTGCAAATTGTGTTGATAATATTTTGAAGTATTTTGTAAAGTGTTTTATGAATAATAAAATTCCCACCCATATGATAAATATAAATATACAGAGAAGGAATGTTCGTACATAAATAAGCTATACCCTCATACTGTAC
The DNA here is from genome assembly GCA_019447015.1 of Hymenochirus boettgeri. Taxonomy (NCBI): domain Eukaryota; kingdom Metazoa; phylum Chordata; class Amphibia; order Anura; family Pipidae; genus Hymenochirus; species Hymenochirus boettgeri. The sequence goes on along the minus strand of CM033476.1, from coordinate 97,323,083 downwards.
TGTCTAAGGGAAACAATATGGCAGCTCCCACCCATATGTATAATTACAGAGAAGGAATGTTCTGTACATACAATAAGCTATACCCTCATACTGTACTGTCTAAGGGAAACAATATGGCAGCTCCCACCCATATGTTAAATATAAATATCAGAGAAGGAATGTTCTGTACATACAATAAGCTATACCCTAAACTGTACTGTCTAAGGGAAACAATATGGCAGCTCCCACCCATATGTATAATATAAATATACAGAGAAGGAATGTTCTGTACATCAATAACTATACCCTCATACTGTACTGTCTAAGGGAAACAATATGGCAGCTCCCACCATATGTATAAATATACAGAGAAGGAATGTTCTGTACACACAATAGATATACCCTCATACTGTACTGTCTAAGGGAAACAATATGGCAGCTCCCACCCATAGTATAAATATAAATATACAGAGAAGGAATGTTCTGTACATACAATAAGTATACCCTCATACTGTACTGGCTAAGAGAAACTATGGCAGCTCCCACCCATATGTATAAATATACAGAGAAGGAATGTTCTGTACACACAATAAGCTATACCCTCATACTGTACGTCTAAGGGAAACATATGGCAGCTCCCACCCATATGTATAAATATACAGAGAAGGAATGTTCTGTACATACAATAAGCTATACCCTCTACTGTACTGTCTAAGGGAAACATATGGCAGCTCCCACCATATTTATAAATATACGAGAAGGAATGTTCTGTACACACAATAAGCTATACCCTCATACGTATGTCTAAGGGAAACAATATGGCAGCTCCCACCATATGTATAAATATAAATATACAGAGAAGGAAGTTCTGTACATACAATAAGCTATACCCTCATACTGTACTGTTAAGGGAAACAATATGGCAGCTCCCACCCATATGTAAATATACAGAGAAGGAATGTCTGTACATACAATAAGCTATACCCTCATACTGTACTGTTAAGGGAAACAATATGGCAGCTCCCACCCATATGTATAAATATAAATATACAGAGAAGGAATGTTCTGTACATACAATAAGCTATACCCTCATACTGTACTGTCTAAGGGAAACAATATGGCAGCTCCCACCCATATGTATAAATATAAAATACAGAGAAGGAATGTTCGTACATACAATAATCTATACCAACTGTAATGTCTAAGGGAAACAATATGGCAGCTCCCACCCATATATAAATATACAGAGAAGGAATGTTCGTACACACAATAAGATACCCTCATACTGTAGTCTAAGGGAAACAATATGGCAGCTATTTATACGGGATTACCTATGCAAGCCAGATGTAAAAAAGCTATTGTGCAGAGGAAGGATGTCTTGGAGGGCAATTAGAGCTGCACAGAGTGACGTGAGTTAGGTTATTAAAATGATAGATATGAAAAGGAGGAAAGGGAACTGTGGATTCATATCAATTAATGGAATATCTCTTTAAATTGAATTGTATCCTGTATTGCAAATGTGTGGATAATATTTTGAATGTAATTTTGTAAAGTGTTTTATGAATAAAAATTCCCACTTAACATGGACAAATAGACAGTACAGTATGAGGGTATAGCTTATTGTATGTACAGAACATTCCTTCTCTGTATATTTATAAATATGGGTGGGAGCTGCCATAGTGTTTCCCTTAGACAGTACAGTATGAGGGTATAGCTTATTGTATGTACAGAACGTTCCTTCTCTGTATATTTATATTTGTCCATATAAGGTGGGAGCTGCCATATGTTTCCCTTAGACAGTACAATATGAGGTTATAGCTTATTGTATGTAACAGACATCTTCTCTGTATATTATATTTATATGTATGGGTGGGAGCTGCCATAGTGTTTCTTAGACGTACAGTATGAGGGTAATCTTATTGTGTGTACAAAACATTCCTTCTCTGTATATTATACATATGGGTGGGAGCTGCCATATTGTTTCCCTTAGACAGACAGTATGAGGGTAAAGCTTATTGTGTGTACAGAAACATTCCTTCTCTGTATATTTATAACATATGGGTGGGAGCTGCCATAGTGTTTCCCTTAGACAGTACAGTATGAAGGTATAGCTATTGTATGTACAGAACATTCCTTCTCTGTTATTTATACATATGGGGGGGAGCTGCCATATTGTACCCTTAGACAGTACAGTATGAGGGTATAGCTTATTGTATGTACAGAACATTCCTTCTCTGTATATTTATATATATGGGTGGGAGCTGCCATAGTGTTTCCCTTAGACAGTACGTATGAGGGTATAGCTTATTGTAGTACAGAACATCTTCTCTGTATATTTATATTTATACATATGGGTGGGAGCTGCCATAGTGTTTCCCTTACAGTACAGTAGGAGAGTATAGATTATTGTATGTACAGAACATTCCTTCTTTGTATATTTATACATATGGGTGGGAGCTGCCATAGTGTTTTCCCTTAGACAGTACAGTTGAGGGTATAGCTTATCGTTTGTACAGAACATTCTTTCTCTGTTATTTATAAGGGAAACAATATGGCAGCTCCAACCCATATATATATATAAATAACAGAGAAGGAAGTACAGTATCTCTCTCTCGTAGCTATAGTTAAATGATATAGATAGATAGATAATAGATAGATAGTAGATGATAGATAGATAGTGATAGATAGATAGAAGAAGATAGATAGATAGAAGATAGATAGATGATAGATAGATGATAGATAGATAGATTATAGATAGATAGATAGATAGATAGATAGATTATAGATAGATAGATATAATAGATTAGATAGATAGATAGATAGATATTGCCATATTGTGCTAAATTTAAGACATGTGTAGCCTAGACGAAACTACAAGGGGATCAGCCCCTTGGCCGATTGTAGATGATAATTTTGGCCCCATAATAAATTCACTGTGGAATATTTGAGAGGCCAAATACATGTTCTCCAACACAAACAAAGGGTAAGATGGGATCCCACCTGGCGCCACCATGGGGTCAACCTTTTTCCATTTATAGACTTTGTATAAATGACGTATTTCCTATTTACTTCTAACGCCCACACGATTCCCATTCCTTTGCACTGATCGCAGTGTGGACGTATTTAGGGGAAATGCTAATTACACATCATATTGCTGAATAAAGAAGAAACCAATAGGGAGATAAATGATGCTTCTTATTGAGATTATCTGAACAGATCTGGACTGCCCCATGCTACTGACAGGCCATAATGTGCTACATAGTTTATGATTTACGCGTGCAAAGTGTCATTTGCCTTTAATTGAGCAGCACATTACAGTTGCCCAGTATAAGCAGCTTTACATATTTTGGGACCTAATAAATTGCAGCCCGAGGGGGATCGAAAACTGATTTGTTTTTACATGTTTTAAATATTTCCAGAAATGAATAAATTCCTGATTTGTTTATTTCAAATTCCAATAAAATTCCATTCTATTTATTTCTTTTTCCATGGGGGGTGGAGTTGTGTGTGTGTGTGTGGGGGGGGGGGGGGGGTGGTGGAGTTGGGGGGGGGGGGAGTTGTGGGGGGGGGGGGTACAGGCCACAAGTGTGAAAATCTTCTCTTGTGCAACTTGATGGAATGTGCCAAACAGCGACAAAGTTTGTATTGATCTCAATTTCTGGATCAAGTGTTTATACACGGCCATACTCAGGGTCTGTAAACTGAAAAAATGACTGTGTCTCTTAATCTATAAAATAAATATGTGTAAGTAGCACTTACTTGAGGTGTGTGTGTTGCTGCATGCCTTCAATACAGTACTTTTTTTTGCTCAGGCTCTGACCACTGACCTGACTATTCCCCAACACCAACTGTCAATGCTGCATACAGTATACAGCACACCAAAGTCAAACCATTCCAGCTACAGCAACACTGCTTACAGAAATGTAAAACGGAAGATGTTTCTGATTGGATCTAATGGAATAGGGGGCAGATCAACTAAACAATGGTACAGTGATAGTTGGATGAATTATAGTTTCCACTAATAGGTAATTTAAACGATCTCCTTTTCCAGTGTACATACCCAGTACCACGCCAGTTAAAAGTTTTAGCTGCAGTACATTGAATTGTCCTATGATTTAGCTGGGTTAGGTCATTTCTTGCTTTTCAGTTCCCCCATGAATCAAACCAGCCTATGAGACCACATTCTGAACACCCGATTACCAAGGCACAAATGGACGGATCTGTGAGAAAGGAATGCTAGCCACAAATTGTTCTGTCTTCTGAGTCAATATTGTTTGCATGGAGAAAGGTAACACACTAGAGGAAGACCAGCTCCTGCCCAAAGTTAAATGTGTCAGGGGTGCCCCTACCATGAGCAAACTGAAACATTTGCTCAGGGCGTACCCCTGCTGAATACTTAAAAGGCGGCAGTTAAATTAAAAAAAAAAAAATCTTCCTTCCTGCAATACTGCATTTCAGCACCAGTCCACCAGTCAGTGTTTGTCAGCCCACAACACCCCACCTCACAAGCCACGCCTATGTTCCAGATGAAGCATGCCAGCTTCATGTGCTGTCCCCCTTCTAGTGATAGGCAGCATTTAAAAGTTGTTTCAGGTGTCAAAAACCCTAGGAACACCCCTGAATGTGTGTGGTTGATGTCGGGCCCTACGCAGGTCTTAGGGCCAGACACAGACGGTGAGGTTTTAACTCAGCGTCAGGACCTTTAATCTGCACATGTTGTCTACCTTACGAGAATAGTGTGTTTTCTAGCCACTTCTCCGTACAGACGGCCATTCCCAAGGGACGGAGATGAAAATGCACAAGACACAAACTGGACCATTCTAGGCACCGAAGTGACCGCAGAGGGCGATCATGTGCAGACGTTTCCTGAACAGTCTTGTGCCGTTACTTGGCTCGCGGCGTAACCAAACCAAGATCGAAGCAGCAAAGCAGATAATGGAGAGCGCAAAGAAAGCCTTGGAGTAAATATTCCATGTCGGGAAGGGGGACGCCATCGACCAGTGAGCCGGGGGATCGTTTTGTTTGGAATCCAGGAAACCAAGAATTCCATAGATTTTATTTAAAAGCCAAATATGGAGGTCTCCATGTGTACCAGTAGAATAATCTGGAAAACAAAGACACCACAGTCAATGACATTTCCCATATACAGGCACCAATAACGTATATAAAGAATTACAACATAGCAAATAAATACAATTATCATTCGCTCTGCAACCTGATCTCCTGCCTCGGGCGTCACTTTATCCAGAGATTCCAGGAAACTTATTACTAACAACAATCATCTCACAACTGTCACGATGAATGAACCTTCCGTGGACAGACAGGGAGAGAAATCACAAAAGGCCAATCGTTTGCATCGGGAGGCAAATCTAATAATTCCCGGCATTGTCTGGGATTTGGTGCGATTGGTGGGAGCCAATAAAATCATCACACTGAGCCGTCTCACCTGCAGGTACACACATGTACCGTGCTAGAGGAAAGGATAAGAGATGGACAAACTTAGTAGTTACGTTTTCGGATTTCCGCATCTCAGGAAAATCCCGAAGATCTGAAACCGGAACAAATTTTTCGATAATTATCGAAGTACGGCGATATTTCGATACGATTTTCGAGTCTCGGTCATATTTCGATAATTTTAGAACGTTCGAGGCCATTTTCCATTATATCAAAACTAGCCTCGTACTTCGATCATTTTCAAAACTACCTTCCAAAGTTCGGATTCGGACGGATCTTTCGGATTTCGGAACCGAGGGGTTTCCGTGTCGGATCAGGGTTCATGTGGAACCCGCATCCCATCTCTAGTGGAGAGTTAATTCCTGCCTAGGAGACTGATTTCTGCACAGAGATTTGAACTGCTGTAAAGCAGAAAGTGACACTAAGTCCTGCATGGGGCAGCCTAATTATCAACACCCATATAAAGGTGTACATATTACTGCAGCTCCACCTCCCTACCCATAATCCTCTGTTACGGTAACGGCACATTGTAACTTTTACTGTCTCCCATAATGCCAGTTTGCACAGGGGTGGAGATTGAAATAGATGTTAGTGGTAGGGTTGGTTTGTTTCTATGAACAGTTTTGATGTAACTTCCCTAGACACAATGTTAAGAATAGTTGAGGATTATTCTCAAATTGTAGGAAGAAAGACTGAAAGCAGGTCGGGTCACAGGTATGAAGAGGATAGAAAAGCGGGTTGCGGGTCGGGGTTGTGGCAGGAAAATAGACCATTATTGTCTAAGTGACAAATAATGATGGCTGTGGCCATTATTCCAGTGGACCTTAAACTTATCCTCACAGAATTCCCATCACCTGCGGCTACTCCCAGAATTCCCATCACCTGCGGCTACTCCCAGAATTCCCATCACCTGCGGCTACTCCCAGAATTCCATCACCTGCGGCTACTCCCCGAATTCCCATCACCTGTGGATACCAGAATTTCCATCACTTGTGGCTACTCCCAGAATTCCCATAATTACATTGCGGGTGGGTCCTTATTAATCATGCACACAATCTTAACCAATTATTACATTGTGGGCGGGTCCTTATTAATCATGCACACAATCTTAACCAATTATTACATTGTGGGCGGGTCCTTATTAATCATGCACACAATCTAAACCAATAATTACATTGTGGGTGGGTCCTTATTAATCATTTACACAATCTAAACCAATAATTACATTGTGGGCAGGTCCTTATTAATCATGCACACAATCTTAACCAATTATTACATTGTGGGCGGGTCCTTATTAATCATGCACACAATCTAAACCAATAATTACATTGTGGGTGGGTCCTTATTAATCATTTACACAATCTAAACCAATAATTACATTGTGGGCGGGTCCTTATTAATCATGCACAAAATCTAAACCAATATTACATTGTGGGCGGTCTATAAATCAGCACAAAATAAACCAATAAACATGTGGGGGGTCTATAATCATTTACACAATCAAACCAATAATTACATGTGGGTGGGTCCTTATAATCATTACACAATCTAAACCAATAATTACATTGTGGGCGGGTCCTTATTAATCATGCACAAATTAAAAAATAATTATGTGGGGGGGTCCTTATAAATCATGCACACAATCTAAACCAATAATTACATTGTGGGCGGGTCCTTATTAATCATTTACACAATCTAAACCAATAATTACATTGTGGGGGGGTCCTTATTAATCATGACAAAATCTAAACCAATAATTACATTGTGGGCGGGTCCTTATAAATCATGCACACAATCTAAACCAATAATTACATTGTGGGCGGGTCCTTATTAATCACGCACACAATCTAAACCAATAATTACATTGTGGGTGGGTCCTTATTAATCACGCACACAATCTAAACCAATAATTACATTGTGGGCGGGTCCTTATTAATCACGCACACAATCTAAACCAATAATGAGCTCATATTTTATATTAATAATCTCCTTATTATAACGTCAGCCTGCAGTTATCTGTGAACTAGTTACAGGCCAGACCATATTTATAAATATACAGAGAAGGAATGTTCTGTACACACAATAAGCTATACCCTCATACTGTACTGTCTAAGGGAAACAATATGGCAGCTCCCACCCATATGTATAAATATAAATATACAGAGAAGGAATGTTCTGTACACAGGGCTGTGCTGACTCCCCAGCTGGGGAACATGGACGCCATAATGAAAGAGGCAGATTCCAGGGCTGTGCTGACTCCCCAGCTGGGGAACATGGACGTCATAATGAAAGAGGCAGATTCCGGGGCTGTGCTGACTCCCCAGCTGGGGAACATGGACGCCATAATGAAAGAGGCAGATTGGGGAACATGGACGCCATAATGAAAGAGGCAGATTCCAGGGCTGTGCTGACTCCCCATGCTGGGGTAGGAGGCACAGACGCCGGTAACATGGAGACCGCTGGGGGTTGTAGTAACGATGCACAGGAGGTGGAAGTGTTGAGTGAACTGACGGCCTGTGACTCCCCAGCAAAGGAAATGGCTGAACAGGCTCTGGAGGAGGCTGAACAGGTGGACCAGGCCCTGCTGGGGCAGGTAGGAGAGAACTCCATGGGGGAGGAGCCTGAGTGCACTGGGACTGAATGGAAGGAGGAGGGGGAGAGAGAGGAAAAGAAACAATGTGATCAGCAGGGAGAACAGGAGGAAATCCAAAAAGCCTTAAAGGCGATGGCTGTGCTGAGCAGGAGGAAGGAAGAGATAGAGCAGCACATTGCTGCAAAAATCACCCGTTTGAATGGAAAGAGCGCGGATAAGAGAAATAACAGCATCAGGAAACTTCATTACCTAACCAGGGAGTTGGAGGAGGTGGAGAAGGAAATTAAAGGGGCGGTGGAGGTTATTGGACCCTGGGAAGAGACTTGTAGAAATAAAGAACTTTCTGAAGAATTGGAGTCTGGTAAAGATGGAAAAGAGACTAGAAACCGAGACGGGAACATCCCAGAAGGAAAGACCCACGGAGAGGAGGACTTAGCCCAGACGGACCCTAATAACGTATCTAATGTGTGTGCGGATGAGGGTGGTGGTGAGAAAGGTTTAGGGGTGCAGGGGGGACCCCAAGAGAGACCCAATGTGTGGGGAGCCAGGAGGTTGTTTGGAAGGGAGGGCGAGACCATTGCTGGGAGTGAGGTGTTTAAGAGAAGGAATGTGGTGAAGATCCGGTGGGTTGGGGATAAAGACAAGACCCCAAACAGAAGCTTTATTGCCAGGCGTTTATTAATGGAGTCAATGGGGTTCACGGTAAATGACGTATTTGCTCTGATCAGCCAATCAGAGACGGAGTTTGATGTGAGTTTTAAACTGTCCCAGGGATTGGAGGCGTTTTGGTGTAAATATGGGGAATTGAAAAGATCCTCAATGTGGGAAGGTTTCCAGGTGATTTCAATCACAAAGCCAGAAACTAAAAATGTAACAATCGCCTTTAAAAATGAATCCATCCCACCGGAGGATATCCTGGTCTGGCTAAGGAGGCAGTGCTCGGTCCTGTCCCCACTCACCAAAGTGTATGATGAGGATGGGTTCTGGGCGGGGGGATGGAGAGTCCAGGTGAGACTGTCAGTCACCCATAATGTACCCAGGCACCTACCTATGTCTTTCTTTATTGGAAGGGAAAGGGGAGTGTGTTATTACCCTGGGCAACCACGCCTGTGTTTTAAATGTGGCTCTAACCGTCACCTAGTGAGTATGTGCACCGTCCAGCGTTGTATAATGTGTGGGGGATTGGGTCACACCAGTAAGGAATGTGACCAGATCAGGTGCAATCTGTGCCTACAGCTTGGCCACTCCCACAATAGGTGCCCCGAGGCCTGGCATAATATCATCAAATCCTGCCCAACCCTGGAAAAGGAACTGACCCCAACCCAAGATCCTTTACAGCCAGAGACCCCCCGGGGAGATGGGGCGAGAGGAGCAGATGAGGTTCAGACATCAGTGGTCAATACTGGGGGAGACAATGAGGGGGAGTGGGAAGTGGTTAAAAGGAGAACCAAGGCTGTAAAGCAGAAACCGACAGTGTTGTCCACCGCCAATAGGTACGAGATCCCAGGTGGGAAAAGCTGGGCAGATTCCTCAGAGGAGGCAGAAGAATTGGAGAGGATGGAGGCTGAGGAGAGGGAGACAGATAAAGATGGTGGAGAGGGAGTTGAGTTGGGATCAGACAGCAGTGACAGAGTTAATATGGATATAGAGTTAAAGGGGAAAGGAAACATTAGGAAAAGAGAGAGGGAAATAGGAAAAGAGAAGAAAGGAAAAAAGAGAGAGAAAGAGAAAAACCTAGAGGAGGACTGGGAATCCCTAGATGAGGATGAGTTGAAGGAACTTGATAGTCGCCCCTCAAAGCAGAAAGGTAAAGGGGTCCAAGTTAAGAGATACGGTGATGGAGAGGGAGACAGGGAGGGGAATCAGAAAAAACCAAAATGATGCTTCTGCACCATTAACGTCTTTAGTATTAAATTGAATTGTATTCTGTATTGCAAATTGTGTTGATAATATTTTGAATGTAATTTTGTAAAGTGTTTTATGAATAAAAATTCCCACCCATATGTATAAATATAAATATACAGAGAAGGAATGTTCTGTACATACAATAAGCTATACCCTCATACTGTACTGTCTAAGGGAAACAATATGGCAGCTCCCACCCATATGTATAAATATACAGAGAAGAATGTTCTGTACAATACAATAAGCTATACCCTCATACTGTACTGTCAAGGGAAACAATATGGCAGCTCCCACCCATATGTATAAATATAAATATACAGAGAAGGAATGTTCTGTACATACAATAAGCTATACCCTCATACTGTACTGTCTAAGGGAAACAATATGGCAGCTCCCACCCATATGTATAAATTAATATACAGAGGGAATGTTGTACATACAATAACTATACCCTCATACTGTACTGTCTAAGGAAAACATATGGCAGCTCCCACCCATATGTATAAATATACAGAGAGGATGTTCTGTACACACAATAAGTATACCCTCATACTGTAGTCTAAGGGAAACAATATGGCAGCTCCCACCCATATGTATAAAATATACAGAGAAGGAATGTTCTGTACATACAATAAGCATACCTCATACTGTACTGTCTAAGGAAACAACTATGGCAGCTCCCACCCATATGTATAAATATACAAGAAGGAATGTTCTGTAACACCATAAGCTATACCCTCATACTGTACTGTCTAAGGGAAAACATATGGCAGCTCCCACCCATATGTATAAATATACAGAGAAGGAATGTTCTGTACATACAATAAGCTATACCCTCAACTGTACTCTAAGGGAAACACTATGGCAGCTCCCCACACATATATAAATATAACAGAGAGGAATGTTCTGTACACATAAGCTATACCCTCATACTGTACTGTCTAAGGGAAACAATATGGCAGCTCCCACCATATGTATAAATATAAATATACAGAGAAGGAATGTTCTGTACATACAATAAGTATACCCTCATACTGTACTGTTAAGGGAAACAATATGCAGCTCCCACCCATATGTATAATATAAGAGAAGGAATGTTCTGTACATACAATAAGCTATACCCTCATACTGTACTGTCTAAGGGAAACAATATGGCAGCTCCCACCCATATGTATAGATATACAGAGAAGGAATGTTCTGTACATACAATAAGCTATACCCTCATACTGTACTGTCTAAGGGAAACAATATGGCAGCTCCCACCCATATGTATAAATATACAGAGAAGGAATGTTCTGTACATACAATAAGTCATACCCTCATACTGTACTGTCTAAGGGAAACAATATGGCAGCTCCCACCCTATGTATAAATATACAGAGAAGGAATGTTCTGTACACATAAGTATACCCCATACTGTACGTCTAAGGGAAACAATATGGCAGCTCCCACCCATATGTATAAATATAAATATACAGAGAAGGAATGTTCTGTACATAACAATAACTATACCTCATACTGTACTGCTAAGAGAAAACTATGGCAGCTCCCACCCATATGTATAAATATACAAGAAGGAATGTTCTGTACACCAATAAGCTATACCCTCATACTGTACTGTCTAAGGGAAACAACTATGGCAGCTCCCACCCATTGTATAAATAACAGAGAAGGAATGTTTCTGTACACATACAATAAGCTATACCCTCATACGTGTACTGTCTAAGGGAAACACACATAAATAGGAAATAAAAATGGCGCTCACCAACATATTTAATAAATATACAGAAGGAATGTTCTGTACACACACAATAAGCTATACCCTCATACTGTACTGTCTAAGGGAAACAATATGGCAGCTCCCACCATATGTATAAATATAAATATACAGAGAAGGATGTCTGTACATACAATAAGCTATACCCTCATACTGTACTGTCTAAGGGAAACAATATGGCAGCTCCCACCCATATGTATATAATACAGAGAAGGAATGTTTTGTACATACAATAAGCTATACCCTCATACTGTACTGTCTAAGGGAAACAATATGGCAGCTCCCACCCATATGTATAAATATAAATATACAGAGAAGGAATGTTCTGTACATACAATAAGCTATACCCTCATACTGTACTGTCTAAGGGAAACAATATGGCAGCTCCCACCCATATGTATAGATATACAGAGAAGGAATGTTCTGTACATACAATAATCTATACCCTCATACTGTACTGTCTAAGGGAAACAATATGGCAGCTCCCACCCATATGTATAAATATACAGAGAAGGAATGTTCTGTACACACAATAAGATATACCCTCATACTGTACTGTCTAAGGGAAACAATATGGCAGCTATAATACGGTATTACCTATGGCAAGCCAGATGTAAAAAAGCTATCTGTGCAGAGGAAGGATGTCTGGACTGGGCAATTAGAGCTGCACAGAGTGACGTTAGGTTTATTAAAATGATAGATATGAAAAGGAGGAAAGGGGAACTGTGGATTCATATCAATTAATGGAATATCTCTTTAAATTGAATTGTATCCTGTATTGCAAATTGTGTTGATAATATTTTGAATGTAATTTTGTAAAGTGTTTTATGAATAAAAATTCCCACTTACATGGACAAATAGACAGTACAGTATGAGGGTATAGCTTATTGTATGTACAGAACATTCCTTCTCTGTATATTTATACATATGGGTGGGAGCTGCCATAGTGTTTCCCTTAGACAGTACAGTATGAGGGTATAGCTTATTGTATGTACAGAACGTTCCTTCTCTGTATATTTATATTTGTCCATATAAGTGGGAGCTGCCATATTGTTTCCCTTAGACAGTACAATATGAGGTTATAGCTTATTGTATGTACAGAACATTCCTTCTCTGTATATTTATATTTATATGTATGGGTGGGAGCTGCCATAGTGTTTCCCTTAGACAGTACAGTATGAGGGTATATCTTATTGTGTGTACAAAACATTCCTTCTCTGTATATTTATACATATGGGTGGGAGCTGCCATATTGTTTCCCTTAGACAGTACAGTATGAGGGTAAAGCTTATTGTGTGTACAGAACATTCCTTCTCTGTATATTTATACATATGGGTGGGAGCTGCCATAGTGTTTCCCTTAGACAGTACAGTATGAAGGTATAGCTTATTGTATGTACAGAACATTCCTTCTCTGTATATTTATACATATGGGTGGGAGCTGCCATATTGTTTCCCTTAGACAGTACGCTTATTGTATGTACAGAACATTCCTTCTCTGTATATTTATATTTATACATATGGGTGGGAGCTGCCATAGTGTTTCCCTTAGACAGTACAGTAGGAGAGTATAGATTATTGTATGTACAGAACATTCCTTCTTTGTATATTTATACATATGGGTGGGAGCTGCCATAGTGTTTCCCTTAGACAGTACAGTATGAGGGTATAGCTTATCGTTTGTACAGAACATTCTTTCTCTGTATATTTATAAGGGAAACAATATGGCAGCTCCAACCCATATATATATATAAATATACAGAGAAGGAAGCTACAGTATCTCTCTCTCTGTAGCTATAGTTAAATGATATAGATAGATAGATAATAGATAGATAGATAGATGATAGATTAGATAGATGATAGATAGATAGATAGATAGATAGATAGATAGATAGATAGATAGATGATAGGATAGATGATAGATAGATAGATTATAGATAGATAGATAGATAGATAGATAGATTATAGATAGATAGATTATAGATAGATAGATAGATAGATATTGCCATATTGTGCTAAAATTTAAGACATGTGTAGCCTAAGACGAAACTACAAGGGGATCAGCCCCTTGGCCGATTGTAGATGATAATTTTGGCCCCATAATAAATTCACTGTGGAATATTTGAGAGGCCAAATACATGTTCTCCAACACAAACAAAGGGTAAGATGGGATCCCACCTGGCGCCACCATGGGGTCAACCTTTTTTCCATTTATAGCACTTTGTATAAATGACGTATTTCCTATTTACTTCTAACGCTCCACACGATTCCCATTCATTCTGCACTGATCGCAGTGTGGACGTATTTAGGGGGAAATGCTAATTACATCCATATTGCTGAATAAAGAAGAAACCAATAGGGAGATAAATGACTGCTTCTTATTGAGATTATCTGAACAGATCTGGACCTGCCCCATGCTACTGACAGGCCATAATGTGCTACATAGTTTATGATTTACGCGTGCAAAGTGATCATTTGCCTTTAATTGAGCAGCACATTACAGTTTGCCCAGTATAAGCAGCTTTACATATTTTGGGACCTAATAAATTGCAGCCCGAGGGGGATCGAACCTGATTTGTTTTACATGTTTTAAATATTTCCAGAAATGAATAAATTCCTGATTTGTTTATTTCAAATTCCAATAAAATTCCATTCTATTTATTTTCTTTTTTCCATGGGGGGTGGAGTTGTGTGTGTGTGTGTGGGGGGGGGGGGGGGGGGGGGCGGGGGGGGGGGGGGGGGGGGGGGGGGGGGGGTACAGGCCACAAGTGTGAAAATCTTCTCTTGTGCAACTTGATGGAATGTGCCAAACAGCGACAAATGTTTGTATTGATCTCAATTTCTGGATCAAGTGTTTATACACGGCCATACTCAGTGTCTGTAAACTGAAAAATATGACTGTGTCATCTTAATCTATAAATAAATATGTGTAAGTAGCACTTACTCTGAGGTGTGTGTGTTGCTGCATGCCTTCAATACAGTACTTTTTTTTGCTCAGGCTCTGACCACTGACCTGACTATTTTCCCCAACACCAACTGTCAATGCTGCATACAGTATACAGCACACCAACTGTCAAACCATTCCAGCTACAGCAACACTGCTTACAGAAATGCTAAAACGTAAGATGTTTCTGATTGGATCTAATGGAATAGGGGGCAGATCAACTAAACAATGGTACAGTGATAGTTGGGATGAATTATAGTTTCCACTAATAGGTAATTTAAACGATCTCCTTTTCCAGTGTACATACCCAGTACCACGCCAGTAAAAAGCTTTTAGCTGCAGTACATTGAATTGTCCTATAGATTTAGCTGGGTTAGGTCATTTCTTGCTTTTCAGTTCCCCCATGAATCAACCCAGCCTATGATGACCACATTCTGAACACCCGATTACCAAGGCACAAATGGACGGATCTGTGAGAAAGGAATGCTAGCCACAAATTGTTCTGTCTTCTGAGTCAATATTGTTTGCATGGAGAAAGGTAACACACCTAGAGGAAGACCAGCTCCTGCCCAAAGTTAAATGTGTGCAGGGGTGCCCCTACCATGAAGCAAACTGAAACATTTGCTCAGGGCGTACCCCTGCTGAATACTTAAAAGGCGGCAGTTAAATTAAAAAAAAAAAATCTTCCTTCCTGCAATACTGCATTTCAGCACCAGTCCACCAGTCAGTGTTAGTCAGCCCACAACACCCACCTCCACAAGCCACGCCTATGTTCCCAGATGAAGCCATGCCAGCTTCATGTGCTGTCCCCCTTCTAGTGATAGGCAGCATTTAAAAGTTGTTTCAGGTGTCAAAAACCCTAGGAACACCCCTGAATGTGTGTGGTTGATGTCGGGCCCTACGCAGGTCTATAGGGCCAGACACAGACGGTGAAGGTTTTAACTCCAGCTCAGGACCTTTAATCTGCACATGTTTGTCTTACCTTACTGAGAATAGTGTGTTTTCTAGCCACTTCCTCCTGATACAGACGGACCCATTCCCAAGGGACGGAGATGAAAATGCACAAGACACAAAACTGGACCATTCTAGGCACCGAAGTGACCCGCAGAGGGCGATCATGTGCAGACGTTCTCCTGACATCAGTTCTTGTGCCGTTACTTGGCTCGCGGCGTAACCAAACCAAGATCGAAGCAGCAAAGCAGATAATGGAGAGCGCAAAGAAAGCCTTGGAGTAAATATTCCATGTCGGGAAGGGGGACGCCATCGACCAGTGAGCCGGGGGATCGTTTTGTTTGGAATCCAGGAAACCCAGAATTCCATAGATTTTATTTAAAAGCCAAATATGGAAGGTCTCCATGTTGTACCAGTAGAATAATCTGGAAAACAAAGACACCACAGTCAATGACATTTCCCATATACAGGCCACCAATAACGTATATAAAGATTTACAACATAGCAAATAAATACAATTATCCATTCGCTCTGCAACCTGATCTCCTGCCTCGGGCGTCACCTTTATCCAGAGATTCCAGGAAACTTATTACTAACCAACAATCATCTCACAACTGTCACGATGAATGAACCTTCCGTGGACAGACAGGAGAGAAATCACAAAAGGCAAATCGTTTCCTGCATCGGGAGGCAAATCTAATAATTCCCGGCATTGTCTGGGATTTGGTGCGATTGGTGGGAGCCAATAAAATCATCACACTGAGCCGCTCTCACCTGCAGGTACACAATGTACCGTGCTAGAGGAAAGGATAAGAGATGGACAAACTTAGTAGTTACGTTTTCGGATTTCCGCATCTCAGGAAAATCCCGAAGATCTGAAACCGGAACAAATTTTTCGATAATTATCGCAAGTACGGCGATATTTCGATACGATTTTCGAGTCTCCGGTCATATTTTCGATAATTTTAGAACGTTCGAGGCCATTTTCCATAATTATCAAAACTAGCCTCGTACTTTCGATCATTTTCAAAACTACCTTCCAAAGTTCGGATTCGGACGGATCTTTCGGATTTCGGAACCGAGGGGTTTCCGTGTCGGATCAGGGTTCATGTGGAACCCGCATCCCATCTCTAGATGAGAGTTAATTCCTGCCTAGGAGACTGATTTCTGCACAGAGATTTGACCTGCTGTAAAGCAGAAAGTGACACTACAGTCCTGCATGGGGCAGCCTAATTATCAACACCCATATAAAGGTGTACATATATCACTGCAGCTCCACCTGCTCCCTACCCATAATCCTCTGTTACGGTAACGGCACATTGTAACTTTTACTGTCTCCCATAATGCCAGTTTGCACAGTGGGTGGAGATTGAAATAGATGTTAGTGGTAGGGTTGGTTTGTTTCTATGAACAGTTTTGATGTAACTTCCCTAGACAAATGTTAAGAATAGTTGAGGATTATTCTCAAATTGTAGGAAGAAAGACTGAAAGCAGGTCGGGTCACAGGTATGAAGAGGATAGAAAAGCGGGTTGCGGGTCGGGTGTGTGGCAGGAAAATTAGACCATTATTTGTCTAAGTGACAAATAATGATGGCTGTGGCCATTATTCCAGTGGACCTTAAACTTATCCTCACAGAATTCCCATCACCTGCGGCTACTCCCAGAATTCCCATCACCTGCGGCTACTCCCAGAATTCCCATCACCTGCGGCTACTCCCAGAATTCCCATCACCTGTGGATATTCCCAGAATTTCCATCACTTGTGGCTACTCCCAGAATTCCCATAATTACATTGCGGGTGGGTCCTTATTAATCATGCACACAATCTTAACCAATTATTACATTGTTACCTATCTGGTAACCATCACAGTATATGGTATCTATATATCTATATATGATAAATCTACCCTTACATCCTACCTATCCGGTAACCAGCACAGTATATGGTATCTAAAGTTGGATTGCTGTTTATCTCTGTAGGACATGGTGGGATGTGTGTGGTAAAGTTGATTGTTGTTATCTCTGTAGACATGGTGTGTGTGGGTAAAGTTGATTTGCTTTATCTCTGTAGACATGTTGTGTGTGTGGAAAGTTGATTGTTGTTTATCTCTGTAGACATGGTGTGTGTGGTAAAGTTGATTGCTGTTTATCCTGTAGACATGGTGTGTGTGGTAAAGTTGATTGCTTGTTTATATCTGTAGACATGGTGTGTGTGGTAAAGTGATTGCTGTTTATCTCTGTAGACATGGTTGTGTGGTAAAGTGTGATTGTGTTATCTCTGTAGAATGTGTGGTGTGGTAAAGTTGATTGTTGTTTATCTCTGTAGACATGGTGGTGTGTGGTAAAGTTGATTGCTGTTTATCTCTGCTGTAGACATGGTGTGTGTGGTAAAGTTGATTGTTGTTATCTCTGTAGACATGGTGTGTGTGGTAAAGTTGATTGCTGTTATCTCTGTAGACATGGTATGTGTGGTAAGTGATTGTGGTTATCTCTGTAGACATGGTGTGTGTGGTAAAGTTGATGTGTGTTTATCTCTGTAGACATGGTATGTTGGTAAAGTTGATTGTGTTTATCTCTGTAGACATGGTGTGTGTGGTAAAGTTGATTGCGTGTTATCTCTGTAGACATGGTGTGTGTGTGGTAAAGTTGATTGTTGTTTATCTCTGTAGACATGGTGTGTGTGGTAAAGTTGATTGCTGTTATTCTGTAGACATGGTGTGTGTGGTAAAGTTGATTGTTGTTTATCTCTGTAGACATGGTGGTGTGGTAAAGTTGATTGCTGTTTTATCCTGTAGACATGGTGTGTGTGGTAAAGTTGATTGTTGTTATCTCTGTAGACATGGTGTGTGTGGTAAAGTTGATTTGTGTTATCTCTGTAGACATGGTGGTGTGGTAAAGTTGATTGCTGTTTATCTCTGTAGACATGGTGTGTGTGGTAAAGTTGATGTTGTTTATCTCTGTAGACAGTGGTGGTGTGTGATGTGGCTGTGATTGCAGACTGGGTGTGGTGTGCGGTTGTTAAATAAAGTCTCTGAGACATGGTTGTGTGTGGTAGTTGATTGCTGTTACTCTGTAGATGGAGTGTGTGTGGTTAAAGTTGATTGTGTTTATCTCTGTAGACATGGTTGTGTGTGGTAAAGGTTGATTGCTGTTTATCTGTAGACATGGTGTGTGTGGTAAAGTTGATTGGTTTATCTCTGTAGACATGGTTGTGTGTGGTAAAGTTGATTGCGTTTATCTCTGTAGACATGGTGTGTGTGGTAAAGTTGATGTGGTTTATCTCTGTAGACATGGTGTGTTGGTAAAGTTGATTGTTTTATCTCTGTAGACATGGATGTGTGTGGTAAAGTTGATTGCTGTTTATCTCTGTAGGACATGGGTTGTGTGTAGTAAGTTGATTGCTGTTATCTCTGTAGACATGTGGGTGGGGTAAAGTTGTTGTTGTTATCTCTGTAGACATGGTGTGTGTGGTAAAGTTGTGATTTTGTTATCTCTGTAGACATGGGTGTGTGGTAAAGTTGATTGTGTTTATCCTGTAGACATGGTGGGTGTTGGTAAAGTTGATTGGTTATCTCTGTAGACATGGTGTGTGTAAGTGGTAAAGTGTGATTGCTGTTATCTCTGTAGACATGGTGTGTGGGTAAAGTTGATTGTTGTTTATCCTGTAGACATGGGTGTGTGTGGTAAAGTTGATTGTGTTATCTCTGTAGACATGGTGTGTGTGGTAAAGTTGATTGTTTTATCCTGTAGACATGGTGTGTGTGTAAAGTTGATTGCTGTTTATCTCTGTAGACATGGTGTGTGTGGTAAAGTTGATTGTTGTTTTCTCTGTAGACATGGTGTGTGTGGTAAAGTTGATTGTTGTTTATTCTGTAGACATGGTTGTGTTGGTAAAGTTGATTGTGTTTATCTCTGTAGACATGGTGGTGTGTGGTAAAGTTGTTTGTTATCTCTGTAGACATGGTGTGGTGTGGTAAAGTTGATGTTGTTTATCTCTGTAGAATGGTGTGTGTGGTAAAGTTGATTTCTGTTTATCTCTGTAGACATGGTGTGTGTGGTAAAGTTGATTGTGTTTATCTCTGTAGACATGGTGTGTGTGGTAAAGTTGATTGCTGTTATTCTGTAGACATGGTGTGTGTGGTAAAGTTGATTGCTGTTTATCTCTGTAGACATGGGGTGTGTGGTAAAGTTGATTGGTGTTATCTCTGTAGAATGGTTGTGTGTAAAGTTGATGGTGTTATCATGTAGAATGGTGTGTGTGGTAAATGTTGAGTGTTATCTCTGTAGCATGGTGTGTGTGGTAAAGTTGATTGTTGTTTCTCTGTAGACATGGTGGTGTGGTAAAGTTGATGTTGTTTACTCTGTGACATGGTGTGTGTGGTAAATGATTGCTGTGCATGTAATTATCATTGTGTTTGATTCGTATGGAGTATGTTGTATGTTTTTTTAATTGATTATAGTTGTGTGAATGTTGTGATTAGTGTGATTCTCTTAGATTAATGTTTTTTGCAGTGGTAGTTCTTGACATAGGTTAGTTATAATACACCAGTTTCTGGTAAGACTCTGTGTGTTCTGTGATGAGCTTATCTGTTGAGTATCTCCGGCTTGTTGGGGTTTTGTATTTTTCTGTTGTCTGTTTTCTGTTTTTGTGGTTTTCTCTTGTTTTGGGGTGTTGCCCTTTGGCTGTAGACATTAGGTTTACGGGTCCCTGTGTTTCATTCTTTCTCTATTAGGAGAAGACTTGTGCTGAGGTGGTTTTATCCTTGCCTCTTTTCTTATCTGTCTTTAAACAGTTTCTGGTTTGCCCCCATATTTCGTTAATCCTTTTACATTGTTGTTCGTAAAAAAAATTTCCCCCTACCGGTGCTGATTCCTTTAATTCCGTGTCCCGATTTCTCTTTTGTTAAGGTCACCGGTTTGCTTCCTTGTTTTGCCGTTCTTACTCCCCAAAACATATATTGATTCTTTGAACATAAAGCTGAATTGCTTTTAAAGCCAGAATCTTAGATCTTTTATTTTAGTTGAAATGGCCTCCCTTTGAACCAAACGCCCAGTGCATATTATTCATGTTCTTGCTTCGCAGGCAAAGAGTTACGTCAGACCAACAATAATAGTTTAAAAAAAAATTCCCCCCATGACCGGTGGAGGTAGCAACCCATAATTCGTGCTCTGCTCTGCAGGCATTCTTTATTTCCCCCACGTTCTGTCGTTTTTAAGGACAGCTTGTGCTAATAATAAATTAAGAACATTCTAGACATTTTAATTGAGTGATGACAGTTTGTGTTGCACACTGAATTCTCTGTATTGGGAAGACAAACCATTTTGCCGTATATCTCCACCGGCCTTACCTTACTACCAATACAATGAAGTCCTAATATAATTGTGTTAGAATTATAGGGTAGTCCGATTCCTTACTTCTTTTCTGTAGCTCTCCCACTCACATTACCTAGCAACATGAGCAGTGAAAGCAGGTAGAAAATTGATACTGTAAGCTTTCTATCGAATAGAAACGATAAAGAGATAGACGACGACATTTCTTAATTATTTTAGAAACATAGACATAATCGTCCTACCTACCAAAACAAAAATATCGAAATATGATATCTTTGAAACAATCACTCAATGGAAATTCTGATAAATGTATAGTTCTTCTTTCTCTCTGTCCCTTGTCACCCCTCATGCGCCCTCCATCTAGGCTCCTATGCTGATGCGTCTATGTGGCACCTGAATGGTATTGGGGACAGCTATTCAGAACCCTTTCCAAAGTATGGAAATAATTCCTCTTGCTGGGAATGTGCCACATCTCTCTGGTGACTGGGTAAGCAGCAGAGGGAACTGGACCATAGATGTGCCATCTCCACCATATTTACCAGTTAGTGTCACTGACACTTCTCCCATCTTTGACATCTGATAATAATGAGGAGAGCAGAGGACATAACCAGAGATCTGTTTCTTTAAAACTTTGTCAGGAGACAAAGCAGGAAGATAGGTCTACAATAGAGCACATGGCTACCCACCTCAGCAAAAGGCATCGCTCAAACGACCAACTGCCATGCTATAACTGTAACAGAACAAAAACTTAAGTCCTTTGGTATCAAGCACTGGTAACAAGTACTGTCTACGAAAAACTGTATGGCAACTGTGTCAATGCAAATATATATAGAGAAAAAGCAACTGGTAGGCTGGCTATTGGAATTCACACATGATTGGTTGCAGCAGCCCTAATGATCGTGGGTAAGCGTTGTATTGAAAAAAACGTATGATTTGTGGTTTCATAAAAACAGGAAATTTGGGGAATTTTGCTGTTTTGTTAAATCTTGAAACCTTCAGTATTGTCGCTTCACAGCAAAAACCCCATCCATCTCTACAAAAAGCAAAACCTCGTCTTTGTACTTTTATAAACCTCCTTTCCATCTACCTCCTCAACAAATATTCTTCTACTCATTCTTCCATACAACAAAGCACAAGCCCTCAAGTACAATGCCAATGTTGTCTAGTCCCAGTCACAGTTCCATGGACTCTTCTCTTCCTCTGTCAGGCTTTTGTTGACATGTTGCGTTTAGCCATGTGTGAATGTCTATGTGTACAACAGTATTAACACACCAATGCAACAAAAAGTTAAGTCAACTGGTTCCTCTTTTAATCTTCAAGATTTTTCATCTTTTCCGCTTAGTTCTACATTTATTACTACGAAATACGCACAAAGGTATCAGTCTTCACAGATATATACTAATTTTACATTAAAGTGAGCCGTATAATTATTCAGGCCGGATGGCTTAATGCGGTATGACTGTACTACTAAGGCCTGGATTTTCTCCAACATGCTTGAAATGTTCAAATGGTGCTGAAATACACCCACGCGTTCCGCGGTTTACAAGATACAGATTTCTATCTCTCACAAAGAAAAGGAAACTGGAAAGAGGCAAATAATAAGTTCTGAATAGCAGTGACATAACTAGTCATCAATGTCTTGCAGAACAGGCAAGTGACACTTCTTGTTTTTCTGCAAATAAAACCCTCCTTAACATCACAATATAAAAAAAAAAAGCCAATATCTCGGCAGGCAAGGTATTTAGAAACGTACCAAACGTACATTTCCTGCCAGCAAGTAGATCAGTAGGTGGAGATCTAAAGTCATGCAAATATTATAGTAAACGCGGGCAAACAGTTTCTAATTATACCCTATCAGCAGATTGGTGAGGAATATAATTATTTAAAAAGAGACCGGTTTATGATCAGCAGACCTTGGGTAAGGCGGTTTAGGAATTCAATGCATTTTGATCTAATCACAAATCAAAATATTCATGAAACACAATGGTATCTCCCTTAAGCAGCCGGCCAGCCATTAATTTTAAAATTCGAGTAATTATTAACACTTATCAGGAACTGTAGGGGAGAAAAAAAAAAGCTTACCTTGGTGTTTGTAACACGGGGAAAAGAAAAAAAAAAAAAAAAAAAAGGTTTTTAACCAGTCGCTAATGATTATAATGGTTTTTGTAATTTAAGGGGGAATTCAATTAAAACTTGGCTCTTAGAATTTATTTATTTGTGTTACACGATCTTAAACTTCTTATTAAAATACTTATTATACTATTTTGTTATTTCATTAAATAGTTTTCTTCCAGCGACGAGTTCTTTAAAATCCTTTATGCTTTTAGTAATTAAACGCTAATCAAGTGCAATGTCACAAATCCAGGAGACATTTGTTTTAAACTCTGGCGACTATAGGCCAATACATGTCTAATTAAAAGGATGGAACAGTATAAGGATTCCAAACCTGATGAATTCTTAAAGGGACAAAATCATCATAGATCTTTGCTCAAGATATAAAGGTTCCATTTAATTTTTGTCGCCTTTTGAAACATTGAAATACATTTTTCATATAATGATGTATTAAGCATATTTTTTAAAATAGAAGATCACTATTTAAGGAAAACTTCACTTAAAAAAGATTGATCACACTTTTTAATGTTGTCTATATGCCGCCGCTGTAAAGTTGATGTGGCTTTGTCGGAGAAAGTGGGGGTTGTTGTGGAGGTGGGTGTGGCTTGTGAAGATGGGTGGCGTGATTTGGCTGGTTAACTCGAGGGCTAACTTGACAATGGCTGGTGAACAGAGCTCACACAAATAGGTACATATAAGATTCCCTCATGCCCAGCTCACACAGATTGTTACATAAAAGATGCCCTATGCCCAGCTCACACTAAAAAGTAGCTATAAGATGCCCTCACCTCATGCATTGCCCTCACAAAGTCACTTACCCTGTGACTGTAGTGGGTGCATGAAGTCTCTAGAAAGGTCGGCAGAACAGGGGACAAAAATTGCGGGTGCACGAGCCTCAATTCTTTTTCTGCTTTGCACTAACCTTTCTAGGGGATCACAGGGGTGAGTCATGAGCAATTGTTTCACATTGCTTCATGGTAGGAGCACAACTGAAAAAGTCCTGACTGAAACCAGCTCACCATTGTCTCTCTGTGTGATCTAGTTTATGAGATATATACAGTGAAATTGTTTTGTTAACAACCAATGGATAAACTCAACCAATAGATACCAACCAACTGAATCTTATTTTCTGAATCTAAATCAGAAAACAGATCTGTTTGATTAATAACCAGCAGCAAAGCTAAAAACGGTAGCAAACTAAACTGATGGTTCTAGTACATCTTCACTTAAAACTAATACGTAACTGCAGGGGAGCCCAATCTAAAACTTCATTATTTCAGCTGTCAATCAAGTTCCTTCTCTCAAAAACTATTCTGTGAGTAGTTTTACTGTACTTGGGATGGTGACAGAGTTTTGACAGTTTGAATGCTGTATACTGTGTGCAGGCTTGACAGTTGGTTTGTGGGGAAAAAGTCAGGTCAGATGGAAGTGGGAGTGGTTAAAAGAGGGAGGGGGATACTGCTAAACAAAATGTGTGCTGGATTGAAGGCATGCAGCAAAACATGCAAATCAGAGTAATTGCTACTTACATGATTCAATTATAGATTAAGATGAGGCAGTCATTTTTTCAGTATGGTGTCCCTTAAAACTGTTATGGTATGTGGTTTCAACTACCCAACATACTTAGTTTTAATCTTCTTTCATACTATCCATTGTTAAAATGATGTTATAAACACCAAGGTGCTGCACTTGTGATGTTTAAAGCCCTATGTAACTTCCTTTAGTTTTTATGAATAAGGAATCCTAGAGATACTTAAGTGGAAGTGAATCAAGACTTTACCCCACACACGCTAAGTGTCGAAATGTTGTCCCTAATGTCAATATAAATTTAAGTCTAAAACAAAGGTATCACACAGAACACACTTGTTGCTTTTATGTCTTTTATCGTTTTAACCTCTGAGACTCTGATCTTTTAAAAATAATTATTTTCTAGACAATACCAATGAATTTGCGCCATAGTTAATCCTTCCCAGGTACCCTCAGTGTGGCCATAACTGTAGCTCTAATCAGGTTTTATAGACAAGGCAACGAAGCAAGAAATCTATTTAGCATTAGGTCCAAACTCTTTTCTACCCCCCTGCAGATTTCATAGTCACATTCCTGGCTGAGAAATTCTAACAAATGCTGTGAAGGTTGGATAAAGATTGTTCTTGGCAAATGCGATTACACTTACAAGGTTTCCTGCTGCCTTAAGGGATTAATTACACAGGCATTTGATATGAAATGTTTAGATAGTTCGTATGTTAATATTTCAAATTGAAATGAAATATGGGACTTAGGATTTACAAAAGGGGAAATAAAATTGAATTTTGCTTATTGGGCTCATCCTAATGATTCTCATTACATTCCGTAGCACAGAACTAATTCCAATGATCATATAGTATTGTCGGACTCACAGACAGATACACATACTTAGAGAGGCAGATGGACATCTTCATTGGAGGTCCTAAAATAGCATTGGGGTATCTCTGGAACCACACAGAATAGTGTATACATTCTATAAATAAGTAGTTTCTGGGTCATAACAGCAAGATAGCAGCACCAATCAACACTGACCCAAGCCCCACAAATCAATACTGACCCCAGGCCTACCAATCAACACTGAGCCCACCCATCAATCAATACTAAACCCAGCTCTACCAATTAACACTGACCCCAGTCCCACCAATTAACACTGGCTCCATGCATATTATTCAAATGTTTGTCTTTAAGTGCTCACTTTCTCTTGAAAGAGGGGGGTACTAGCCTTTTCCTATTTAATGTGTAAAGTTGTAGCGTACAACTGGCCTCTGATGAAGTGGGACACGCACGAAACGCATCAGGCAGGTGGGAGTAGCTGAGTGAACTTGTCTCCATGTTTTTACCAAGGTTGTTTAATAAAAGATGATTTATCGTAATATGTCCGTGAGTATTGCACTGTTCCACATCCAATGTATATACTTACCTAGACCCAACCTGGGGGTTCCTCTGGGACATTGTTGCACCGGACAGGAGAGACATCGGGAAGTGCCGCGGCAAAAGAGGATAATGGTTCTATTTTACCACCAATCAACACTGATCCCAGCCCTAGCAATCAACACTGACCCTAGCCCTACCAATCAACACTGATCCTAGCCCCAACAATCAACACTGACCAGCCCTCCAATCAACAATGCCCCCGCCCCACCAATCAACACTGACCCCAGCCTCACCAATCAACACTGACCCTAGCCCCATCAATCAACACTGACCCCAGCCCATCAATCAACACTGATTCCAGCACCACCAATCAACACTGACCCCAGCCCCATCAATCAACACGACTCCAGCCCCACCAATCAACACTGACCCCAGCCCTTCAATCAACACTGACTCCAGCCCCACCATCAAAACTGACCCAGTCCCACCAATCAACCATGACCCAGCCCTCCCAATCAACAATAACCTAGCCCTCCCAATCAACACTGACCCTAGCCCTACCAATCAACACTTACCCCTGTCCCACCAATTAACACTGGCTCAGCACCACCAATCAACACTGATCCCAGCCCCAGCAATCAACACTGACCCTAGCCCTACCAATCAACACTGATCCTAGCCCCAAAGATCAACACTGACCAGCCCTCCCAATCAACACTGACCCCAGCCCCACCAATCAACACTGACAGACCTCCCAATCAACAGTGACCCCAGCTCCACCAATCAACACTGAACCCAGCCTCACCAATCAACACTGACCTAGCCATCAATCAACACTGACCTCAGCCCCATCAATCAACACTGACTCCAGCCTCCCCAATCAACACTGACCCCAGCCCATCAATCAACACTGACCCCAGCCCCATCAATCAACACTGACCCTAGCCCCACCAATCAACACTGGCCCCGCCCCGCCCTTCAATTGGAGGCTCCAAGTGTATTATTAGAAAACACTGACCCCATCTCCAAGATATTATGACCTTCAGACTCACCACCCCTAATACAGCCCAGGCAAACAATCTGCATTGCATTCATTTGTCCTATCTTGGTTTTAATTGTGTTACCTCATAAGCTTGAGAGTTTGCAAACACGGGGAATGAACAATTTAATATGGAAAATGAAAAATGTGGGGGAAAAAGGAAATATGTAGATAAGCACTATTCCATCGGGCCAACCTTTATCATACTCATGATTCCTGCCTAATGATGGCCATACACTATTAAGAACTTAGCATACACACCCACCCTCCCCACTTAAAGTAACCAGTGTAAGATCTAAATTGATAGGTTCTCATCCTGGGCATCTCCTGCTAGCACCTCAACTTTCCCTCACGGTCCATTTCAGACCCTCCCCTCTGTTGTGACAACAAGAACTCTGGGAAGATGTGCTCGACAAAAGATTGTGACTGAAGAAGAGGAGGCAGAGAACGAATGGACTGAACAAGACCCGTGAGAAAAAATCCAGACTAAACCTAGTTCCTCACGCTGTGGTACCTGTAAGAGGGGGAGGTAAGTATATTTTTATAAATGGTGTTTGTATCAAATATCAAATACTTATATAATAACATGGCATGTTACAGTAGAATCTATAGCTGGCCATACTCAATCAACATACACAATCGTGGAACCATCACGATCATTACAGTGTATAATAGAAATCTATAGCTGGACATACAATACAATCCAGCAAACCATCCAGATCAGTACAGTGTATAATTAAATCTATAGCTGGCCATACTCTCAATCCGGAAACCGTCCCGATCATTACAGTTTATATAGAAATCTATAGCTGGCCATACCTTACAATCCGGCGATCCGGCCCGATAGTACAGTGATAATAGAAATCTATAGCTGGCCATACTTACAATCAGGCGATCGTCCCAATCAGTACAGTGTATAATAGAAATCTATAGCTGGCCATACTTTACAATCCGGCAAACCGGCCCGATCATTACAGTGTATAATAGAAATCATAGCTGGCCATACTTTACAATCCGGCAAACCGCCCGATCATTACAGTGTATAATAGAAATCTATAGCTGGACATACAATACAATCCGGCGAACCATCCAGATCATTACAGTGTATAATAGAAATCTATAGCTGGCCATACTCTACAATCAGGGAACCGTCCCGATCATTACAGTGGTATAATAGAAATCTATAGCTGGCCTTACTCTACAATCAGGGATCCGTCCCAATCAGTACAGTGTATAATATAAATCTATAGCTGGCCATATTCTACAATCCGGCGATCCGTCCCGATCATTACAGTGTATAAAAGAAATCTATAGTTGGCCATACTCTACAATCAGGGAACCGTCCCGGTCATTACAGTGTATAATAGAAGTCTATAGTTGGCCAACCTTACAATCCTGCGATCCGTCCCGATCATTACAGTGTATAATAGAAATCTATAGCTGGCATACTCTACAATCTGCGATCCGTCCGATCATTACAGTGTATAATAGAAATCTATAGCTGGCCCTACTTACAATCTGGCGATCCGTCCCGATCAGTACAGTGTATAATAGAAATCTATAGCTGGCCATACTTTACAATCCGGCGATCCGTCCCGATCAGTACAGTGTATAATAGAAATCTATAGCTGGCCATCCTCTACAATCAGGGAACCGTCCCAATCATACAGTTATAATAGAAATCTTTAGATGGCCATACTTTAAATCCGGCGATCCATCCCGCGCATTACAGTGTATAATAGAAATCTATAGCTGGCCATCCTCTGCAATCAGGGAACCGTCCCAATCAACAGTGTATAATAGAAATCTATAGCTGGCCATACTTTACAATCCAGGATCCGTCCCGATCATTACAGTGTATAATAGAAAATATAGCTGGCCATCCTCTACCATCGGCAATCCGTACCGATCATTACAGTGTATAATAGAAATCTATAGCTGGCCATCCTCTACAATCCGGCGATCCGTACCGATTATTACAGTGTATAATAGAAATCTATAGCTGGCATCCTCTGCAATCAGGGAACCGTCCCAATCATTACAGTGTTAATAGAAATCTATGCTGGCCATACTCTACAATCAGGGAACAGTCCCGATCAGTACAGTGTATAATAGAAATCTAAGCTGGCCATACTCTACAATGGGAACCGTCCCGATCAGTAAAGTGTATAATAGAAATCTATAGCTGGCCATACTTTACAATCCAGCGATCCATCCCAATCAGTACAGTGTATAAAGAATCTATAGCTGGCCATCCTCTACAATCAGGGAACCGTCCTGATCAGTACAGTGTAATAGAAATCTATAGCTGGCCATACTCTACAATCCGGCAATCCGGCCCAATTAGTACAGTGTATAATAGAATCTATAGCTGGCCATCCTTACAATCAGGGAACCGTCCCAATCAGTACAGTGTATAATAGAAATCTATAGCTGGCCCTACTCTACAATCTGGCGATCCGTCCCGATCAGTACAGTGTATAATAGAAATCTATAGCTGGCCATACTTTACAATCCGGCGATCCGTCCCGATCAGTACAGTGTATAATAGAAATCTATAGCTGGCCATTCCTCACAATCAGGAACCGTCCCAATCATTACAGTGTATAATAGAAATCTTTAGATGGCCATACTTTACAATCCGGCGATCCATCCCGATCAGCTATAGATTTCTATTATACACTGTACTGATCGGGACGGTTCCCTGATTGTAGAGTATGGCCAGCTTTAGATTTCTATTATACACTGTACTGATGTTGGGATAATAGAACCATATACTGTGCCGGTATACAGCATAGGTAGGATGTAAGGGTAAGATTTATCATATATAGATATACGATCATCATACTGTGCGGTAACCAGATAGGTAGGATGTAAGGGTTCGTTTATCATATATACGATATTAGGTACCATATACGTGCTGCGGGTTACCAGATCTGTAGGATGTAAGGTTAGATTTATCATATATAGAATATAGATACTATAATGTGCTGGTTACCATGATAAGTAGGATGTAAGGGTTAGATTTATCAATATAGATATAGAATACCATATACTGTGCTGGTTCACAGATAGGTAGGATGTAAGGTAGATTTATTCATATATAGATATATAGATACCATATATGTGCTGGTTACCAGGGTAGGTAGGATCTGTAAGGTAGATTTATCATATATAGATATATAGATACAATATACTGTGCTCGGGTTGATACCAAGCATAAAGGTAGGATTTGTAAGGGTAGATTTATCATTATATAATATATAGATACCATACTGTGCTGGTTACCGGATAGGTAGGATGTTAAGGGTAGCTTAAGATTTATCATATATAGATATATATAGACCATATTTACTGTACCTGAGCTTACCGGATCAGGGTAGGATTGTAAAGGGATTAGATTTATCATATATAGAATATAAAGCTACATATACCGTGCTGGTTACCAGATAGGTAGGATGTAAGGTAGATTATCATATATAGATATATAGATACATATATACTGTGCTGGTTACCAGATAGGTAGGATGTTATAGGTAAGGGTAGATTTCATATATAGATATATCCACATATACTGTGCTGGTTACCAGATAGGTGTGGATGTAAGGTAGATTTATCATATATAGATGATATAGATACATATACTGCTGCATGAGTGGCTTATCAGTACGGTCAGGGATTAAGGGTGGAATTTATCATATATAGATATATAGATACCATATACTGTGCTCGGTTACCAGATAGGTAGGAGTTGTAAGGGTTAGATTATCATATATAGATATTAGATACGTGCTGCGTTACCAGATAGGTGGGATGTAAGGAGAGAGTTTTATCATAATAGATATATAGATAATATACATGTGCCGGTTATCAGATACGGTAGGATGTAAGGGTGATTTATCATATATAGATATATAGATACCATTATACTGTGCTCGGTTACACAGTAGTGCGGATGGTGTGTAAGGAGTAGATTCTATCATATATAGATATTATATACTGTGCTGGTTACAGATAGGTGGGAATGTAAGGATAGTTTATCATATATAGATATCAAGATACCATATACTGTGCGGTTACCAGATAGGTAGGATGTAAGGTGTAGATTGATCATATATAGAATATAGATACCATATACTGTGCCGGTTAACCAGATAGGTAGGATGTAAGGATAGATTTATCATTATAGTATATATAGTATACCATATACTGTGCTGGTTACAGATAGGTAGGATGTAAGGGTATAGATTTATCATATCAGATATATAGATACCTATATACTGATTGAACTGGTTAGCCGAGATAGGTGGATTGTAAAGGTAGATTTATCATATATAGATTATAGAATATCCAGGTACTGCTGCTTGAGTACAGATAGGTAGCGATGTAAGGGAGATTTATCCATATAGATATATAGATACCTAACTGCGTGTTACCCGATAGTAGGTGTAAGGGGAGTTATTATATAGATATAATAGATACATATACTGTGCTGGTTACCGCGATAGGTAGGATGTAACGGTAGTAGATTTATTATATATAGATATATAGATACCATATACTTGTGTGGTTACCAGATAGTAGGATTGTAAGGTAGATTTATATATATAGATATATAGATACCATATCTGTGCTGGTTAACAGATAGGTAGGGATGTAAAGGTAGCATGTATTCAATATAGTACTATAGATACCATATACTGTGCTGGTTACCAGATAGGTTAGGAGTAAGGTAGATTTATCATATATAGATATATAGATATCCATATACTGTGCTGGTTACCAGATAGGTAGGATGTATTAAGGGTAGATTTATCATATATATAGATACCATATACTGTGCTGGTTACCGATAGTAGGATTGTAAGGATAGATTTATATATATAGGATATATATAGATACCATATACTGTGCTGGTACCAGATAGGTAGGATGTAAGGGTAGTATGTAGAGATCATATATAGATATATAGATACCATATACTGTGCTGGTTTACCAGATGGTAGGATGTAAGGGTAGCGCTTTATCATATACTAGATATATAGCTACCACTACTGTGACTTGTGGCTGCGGTTTACCGATCGATAGCGTAGGACGTAAGGGTAGACTTTATCATATACGATATATAGATACTCAGATACTGTGCCCTGCCGTTACAGATAGGAGGATTTCCTGTAAGGTGTCGAGTTTCGATTTCTATATATAGATATATAGATACCATTATACTGTTGCGGTCGGCTCGGTGGATGTAAGGTAGTAGATTTATCTATATAGAACGATATATAGATACCATATACTGTGCGCGTTACCGATAGGTAGGATTGTAAGGGTAGATTATATAATATATAGATATATAATACCATATACTGGCTGGGTTACCGGATAGGTAGATGTGTAAGGTAGTAGATTATCATATATAGATATATAGATACCATTATACTGTGTGGTATACGGATAGGAGGATGTAAGGGTAGATTATCATATATAGATATATAGATACCATATACTGTGCTGGTTACCGGATAGAGGATATGTGTAAGCGGCTAAGAATTTATCATATAATAAAATATAGATACCATATACTGTGCGGTTACCAGATAGGTAGGAGAAGGCGTAGATTTATCATATATAGATATATAGGTACCATATACTGTCTGGGTACCGCAGATAAGGTAGGATTAGTAAGGGTAGATTTATTCATATATAGATATATAAGATACATATACTGTGCTGGTTACAGATAAGGTAGGATGAAGGGTAGATTTATCTATATATGATATATAGATAACCCTATCTGTGCTGGTTACCAGTATGGTAGGATGTAACGGGTAGATTTATCATATATAGAATATAGATATCATAACTGTGCTGGTTACCAGATAGGTAGGAGTAGGGTAGATTTATCAATATAGATATATAAATACCCATACTGTGCTGTATTACCGGTAGGTGGATTTTGATAAGGATAGAATTATCAATATAAGATATATAAGATATACATAACGTGCTGGTTACTCATCGGATAGGGTGATGTAAGGTATATAGATTTATCCATATATGAATATATAGATATCAGATACATTGCTGCCGTTCCCAGATAGGTAGGATGTAAAGGGTAGATTTATCATATATAGATATATCATACCATAACTGTCTGGTTACCAGATAGGTAGGAGTGTTAAGGGTAGATTTATCATATATAGATCATATAGATACCATATACTGTGTACTGGTTAACAGATAGTAGCGATGTAAGGTGTAGATTTTATCAATATAGAATATAGATACATATAACTGTGCTGGTTACCAGATAGGTAGATGTAAGGGTAGATTTATACTATATAGATATAAGATACCATAACGTGCTGGCGTTACCAGATAGGTAGGATGTAAGGGTAGATTTATCATATAATTAATATATAGATACCATAGACAGCTGCTGGTTACCAGATAGGTAGGATGTAAGGGTAGATTTATCATATATTAGATAAATAGATACCTACATGATACTGGTAACCAGATAGGTAGGATGTAAGGGTAGATTTATCATAATAGATATATAGATACCATAACGTGCGGTTACCGATAGGTAGGATGTAGGGGAGAGATTATACTCATATAGATAGAATCAGATAACATTGACCGTGCTGGTTACCAGATAGGTAGGTGTAGGTGTAGATTTATACATATATAGATATATAGATACCATAGACCGTGCTGGTTACCAGATAGGTAGGATGTAAGGTAGATTTATCATATATAGATATATAGATACATGACAGTGCTGCGTTTACCAGATAGGTAGGATTGTTTTGTAAGGGTAGATTATCCTATATAGATAAATAGATACCATAACCGTGCGGTTAACCAGATAGGTAGGATGTAAGGTAGGATTATCATATATAGAATCTTATAGATACCATATACTGTGCTGGTTACCAGTGGATAGGATGTAGCGTGTAGATCTATCATATATAGTATAGAGATACCATAGACCGTGCTGGGTACCAGATAGGTAGGATTTTGTAAGGGTAGATTTATCATATATAGTATATAGATACCATATACTGTAGGTTACCCGATAGGTAGGATGTAAGGGTGATATATCATATATAGATATATAGATACCATATACGCTGCTAGGTTCTTACAGATAGGTAGGATTGTAAGGTAGATTTATCATATATAGATATATAGATACCATATACTGTGCTGGTACCAGATAGTAGGATGTAAGGGTAGATTTATCATATATAGATATATAGATATCATATTACTGTGCTGGTTCCAAGTAGGTAGGATGTAAGGGTTAGATTTTATATATAGATATATAGATACCATATACTGGGTGGTTACCAGATAGGTAGGATGCTAAGGATAGATTTATCATATATAGATATTAGATACCATATACTGTGCTGGTTTTACCGGAATAGGTAGGATGTAAGGGTAGCTTTATCATATTATGATATATAGATACCATAGACTGCTGCTGCTGTTACCAGATAGGTAGGATGTAGGATAGATTATCAAAATAGATATATAGATACCATATAGACTGTGGCTGCGTTACCAGAAGAGTAGGTCGATTGTAAGGAGTAGATTTATCATATATAGATATATGAGATACCATATACTGTGCCTGGTTACCAGATAGGTAGGAGTTGTAAGGTAGATTTATCATATTAGATATATAGATTACACTATACGTGCTGGTTACCAGTTAGGTAGGATGTAAGGATAGATTTATCATATATAGATATTATAGATACATATACTGTGCTGGTTACCAGATATGGTAGGAGTAGGGTGTTAGAGTTATGCATATATAGATATAAATAGATACCAATACTGTGCCTGGTTACCGGATAGTATGAGATTCGTAAGGAGTAGATTTGATACTATATAGATATATAGATATCATTATACTGTGCTGGTTACCAGATAGGTAGGATGTAAGTAGTAGTAAGATTTATCATATATAGATAATATGTATCATAGACGTGTGGTACCTAGCAGTACGGTTAGGAGTGTATAAGGGTAGATTTAAACCTGCAACTAATAGAGAGTCTCTTGAAGGAGTGAGAGAGGGATAGAATATCCAGAGGACGGGGCCGAGCCACAAGAGAGAAAGGTTTTTTTAAGATGAGAGGAAGCCAAGTACGTGTGGGGGATTGTACGAAGCTGGTTCTGTGATGAAGTGGAGGGTGGGCGCGAAAACATATGGGGGACTAGAGATGTAAATATAAGGAGGAGAGCAAGAGAGAAGCGGATTTTAAATGTTAGGGAGAAGATTTTGTATGTAATGCGCGGTTTAATGGGGGAAGCCAGTGTTGTAGGTGCGTTCAGATGAAGATATTAGGGATCCGGTTTATTAGAGTGACGGCGAAACACATAAGTAGGTGCAGAACGCGCTAGATGCAATCTACCATTAGAAGCAACTTCCCCCCAAGTAAAAAAAACCTAATAGGTAGAATTTCCCCCTTTTAATAGAGCTAGCTATGTGATGCCGATGTATTCAAGTGACGTGATATATCAGTGACGGTTACGGAGACTCTTGGTACACAATAACAGCCACGTGTGTACCTGCAAAGCCTGGTTTCGAATAGAGAGAAGTCGGACGGATAGCGGGGACCGCAGACCGGAGGTTCGGAGTTGCACAGACCCACCTAACATGATCTGAACGTTGAGGAAAGAAAAAAAACCTATGAGTGCGATATGTGGAGAGTGGAAAGCGTGTTAGTGTAGAGTGTAAGAGTAGGTATGTGAGGAGTGGAGTGTGTGAGAGTGTGTGTGTGTCTATAGAGAGGCGTTGTGTGTGATGAGAGTAGTGTGTGTGTGTGTGTGTGTGTTTGTGAGAGAGAGTGTGTGTGTGAGAGAGAGAGTGTAGTGTTGTATGTCTGTGAGTGTCGTGCGAGTGTGCAAAGAGTTGTGGGGGTAGAGGAGAGAGTTGCTGAGGTTGTCTGGGTGGGTGTGTGGATGTAGTGTGATGATAGAGTCTGGTGTGAGGGATGTGTTGGATGTGTGGGATGTAGTTGAGTGTGAGTATTGTGAGTGTGGTGCGAGGGAGAGTATGTAAGAGTTGTGTAGTGTGTGTGTTTGTAGAGAGAGATGTTGTTGTGTGTGAGAGTGTGTGAGGGAGTGTGTGGTGTGTGAGAGAGAGTGGTGTGTGAGAGAGAGGGCTAGTGTGTGGGTTGTGTAGGGAGAGAGCTGGTGTGTGAGTGTTGTAATGAGAGTGATGGTGTGTGTGTGTGTCGAGAGAGTGTGTATGTGTGTGTGAGAGTGTGTGGTGTGCTGTGAGTGTATGTGTGTGTGTGAGAGTGTTGTGAGTATGTTGAGTGTGTGCAGAGAGAGTATGTAAGAGTGTGTGTGTGTGTGTGTGAGAGATGAGAGTGTGTATGTGTGTGTGTGTGAGAGTGTGTGTGGTGTGTGTATGTGTGTGTGTGAGAGTGTGTGAGTATGTGAGTGTGTGCGAGAGAGTATGTACGTGTGGTTGTGTTTGAGGGTGTTGAGAGAGAGTTTGTAGGTCGGGGTGTGCAGGGAATGTGTGTGTGTGTGATGGGAGAGTGTGTGTTGGGTGTGTGCGAGAGGAGCGAGAGTGTGGTGTGATGTGTGTGTTGAGAGAGAGAGTGTGTAGAGAGTGGGATTGTGTAGTGTGTGTGTGCGTGGAGAGAGTGGAGAGATGAGAGGTGAGGTGTGTGTGTGTGGGAATGCAAGGAGAGGGAGAGTGTGTGTGATGAGTGTGTGTTATGTTGATGAGGTGAGTGTGTGAGAGTGAGAGAGAGAGAGAGAGAGTGGTGAGTGTAGGATGTGTGGTGTGTGGGAAGGAGAGCGTGTGTTGTGTGTGAGTGTATGTGAGAGTGTGTGGTGAGGAGTGAGTGTGTGTGTGTGTTAGAGTGTGTGTGTGTGCAGAGGAGTTTGTGTGTGAGAGTGTGTGTAAGAGAGAGAGTGTGTGTGAGAGTGTGTGTGTGTGAGAGACAGTAGCCAGAGGATATAACAATTGCCGACAGCTCCTACCATGCATGCCCCTTGCACTGGAAAAGCTGTGGACTGGGACAAATCAGTGTGCAGACATCCTGATTCCTGATGTAATTGGTGCAGGTCCAGCCACTGCCACTCTTCTGCCCTTGAAATTGCCACAATCAACAAAAATGAGACAGCGCAGTGCCGCCCAGAACAGGTTTGGGAGGGAGGGAGGGGGGGTGGGAGTTTGAAAAAGCTGCCACCTTTCAAATTTGCCTACCAGGAGTGTGGGGAATACTGTAAGGTAATTATTGTGATTTGGAGATAGCATTTTTAGGGGGGATACCTACCTACTTGTGTGCTGACAGCTACTAGCTGCTGTTAATGATGATCTAACCATGAAGTACTGAAGTCCTGATTAGTAAAAACCTTCAAAACATATTATTTAATAAGAGGGTCCAAATGTGCTAACCTGTTATTAGCAGCAACTAACCAGATAAATATTTTTACTGGTCTAAAACAATGTAAGTGCTATAGAATAGTTTGCTCAGTTCCTGACCAAACTACATCTCTATCCCTGATTGGACAATACTAATTTGCCACCACCAATGATCCTTACTAGTCAGAGCGACAGTGTCACATTGACTCCCTGATATTATTTTAAATAAAGCAGCAAACAGTGCACATTCAACAAATGTTGTGTGCTAATAGAGATGGGCTACAAAATCAAACCCGAGTTCGACCCGAACTGAATAGCTTGGACAAACTCGGACTCGCAGACATATTTTGACAATACCCTGAATGTACAGTTTCAGCACACCCTGGAATATAGGATTTTGGCGATAAACCTCAAATGTGCATTTCAACGCTAGCCCTGAATGTACTGTTTCGGCAATACTCTTTGAATACAGCGTTTCTGCAGTTTCTCTCGATTTAGCGTTTCGGCGATATCTCTCAAATATAAGTTTTGTTTATAACCCTCAAGTCCGGCGTTTTCGGCGATAGCCCTCGAATTTATCTGTTCATTTGGTTACCTTCGAATGTTCTGTCAAACCATTTCCCCCATTGATTTAAATGGGTTAGTTTACGAACTATAGACTTTAGAACGTTTACAAGTTCTTTAGTTCAGAAACCAATGAATTTAGGAGCTCAGCCTTTTTGTAACATTACTCTGACATTGTGAGTACATGGATTAACTAAGTAATTAATTCAACTCAAAATTCAAGTGACTTCACTTTGACTTTTCAGCGATTTACAGTAAAACAAGTGACCGTATTATATGCATGCTTTGTATGATATTTCGCCATTTTAGTTTATCTTTTTTGTATTTTTATTTCTAAAGCGAATCCCTTTCCAACTTTTCCCCAAAGACCCTAATCTGCTAATATTCCTGTGATCTGCGGGATTGAAAAGGAAAGTTAGTTCTTGACGAAATCAATGCGAATTAACGATGTTAAAAAAACAAAAAATAATCTATCAAGTGAAGACGGCTTTGTAGATTGAAAATCCCAAACTAGGCCTACAGTGGGATTTTTCTTTCCAGACTCGACTTTAATACCCCTAAAAAAAAAGTGCTGCAATCTTCTGGCACAGACTCACTGAATGCTTAAAAACAATTTAGCAACTGTCATGCTGTAATTACAGTAACTAATTACCATCCTTAGCAAACAAATAGCTTAACATTATACGCAAGCCGAATCAATTTTGAAGAAATGCAATTTCGAAAAGCGGGAAAAAAAAAAATAAAGAGGGAGGGGGTGCATTTTGGCAACTGAAAGGGAAGCCGGAAAATAAACACGTTGTTTTATCTACAATAATTCCCAAGGAATATCATATCATAAATATTTGCATTCAGTCTTTATCAGGACATTTGCATTTTCCTCTTATCAGTCTGCAAGCCGGACGTGCACAGATAGAAGCATAGCTCCACACCATACGCATATTTCTAATGAATTACATCTCGGGCCAATAGCATATTTTGGCTAGAATTTATCGCTGAGATGAAGAGGTCTATTGCTTACAGAGTTGGCTCATCTCGAACAGCTTGAGATCAGGATATGATTCACATGGCTGTTTATTTAGGGGATGGAAATCACTGGAATTGGAAATGACTAAAATATAACGTAGGTGGTAACAGGGGCATTGCCCATTCAATGGGTGATCATGTTTAAGAACATTTCGAAACAGGTGTTTCTTTAAAGGTGCAAATAGATATAAATGTAGGATGACATTAACTTAACTATTAACTTAACTTTAAAAATTGTTCAGATCACATTAATAACAAGTCTTAACATTTCCACTTTAATGCAAAACTTATTGCAGGAAGGCTGTATTGTGGTAGACGAGTGGTGAGTATTTGGAATCCCATATAAAAAGGACATCTTGGAATGGAAGCAGTTCAAGAGTGGGAAACTAAAATAATAAGGGGAATGGAGGGGATTGACTGTGCAAGATATGGGGCCCATACACAAATCCTAGTCATCGATCCCATATCGTACAGCGACAACAGTAGTAAACTGTCTTCCAGCAGTGTAGTAATGCAAGATTTATTGAATGCTTTAAAAGTGGTCTGGAACGTTTCTTAAAACTAAAAAATATTGAGAAGTACTGCTATTAAATACATATACAGTGTAGTTCTGGTTGGTACATGGATACCTTATATATTGAGAATTACTGGTATAGATACATATACTGTAGCTTGGTTGGTACATGGATACTAATAATATTGAGAATTACTGGTATAGTACATATACTGTAGCTCTGGTTGGTACAGAGATACTATAATATTGGAATTACTGGTAAATATAATATACTGTAGTTCTGGTTGATCAGGGATACTATTAATATTAAGAATTACTGGTATATAATACATATACTGTATCTGAGTTGTGGTACGGGGATACTATATAATATTATGAAATTACTTGTATTAATACATATATTGTACTTCTGGTTGGTACAGGGATATAATATATATATTGAGAATTACTGGTGTTAATACATATACTGTAGTTCGGGGTATACAGGGATACTATATGATATTGAGATTACTGGTATTAATACATATACTGTAGCTGGTTGGTACAGGATCATATAATATTGAGAATTACTGCTATAATACATATACTGTAGTTCTGGTTGGTACGGGGATACTATATAATATTGAGAATAACTGGTATTAATACATATAACTGTAGTTCTGGTTGATCCAGGGATACTATATAATATTGAGAATTAGTGGTATTAATACATATACTGTAGTTCTGGTGGTACGGGATAGTATATATATTGAGAATAACTGGTATTAATTATATACTGTAGTTCTTGGTTGGGGTATGGGATACTATATAATATTGAGAATTACTGGTATTATACATATACTGTAGTTCTGGTTGGTACGGGGATACTATATAATATTGAGAATAACTGGTATTAATACATATACTGTAGTTTGGTTGATCCAGGATACTAATAATATTGAGAATTAGTGGTAGTTAATACATATACTGTAATTCTGGGTTGGTACAGGGATATATATAATATTGAGAATTACTGGTTTTAATACACATACTGTAGTCTGGTTGGTACAGGGATACTATATATATGAATGAATACTGGTGTTAATACCAATACTGTAGTTCTGGTTGGTACGGGAGGATACTATATAATATTGAGAATAACTGGTATTAATACATATACTGTAGTTCTGGTTGGTACGGGGATACTATATAATATTGAGAATAACTGGTATTAATACATATACTGTAGTTCTGGTTGGTACATGGATACTATATAATTAAGAATTAATGATTAATACATATACTTTAGTTCTGGTTGGTGTGGAGATACTATATAATATTGAGAATTACTGGTATTAACACATCTACTGTAGTTTCTGCTTGGTACGGGATACTATATAATATTAAAGGTATTAATACAATACTTTAGTTCTGTTGGTATGGGTATACTATATAAAATTGAGAATTACTGGTATTAATGCATAACTGTAGTTCTGGTGGTACAGGGATCTATAAATATTGAGAATTACTGGTATTAATACATATACTGTAGTCTGGTTGGTACTGGGATACTATACGGGGATACTATATATATTGAGAATTCTGGTATTAACATATACTGTAGTTCTGGTTGGTACGGGTGGATACATATAATATTGAGAATTACTGGTATTAATACATATACAGGCTCATTTACCCAGAACTCTATTGCTCTGGGTAAATGCAACTTTCTCGATTCAAAAAGGGATTCACCCACTGCGGGATTTTAACACTTACTGAGATTACCCAGATTCACAAACGTGATATCAAATAACAAAAGGAACATTTACCCAGATCGATAGCGGCTCTGGTTAATGAGCCTGTATATATGTATATTACTCGATTCAAAAAAGGGATTCACCCACGCGGGATTTTAACCCTTACGGGATTTACCAGATTCACAAACGTGATATTAAATAACAAAAGGAACATTTACCCAGAGCGGCTCTGGTTAAATGAGCCTGTATATATGTATATTACTCTATATACAGTATATATAGTAAACATCCATTCCATTAACAGCCCAACAAATGTATCTGTTATCTTTTATGGGAATTCGCATCACAATGTATTAAAGATTTACAGGAAGATGCAAATATCGCCCTCAAAGGGCAAAAATAAGTTAAACCAATGCTTCCTGACGTGATATTGTGTTAGCTTCGATTTAACCATTACTTCTGGGGCATTTTCTATTAAAATTTGTTTTTGCTCTACTCGGTAGCACGAAAACTAATGTTATAAAAGCTGCTGTTACTCTCCTGCTCCTTACCTGCTTTGTTCTCGCAATGCAATTACATTAGTGTGAATTGGCGGAGAGAAGTAAAATAATAGAGTGAGAAAGATATTATTCTAAAATATGTGGATAATATAGCGCCAACATCTTCCATAGCACTTTACAATTACATGTACACATTCACATCAGGCCCTGCCCCGAAGAGCTTACAATCTAAGCACATTTATTTGGCACATACAACCTATCAGTATGTCTTTAAGATTGTGGGGGAAGCCGGAGTGCCCGGAGGAAACCCACACAAGCACAGGGAGAACATACAAACTCCTTGCAGATGTGTCCAAGGGCATATGACACACACATTGCTAACCAACAAGGTCCTTTCCCTTTAGCAGTGAACTGCGATGCATGTATTCTGCTTAAAGGGTCACTGTACTCACTGAACAACTTTACATTTTTCAAACTACAATTTGAGACAAGTAAAATGATGGTACTCACATATTGATCTGTGCTTGCCCCACCTCCCTTACTCACTGCCTTCTTGTAGGTCTGCGACAACTTATAAGTTCTTTTAAGCAGAAGGAGAGGGCAGATACCTATGCCAGAAGGAATAGAACATATCATAAAATATCTGGTTACAAATGCATGTAATGAACAGGTAAAAAGGTTGTTTAAAAAGTGGACATGCCCTTTAAACATATCCATGGAACACTTATATCAGAAAGACATGTTATCAATGACAAGAAAAAGAACCTTTCATCCGTAGAGTTATTTATTGAGATTGGTCTTGATGAGAGGTTTACACAAGGTTAAGGACATGAACTCATCCTACTCCTGTCACTTTATTGACTTCCCATAGCTCTCATTTGTGGCTGATGAACGATCCACCTCCATTAAAGATAAAATAAAATCTTTTGACTCTTTCCACATTTTTCATTTATGATTAAGAGTAAAAATAGTGCAAAGTTATAAAGAAATAAACAGAACAAATATCTTCTGCAATAAAACTCCTTCAGGGAGATTCAATAAAAGTTCTTATCGTTTAAAATGGTGCTAATTTTGCCCCAACCAATCAGATGTTTGCTTTCAAATGTTAATAAGATCTGATTGGTTGGGGCAAAATTAGCACCATTTTTAATGATAGAACTTTTATTGAATAGCCCTGCTTATATTAAGAAGGAAATTAAATAAGCAATTAAGGAACCAGGGTCACTGAATCTCCTGGCGTTGAAACAATGTCCGTATTTCGTATTTCACGCCCTCTCTTTTGTATTTTAACAGTTTTTTGTGTCCTTGAGGTGGGATGGGTTCTGAGTGAGTCCATTATCACAAATGAAGCTGGGAAGACAAATATTTTATGTTGTTTGTGGCTTTGGACGAAAGACAGTGCTGGGGGAAGAGCCTTGTGATTAAGTGATAGGAAACACTCTGGTCTATGTTAATGGCTTCTCTCTATCCTCTAGATAACATCATCTTCATCCATTATCGCTGTGCTTAAACTTATTTTAAACATTCTATTGCACTCGTCCAATTACTAATCATGTGCATTGGCATCCGGAATCCTCAGAGCAACTCGAGTCATTTGTTTCCATTACATTTTCTTTTTGTCAGAGGAGAGTTTAGGGTGTGTTTAACAAAATAGCGTGGATATAGAAGGTGACGGGCTAAATGAACGCTCGTTTATGTCTCTGCACAGAGCTGGGATCTGAATAATGTGAAAGGAGAGGAGATAAAGCGTTCTATGTGCTCAGTACGATGCTGACAAAA
Organism: Hymenochirus boettgeri; assembly: GCA_019447015.1. Lineage (NCBI taxonomy): Eukaryota > Metazoa > Chordata > Amphibia > Anura > Pipidae > Hymenochirus > Hymenochirus boettgeri. The sequence continues at coordinate 97,279,583 of CM033476.1, read as the reverse complement.
ACCTACTGGGCCTAGAGGAAGATCTTCCTAACCGTACAGTAATTACAGTCTTAGACTATGTGTAGAGCAGTTTGGAAATGGGGGCTTCAATATCAGTAGAACTTGGGGAGTAAAGGTTCGTACACACGTGTGTATGTATAAAAGCAGCCTTTTGGGCAACTATGGTAGGTGTATAAGCATGTGGCTGTCCGAAATGGCCATTCGGTTGGACATCATTGATTATCATCAAGGATGCCCGACCGAGCACTCATACACTTAATGCCATACACTTGTGACCATATTATAAACGGCCGAAATGAACACCGTAAAATTACCACCGCACATCGCCACGGAAAAAATACGACCACCCATCGCAGGAGGGCGGGGTGGGTGTACCCTGCCACGTCCCTCTGAGGAACGCGACCACCCGTGGTGATCTTTCCCGGCATCCCCTCCCAGCCCAATGTAATCTCGTCCGTTTTCGCCACCCTCGAGGTTAGCGCGGTGCTTCAGTTACCGCCACTATAAATAGAAGCAGTGGTAACTGTTGCTATAGGCGAGAAAGTAACGAGGTGTTAACTTTTCGTGGGCGCTTTCCGGCCATTTATAAATCGTGGTAATCGCGATTTTTTTTTTTTTTGCGAAAATGGTGTGAAAAGATAACGCTCATTTATAATATGCCCACTGGTGCCCATTCGTACACCATTGTGTGTCGCAGGTCGGGCCACAATTGCCCATGTGAACACAGCTTTAGACACAAATAAGAATAGATATCTCTAACACAGAGCCCCCCTCTGAGCAGTTCTATATATGGGTTTGTGTACAATAATTATTATTACTGTGAATTTATATTAGCGCTTTACAATTATATACATCTCGGCCCTGTCCCAAAGAGCTTACAATCTAAGCACAACCTATCAGTATGTCTTTATGATTGTGAGGGAAACAGAGCTCGGAGGAAACCCACGCACACACAGGGAAACATACAAGCTCCTTGCGGATGTGTCCAAGTGTGGATTCGAACTCAGGAATTTAGCACTGCATAGCATCAGTGCTGATCACTGAGCCACCATGCAGCCCTCCAAAGCCATTATACATTATAATACCTTTATATTATTAAATTGAGACACCTAGTGAAATTGCATGCTGAGTAGCGTGTATAATGTCAGGTTTGCCCTGTCTATAGGTGCTAGAATTCTATAAGAGTCAGAAAGCTCCAGGCAATGGGTTATTGGGCAGTGCACGCGCTGCTGTGTTCTCAATCAAAGTAGTTGGAATTTTTTAAAAAGGCCACACTTCCCCAAAAGCTTTGCACTGGTGTGTTTTGGGGGAAAACTTAGCGTCTAACAATTGGGTTGGTTTTTGGGTGGACATTTCCTTTAATTATTGCTGTCATAGTGAAAAAGAGTGTAAGGACTTGACGTGTATTTCTCATACATAATATTCGTCCTATTAGGTTTGCACTCATGCATTCTGATCTAGTCTGTTTGTGTTCAGATCCAGTCTGTTGTAAATACACATTTCTGTCCGGAAATGCAAGGGAAAAAATGTATAATACTACAGTACACATGCATCGGTAAACGCAGAAAACCCGTTGAGAATTCAGTTAAACCGCATTGAAGCGCAGTGCGTTTTTCATGTGTTTTATTGTCTTGTTGTTTGAACAAGTTTAAAGACTGCGCACGCATGTACGATTATCATTCAGTACGGCTATTCTTCATTGGAGGTCGAGTGCAGAATCTTTTTGCCAATTTGAATTAGGACCCAGTTGAATTTTCTGCCTGTTTCATAGAGATACACAGGGGCATTTTTGGACAGGTGAATTATAAAAGGGTTTTTAATAAGTTATTATAAGCCTGTGCACTGTGAGACCACATCAGGTCTGTTCCATTCGCAAACAGCTGCAAGTTTCTATCTACAGAGCGAGTGTAAAACCAACGGTAGATAAGAATGTGTTAGGATGAAAGTGGTTTGGGATCTCACTGGTTTCATGTGAGAGGTTCTATGAAGATTGAAATGAAAGAGCTGTGGTTTTGTTCCTATTCCGAGTTGGTCTGACACTGACAGTAAAATATTTATGTTTCATTTATTCTCTGCTGATATATGTTGGTGTCATTACATAGCTAAATCCATGTATTGTGGGTTTTATATATTAAAGTTGCGCTAACCCTTTCTGCGATGATTTATGAGGACAATGAATTTAATGGATAACATTTTTCAAAAGCAACAAATGTTTTAGGGTGACTGCATGTCTATTGTGTGTAGCGTGAAATACAGCACAATGCTTAGACAAATCTGACGTTCCCAACTTTGCAGGAGGCAAGACATGGTACAGCCTTCCTGAGCTCCATCCATGTGCCATCTAAGCTATACCCAGCTCCTTCTCGCTATGGACAAAGCTTGCCCACTAAGACAGAGGGACAGGCCACCAGGGAAGATGGGTTTGAACTAGTTTTCAGAGTAGAGAAGAACTTTATTTTGGGATGTTTACTATGGGTTTCTTAGCTGGTTAATGTTCTCCTGTTTAGTCCTATGGTGAAATGCGACGGTTGCAGGGAAATTATTTCATAAACTGGTGCTTTCAACATTCAAATGAATCCTTAGGCAGAGCTGTTATTTGGGTCCTTGAGTTTAGGATTAAATGAAACCATTGGAGTGCACTACTGTGTGTTTACCTTGACAAAGGGGCACAAATTTATGAAGCAAACTGAAACTTTTGCTCATGGCACACCCCTAGGATGGAGTAGAGAGGTGGCACTTATTTCTATAAGCAAAAATTTGAATGGAATGCATCAGGATATTGAGGAAGGAACTAGTGGTGAGGACCCAGGAGTAAGGACTTTAAGAATAAAATGATAGCCCTATACTATTTACCAGTCTGTGTGGGCTGTGCATTGGGCATCTTATATGTACCAGTCTGTGTAGGCTGGGCATGAGAGCATCTTAGATGTACCAGTCTGTGTGTGATTGACATGGGCATCTTATATTTACCAGTCTGTGTTACGCAGATTAAAAAAAAAATGTGAGCAGTCCATTTAGGGTATCACACCTAAATAAAAACTTTTAATATAATGTAGGCTACCCCTGCCCACACCCAACCTCTATATCAGATTACTAAAAAAAGAATCAGAAATCTACTTACAGCCCTTCGTTCCGCTGCAAGATTAAAGCAAAAACCTTTGGATAGGAAGACAGCTCCTAGTCTTCAGTTTCCTGGACTTTGGACAAGCACTGCAGGAGAACCATAAGGAGCAGAGATGTAAGGTTAGGTTTTTTACACTACACAGTGTGGCCAGTAGTGGGTAAATTTTAGTTTGGGGTGGACATGCACTTTAAAGTAATGGGAGTTAAAAATCTGAAAGTTCTGTTAATGGCTCAGGGACCTGAAAAATGGCCTTTAAAAAACACAGTCAGTATCGGAAACTTCATGAGCTTCCAGATTCGGGATTTCTTGTAATTACAAAAATATCCTGAATTAGGAAAAATCGGGAAAGAATATGTGTTCAAGGTTTCATTGTGTTTTCCTCTGCAAAGTTGCAAACTTCTTTCTATTAAAGCCTTTGAACATTGGAAATCTCATTGCCGTGGCTAACGGGGTGGCACTGATAAAAACTACTGTAGCTGTCATTGGGGAATGTGGCTGGATCATTTTTACAAATTGGCAAGAAAAGAAAATTAGAAATAATCAAAAGTTCCAGAAAATCCGGAAGCGAATTCAGCGAAAATCCGTCCTTGATCCGTGGATGTTAGAAATCTGCCTGGAACTGGCTCCATCTCTATTTACTAGTCGTGTGTGGCTGGGCATGGGGGTATCTAATATTTACCAGTCTGTGTGGACTGGGCAGGGGTCATCTTATATGTACCAGTCTGGTGGACTAGGTATGGGAACATTATATACTGTATGTATCAATCTGTGTGGGCATCTAATATGTACCAGTCTGTGTGGACTAGGTATGGGGACATTATATACTGTATGTACCAATCTATGTGGGCATCTAAATGTACCAGTCTGTTGGCTGGGCATTGGGGCACCTTGTATGCACTAGTTTGTGTGGGTTGGGCATGGGGCATCTATATGTACCAGTCTGTTTTGCTGGGCATGGGGCATTTATATGTACCAGACTTTGGGGGTGGGCATGGGGCCATCTTATATGTACCAATCTCTGTGGGCAGGACATGGGAGCATCTTAAATGTACCAGTGTTTGTGGGCTGAGCATGGGGGCATCTTATATGTACCAGTCTTTGTGGGCAGCAGAAAAGTGGATAGAATCTTGCATAGTGGTGCCTAGCCCTATCTGTCAGTTGGTAATGAAGAATGCAACAAATGTTTAACAGAATTATTTCATGATCGAAAAAGGTTCTGGACACTCTGGATTCTATAAAACAATTTTATTAGTGCTCTGGGAAGCAACGAAACTTTGAACACTTAATAAAAATGGTTTTATAGAATCCAGAGTGTCCAGGACTTTTTTTAATCATGATATACTTACCTGGCAGAGTGCACATGGACTTGCATTTCTCTTTGTGTTTAGCAGAACTATAAACTTCTATATGATACACATTAACATTATAGCTGAGTCCAGTATCCATGCTATTGTTAACTAATCCATTTTGTACAATAAAGTCTGGTATCTTATTTCCGAGCAATGTTCTAAAAGAAACAGAAACAAGAAGGAAGTTTTTTTTTTTTTACAAAAATCCAATTTTCAGCAATGTTACTTTTTTAGAACAATTCCGTCAGCTTTCTTGTAACCAGGTGAGATACAAAATAAAACATCATTTTCAGCGAGTGTGTGCAATAGACACCAATTGATATTGTCTTTGGGAGCGCACGCGTCTGTCAGAAAAGTCCCGTAGTCAGCTGACTGTTTTCCAATTCAGCAGAAAAAAAAAACCTGCTGGCGCGGATAGAAGGTTTCTCGTATACGTAGAACTCCCTGTTATGATTTATGAATGTTTTCAAATTTTAAAGATCCCGAATGTTGGTTCACCTGTGAGTAGAGATATGGCACGCTTGGCAAGCAGCCGGCAGGAAATATATGCCAAACAGGTTATGAATAATGCTACGTTTAATGTTCGAAATTTCTGTTCCAATTCCAAACCAGGAATTTCCAATGAGTTGCATGGGAATGTTCAGATAAGTTTTCGCTGTTCACCGTGTCTACTTGAAAAGTTTAAACCAGTTTTATTTTCAGATGAAGAACTAAAATTTTATGCCAATTCACGGCCCGACTTAAAGAAAAATACGTCAGGCATTTCATACAATGAAATGTAACTGCTGTAATAGATGGAAAGCCACATTGTTTATAATGTGTATAGGATTGCCATCTCTTAAAAATCAAACACATATAAAATCTACTGTACCTGCTGCAAGGCTATGTACCAGATTGTGAAATGCATGCTGCATGGCTGCATGAAAATTAAGCAGCCTGCATCATACTTCTAATGGAAATACTGACCAGCCAAGCAGCATGTACACATGTATTTAAATACAGCACCTTTCCCCCTGTATTAAAGAACTGGAGTGGGAATACATAGAGATAGAGTGGGCTTCCTTTGATAATGGGGATGACTTCTATTGGTTAATTCATTAGCTTGAAGTAGCTTGTGATTGGCTGACAATCACAGTCTTCTACTGGCTATAGTTAACTATGATGTCATTCATTGATAACTACTAGATCATACAGATCCATTCAAAGTCTTGCTTGTGAGATAATTAGTTATTGCCTAAGTAAACAAGGGCATTACTGGATCATTAAATGATATATGTTTATGTGTGTACATACATATTATGAGTATAAGATGTACATATTAGACATACTATGAATATGTGCTGGTTTTAGGGTAGGGCTCAGCTAGTTCATACCATTCCCGATCTCACTGGGGCAGTTCCATTTTTCGATGCCTTTCCCACTATCCTGGACTGCCAGTAGTCTATTGGGAGAAATAAAGCCATACCACCATATATAAATGAGCTGGATCAACGGAAATTTGCCAAAATGTTTATGTCATTTTTGACAAAAATATCAGTAATTCTGAACAATGCTTTTTCCGACTGACCAAATATCACACCGGGTTGTCAATCAGGCCAAAATATCAACCTGTGTGTACCAAGCCTTACCTCTTGTTAACACTACAGTTCCCTGCAGCCATTGGTTTATTACTTTTGGTCAGGTTTACACTACTGAAGGGAGATTTACCCAGAGCACAAAAAATGTCCCGTACGTGATTTACCGAGGCTGCGTGGCTCTGGGTGAATCTCACCCGCACGGAATTATTTATAAATACTTACGCGCTAAGACTGCGCAGTCTCTGGTAAATCTCTTTGCGACGGCTGCGCGAGTACCTCTTCCGGCACTTAACGTTGCGCTAAATGATCGTAAATCGGTGAGCGCAACGTTAAAGTAGAAAGGTGTGGTGCGCAGCTGCAGAGCTCCTTGGGAATTTCCCCATTGGAATCACTTATGTTTAAAGGACAACAATATCAAAAAATCCAACACCCCCCCATTACATGTCCACACTTCAGCAGCTGAAATCACTTACTCACATCTACAGCCGTGCTGCCCTCCCTTAGATATCACACTGCAAAGATGAGTGCTAAAAGCCCGCCTCCTAGATGACCCAGGGCCGTGATTAACATAACACTTGTCATTGGCTGGTGGGAATGTCTGTTACAAAACCTCTCTCCCTCCTCTTCCAGTCAAACAAACTTGAAATGTCCTATTGCTGGATACAGCCTACATAATCAAGCTGATCAAGCATGGGTGGAGGAGTGTTTTCTCACTTGCTAGCTTTGAATGACATTAGAGGCAGACAGAATCATTATGCCCCCTTCACAGCATGGCTAATTGAGAGAGAGGCTCAAAATCAGAAAAAATGTATGGGGAGGGCTACATAACTTTACTCTTTCTAAAGCAATTTGTTTAAAAATGCATTGAGGCAATACAGTTATCCTTTAACTAAGTTTCTTGTCATGTAAAGACACGAGGGAAAGTATAAATCAGAGATAATTAAGGTATATTAAATCTGCATGTTAATCGTAAAATCAGACTAATTAACATGCAAAATTATTCCCAGCCAATCTCACCATTGTGTAGACAAGTGACAGGGAAGTAACGTATAATCCGCGGCGTTAAGCGAATTTACTTTCTAAACTCCACGGAACCGGATCAGCGATCCATTGAATTTATTCGAACAAAAAAAGGTATTTTTTTTGTTTGGGTATTTGTCTCGTTGTTTTAACATATCACATGTTATAATGCAATCTAGGAGATAGAAACAATACCAGAGGACCTAATTAAATAAAAGTAATTACCGCGCGTGTAGTAATACTGCACGCAATATAGCAGCAAAAACTCTATTCATCTGTCCCTTTATTAACGAGGGCTGCAAGGGTGGACAGTTTGGGAAAGGGGGAAAAAACGTGTAAATTCATTATTAAGATGATTCCCTGTGTTTATCGAAAGAGCTGCTGTCTGTGTGTGTGTTGGGGGGAATAATAAATATATGTATTAGATTTTTTATTCCTTAATCAGAAATCTTTGTAAATATTGTTTTGTAACATTGAACATTGTTTTAGATGACTGGATTCTGATCCAATAAAATTTATTGGTGAGTGGACCAACCATTCCCACAGTATTTCCCAGACGGATCATGGATTGCAATCACATTACACAGAAGAAATGTTGGTCACAAACTGATTGGGACGGTTCCCTGATTGTAGAGGATGGCCAGCTATAGATTTCTATTATACACTGTACTGATCGGGGACGGATCCGGATTGTAGAGTATGGCCAGCTATAGATTTCTATTATACACTGTACTGATTGGGACGGTTCCCTGATTGTAGAGGATGGCCAGCTATAGATTTCTATTATACACTGTACTAATTGGGCGGATTGCCGGATTGTAGAGTATGGCCAGCTATAGATTTCTATTATACACTGTACTGATCAGGACGGTTCCCTGATTGTAGAGGATGGCCAGCTATAGTTTCTATTATACACTGTACTGATTGGGATGGATCGCTGGATTGTAAAGTATGGCCAGCTATAGATTTCTATTATACACTGTACTGATCGGGACGGTTCCCTAATTGTAGAGTATGGCCAGCTTTAGATTTCTATTATACCATGTACTGATCGGGACTGTTCCCTGATTGTTAGAGTATGGCCAGCAATAGATTTCTATTATACACTGTAATGATCGGGACGGTTCCCTGATTGCAGAGGTGGCCAGCTATAGATTTCTATTATAACACTGTAATAATCGGTACGGATCCCCGGATTGTAGAGGATGGCCAGCTATAGATTTCTATTATACACTGTAATGATCGGTACGGATTGCCGGATTGTAGAGGATGGCCAGCTATAGATTTCTATTATACACTGTAATGATCGGGACAGATCGCTGGATTGTAAAGTATGGCCAGCTAAGATTTCTTTATAACACTGTAATGATTGGGACGGTTCCCTGATTGCAGAGGATGGCCAGCTATAGATTTCTATTATACACTGTAATGATCGGGATGGATCGCCGAGGATTGTAAAGTATGGCCATCTAAAGATTTCTATTATACACTGTAATGATTGGGACGGTTCCCTGATTGTAGAGGATGGCCAGCTATAGATTTCTATTATACACTGTACTGATCGGGACGGATCGCCGGATTGTAAAGTATGGCCAGCATAGATTTCTATTTATACACTGTACTGATCGGGACGGATCGCCAGATTGTAGAGTAGGGCCAGCTATAGATTTCTATATATACACTGTACTGATTGGGACGGTTCCCTGATTGTAGAGGATGGCCAGCTATAGATTTCTATTATACACTGTACTAATTGGGGGATTGCCGGATTGTAGAGTATGGCCAGCTATAGTTTCTATTATACACTGTACTGATCAGGACGGTTCCCTGATTGTAGAGGATGGCCAGCTATAGATTTCTATTTATACACTGTACTGATTGGGATGGATCGCTGGATTGTAAAGTATGGCCAGCTATAGATTTCTATTATACACTGTACTGATCGGGACGGTTCCCTGATTGTAGAGTATGGCCAGCTTTAGATTCTATTATACACTGTACTGATCGGGACTGTTCCCTGATTGTAGAGTATGGCCAGCAATAGATTTCTATTATACACTGTAATGATTGGGACGGTTCCCTGATTGCAGAGGATGGCCAGCTATAGATTTCTATTATACACTGTAATAATCGGTACGGATCGCCGGATTGTAGAGGATGGCAGCTATAGATTTCTATTATACACTGTATGATCGGTACGGATTGCCGGATGTTAGAGGATGGCCAGCTATAGATTTCTATTATACACTGTAATGATCGGGACGGATCGCTGGATTGTAAAGTATGGCCAGCTATAGATTTCTTTATACACTGTAATGATTGGGACGGTTCCCTGATTGCAGAGGTATAGCCTCCTACAATGTTTAACATAGCCCTGTACAATGTATAATATTGCCTCCTACAATGTATAACATAGCCCATTACAATGTATAATATAGCCTCCTACAATGTATAATAATGTATAATATAGCCTCCTGCAATGTATAACATAGCACTGTAGAATGTATAATATAGCCTCCTACAATGTAAAACATAGCCCTGTGCAATGTATAATATAGCCTCCTACAATGTACAACATAGCCTCCTACAGTGTATAATATAGTCTGATACAATGTATAATATAGCCTACTACAATATACAACATAGTCTCCTACAATGTACAACATAGCCTCCTACAGTGTATAACATAGCCTCCTACAATGTATAGCATAGCAGTGTTTCACTACTCCATATATTAAAGCTAATGCAGAAAACCAGTCCAATGGGGAGCAAACACAGCTCCCCTAGCAGTCACCCTAATCACTGTAAAGGGGGACACGCAGCCTTTTTAAAGCCAGTTGGCAATGTTCACTTTCCTTGCATCTGTGAAGAAAGCAAATAGAGATCCAGTGTCCTGGATTACAGTTCTCTTTTAATCTCCTCTAACAACTTATTGGCATTTGCCTTGATGGAAATGCCTTAAAGTTTGATTACAATATATATATAAATTACTGGTGATCAATCTGAAAAAGTCGAATCCAACAGACAATGCAACAGATAATTAATTGGAAACAGGGACATTGATTTCCTTTGCTTTAAGCTCTATGAAGGATGCAGTTGCAGAGCAAAAACAGACACTCATTACTCGTTAAAAATAGAATCCCGTGTTTATTCGTATGTTCTGGAAGTGAACGGGTTCCTGTTGAGACCCCACGCTGGGATGTTTAAGGAATAAAAAGCCAAACATTTGGTTTTGCAGTAAATAACGTCCATGTGTATTTTAGCAAGTCAGAATCTATTTATTAAGTAAAGATCCTAAAAACATGTGCTGGGTAAGAATAATATCTTGAATATTTTAATAAAACATTTCTTGCTTGTTTGAAGAAGAATGTCAAGTAACCCGGAAAGAGGCGAAATGACCTTGAGGCCAATGGTTCTGGGTTTGTTTCCAAGAACAGGATAACCAATAACCAGCAATGGAAAAACAAAAGCCATAATGATTTAGTCTTTACTGGTTTCCCAAATACAGTGAAACTATTTTTAAATGTAGAAGTTTGGAAACTGAATCTATTTCAATATGTTACATAAGACATTGTCCATAGAGCTGCAATGGGTACAATAGATAAAGAGCTTCCTGCGCAATCAAAACAAATTTTGATCTAGTATAATCTAGCAATAAATTATTTTTACAAACAGTACGCAATCACGTTAGCATCACGTTTCAAACATTGTTATTATTATGGGTTTATATAGCACCAACATCTTCCATGATGCTTAACAATTACATAGTCGTACATGTTACATACAAGGGTAGTACATATAATACAAAGTCATTCAATTACATACAGGGGTGTAACCCCCGCGAGATTAGAGGCTGGGCCCCTGACCCACCACCTTCACAATCACCTGCTTTAAAACAATCAGACCGTATGAATGAATGAAACATACACGCCATCAGCTGTGCCCAGTGAGCTTCCAGTCTAGAGGAAATTGGGGTGGAACTTTAGGTGAATGGGAAGTTGCGCCTGGATGGTATCGGTGGATCAGCTCTGAGACGTATGGATGGGGCTGTATTAGTGCTTTATCGGATAGGGTAAGCAGCTTGAACTGAATCCTAATCACGCGTTTATTTCTCATCCTGGTTTCTTTGTAATAGGCTTTTCGGAATTGTGATTTCTCTCTTTTTGTCACTGCCGGTCATAGAAATATTCATACCTATCTGGAAATCAAAAACTGCACTGAATGTTTGCAAGATGATGTCCATTACTGTTCTCATTGGCACTGCAGGAGGCCGTCTCCCGGCAGGGATAGACAGAGAAATAAAGTATTTTGTCTGATTTGTAAACAGACAGCCATCTTTTTGAGCTATTTCATTGTTTTTAGGGAACAGCTATGGGCTCCTAAAGTTCCCTGTGAGTGTTTATAAATGGATTAACAAATAAATACATTTTTCCTGGTATAAATATTTACTTTTCCTTTATATGTGTGGTTGACAGGTTGGATGGCACATTTTACAAATAAGAAAATTTTAAAAAATATAAATCTGACAAAGTTACTGCCTAGAAAATAGCAGTACAACATTCAGGGACACCTGCAATATGTAGAGTTTGGCTGGGTACACACCAGACAATATTTTCGGCTGACCGACCGTTTCACGGCACTTTCGGTCAATCGGACAAAAATATTGGCTGGTGTGGGTCGGACGGCCGTGACCGTCATCGATTGTTCGTTCGTCCCGATCGGACATGTTGGAAAATTCCGATCGATCATGCGGTTCCCTTTGAGAACGTTAATTCTGCCGTGGCTGACGGACATTTATCCCGGCCGTGCCTGGCTCGCTCGTAGTGAACGCTCGGTCGGGACAAAAAGTCCCTCTGTGTGGACCCAGCCTTACAAGGACCAAGGAAACAAAGGGCCTGAGGTGCAACCAATTAGATGTTAGCTTTTTACCGGGTTACTGCAGTTAGATAACATGATTGGTTGATGAAGATAAAAGGACAATAATTGCCCACACACACTTCTTATTTCCATCAATTGTACCTAGACCACTAGGTCCTTCTCACTCCTGGGTTCTCCTTAGTTTAGCAGTATTACTTACCTAAAACTTTTTCCGCTGCTCTGGTCCCTCTTAGCGATTTGTGATGGGGCCAATAGGAAGTTGGGCTCCTTGCAGATTGCAGAGTGTGTCTTCTTATTGCCCTTGTCAATGACTGATTGCGGAAGATGGATAGAACAAAAGCAGCTAAGACAACTTTAGGTAAGTTAATCTCCTTAACTAAGAAGAACCCTTAGGCAACAATCTTTCCTGTGTGGTATCCCCCGTTGTTTGTTATTTGTCCTAATGGATCACAAATTGATGGAGAGCCATAGTGGACTTGCTCCCTGTCCCCTCTCCATAGTTTAAAACTGTCTACTCGGCTTCTGCTGAGCAGCCTGTTTGTATGGACTAATTTTTAAGACTGATTTTCTAATGATCGATCCTAAGCCTCATACACAAGTGCGATCACGGGGCCATCTTGCGATGCGCAATGTGTATGCACGGGCATTTCACCCGATAATCGTGCTCTGTATGGGCACCCCGCGATCGCACGTGTGTACGCACCTTTACTAATCAAATCTTGCAAGTGTGTACATAGCTTTAGTGACTGGGAAAACAAACCCCATTTAAGAGATGCTGTGGACAGGGTGGATGAAATAAATGATTGAATTATACAGGGTAATGTACTCTAGTCTATTCTCTATGCTGACTGAATTCTGCTCTTTACACAAAGGACCACAATGTCCTGGCTTCACATCTGTAAACAATCCACAGGCGGAAAGCAGGGTGGACACTGAAACCACTTTCATTGATTAGCTGTCCAGCCACTGAATCTACAAACTGACTGACATTAGGCGCACTGAAGGGTAAGATTGGCCATATACATGCACGATAATGTGCAAATCCCATTGGATCTGAGGGCAGATCTGTGAAGTTGCATGTATGGCCAGGTGATCTCTGTTTGATCTGACCCAGGTAATACTGAGTGCCATTACAGGCCCATTTAATAAGCAGGCTGGCAATGTACATAATGGCACTGGATGTATTGGAAAGCAATGCATGGTGTAGACCAGGCCACGTGGGTGATTAAATCACATAGAGACATCTAGTGTTCCAGTAACTGGGGATATTCAGCAGAGAATAACTGGGACTGCACAGGCAGGAGACGTCCCTTAGGAGACCCTGAGACGCTTCTGCCAAAAATGATGATTAATGTCTCTGTGTTTCCCCCAGGGACAAGATAGTGTTAGAGATGCGACTGACGGTGTTTAGTGTTCCAATGTTTGTGATGGTCCTGGGGAGCTGGTGGGTGTCCCACACTAACACACAGACTGACATAGAGTTTCCCACTGTTCCTGCTGTCGCCCTCCCCTGGGATACGGACAGGGGGGGATTGTTGACTCCAGAAACAGAAAGACGAATTCCGAAAGCAACACAGCGTAAGGTAACGATGATCGACCAATGTCACCATACGTCCTGTGCAATCTACACCCACAGTATCAGTAACTTGCCCTGGATAAAGTGTAAGCCCTGATAGTATGTATGTACCATATGTATGTATGTATGGTTAATTTATAAAGCGCCACTTGGGGACGCAGCTCTGTACAGTAACCAAAATACAATAAAGTCATAAATACATAGTTCAGTACATAAATATATAACTTATATAAATAGAAGTGCAAGGTGGGTAACACACAGATACAGTGGAATGGGTATAAGTGCTGGATTGAGACGTATGCAGTGCAAATAAAATAATCATATACTGTGCTGGTTACCAGATAGGTAGGATGTAAGGATAGATTTATCATATATAGATACCATATACTGTGCTGGTTACCGGATAGGTAGGATGTAAGGGTAGATTTATCATATATAGATATATAGATACCATATACTGTGCTGGTTACCATATAGTTAGTATGTAAGGGTAGATTTATCATATATTGATATAGATACCATATACTGTGCTGGTTACCAGAAGGTAGGATGTAGTAAGATTTATCATATATAGATATATAGATATCATATCTGTGCTGGTTACGGATAGGTAGGATGTAAGGGTAGATTTATCATATATAGATATATAGATCATATACGTGCTGGTTACCGGATAGGTAGATGTAAGGGTAGATTTTATCATATATGATACCATATACTGTGCTGGTTACCGGATAGGTAGGTGAAGGGTAGATTTATCATATATAGATTATAGATACCATATACTGTGCGGGTTACCAGATAGGTAGGATGTAAGGTAGATTTATCATTATAGATATATATACATATACTGTGCGGTTACCGATAGGTAGGTGTAAGGGTAGATTTATCATATATAGATAATGATACATATACTGTGCTGGTTACCGGATAGGTAGGATGTAAGGGTAGATTTATCATATATAGATATATAGATCCATATACTGTGCTGGTTACCAGATAGGTAGGATGTAAGGGTAGATTTATCATATAGATATACCATATACTGTGCTGTTCCGATAGGTAGGATGTAGGGGTAGATTTATCATATATAGATACCATATACTGTGCTGGTTACCAGATAGGTAGGATGTAAGGGTAGATTGTATATATAGATTATAGATACCATATACTGTTGCTGTTACCGATAGGTAGGATGTAAGGGTAGATTTATCATAATATATAGATACCATATACTGTGCTGGTTACCAGATAGGTAGGATGTAAGGGTAGAATTGTCATATATAGATATATGATACCATATACTGTGCTGGTTACCAGATAGGTAGATGTAAGTAGATTTATCATATATGATATATAGATACCATATACTTGCTGGTTACCAGATAGGTAGGATGTAAGGTAGATTATCAATATAAGATATATAGATACCATATACTGTGCTGGTTACCAGATAGGTAGGATGTAAGGGTAGATTTATCATATATAGATATATAGATACCATATACGTGCTGGTTACCGGATAGGTAGGATGTAAGGTAGATTTATCATATATAGATACCATATACTGTGCTGGTTACCGGATAGGTAGGAGGTAAGGGTGATTTATCATATATAGATATCATATACTGTGCTGGTTACCGGATAGGTAGGATGTAAGGGTAGATTTATCATATATAGATATATAGATACCATATACTGTGCGGGTTACCGGATGGTAGGTATGTAAGGGTAGATTTTATCATATATAGTATATAGATATCATATACTGTGCTGGTACCAATAGGTAGGGTGTAAGGGTAGATTATCATATATAGTATAGATATCCTATACTGTGCTGGTTACCGGATAGGTAGGATGTAGGTAGATTTATCATAATAGATATTAGTACTATATACTGTGCTGGTTACCGATAGGTAGGATGTAAGGGTAGATTTATCATATATAGATATATAGATACCATATACTGTGCTGGTTACCGGATAGGTAGGATGTAAGGGTAGATTTATCATATATAGATACCATATACTGTGCTGGTTACCGATAGGTAGGATGTAGGGTAGATTTATCATATATAAGATATAGATATCATATACTGTGCTGGTTACCAGATAGGTAGGATGTAAGGGTAGATTTATCATATATATTATAGATATCATAACTGTGCTGGTTACCGGATAGGTAGGATGTAGGGTAGATTTATCATATATAGATATATAGATACCATATACGGTGCGGTTACCAGATAGTAGGATGTAAGGTAGATTTATCATATATAGATAATAGATACCAATATCTGTGCTGGTTACCAGATGGTAGGATGTAAGGGTAGATTTATCATATATAGATATAGATACCATATACTGTGCTGGTTACCAGATAGGTAGGATGTAAGGGTAGATTTATCATATATAGATACATAGATACATATACTGTGCTGGTTACCGATAGGTAGGATGTAAGGGTAGATTTATCATATATAGATATATAGATCCATATACTGTGCTGGTTACCGGATAGGAAGGATGTAAGGGTAGATTTATCATATATGATATATAGATACCATATACTGTGCGGTTACCGGATAGGTAGGATGAAGGGTAGATTTTATTATAGATATTATACCATATACTGTGCTGTTACCAGATAGGTAGGATTAAGGGTAGATTTATCATATATGAATATAGATACCATATACTGTGCTGGTTACCAGAGGTAGGATGTAAGGGTGATTTATCATATATAGATATATAACCATATACTGTGCTGTTACCGGATAGGTAGGATGTAAGGGTAGATTTATCTATATAGATTAGATACCATATACTGTGCTGGTTACCAGATAGGTAGGATGTAAGGGTAGATTTATCATATAGATTTATAGATACATATACTGTGCTGGTTACCGGATAGGTAGGATGTAAGGGTAGATTTATCTTATAGGTATATAGATACCATATACTGTGCTGGTTACCAGATAGGTAGGATGTAAGGGTAGATTTATCATATATAGATGTATAGATACCATATACTGTGCTGGTTACCAGATAGGTAGGATGTAAGGGTAGATTTATCATATATATAATAGATACCATATACTGTGCTGGTTACCAGATAGGTAGGATGTAAGGATAGATTTATCATATATAGATATATAGATACATATACTGTGCTGGTTACCAGATAGGTAGGATGTAAGGTAGATTTATCATATATAGATATATAGATACCATATACTGTGCTGGTTACAGCAGATAGGTAGGATGTAAGGTAGATTTATCATATATAGATATATAGATACCATATACTGTGTGCTGTTACCGGAATAGGTAGGATGTAAGGGTAGATTTATCATATATAGATATATAGATACCATATACTGTGCTGGTTACCGGATAGGTAGGATGTAAGGGTAGATTTATCATATATAGATACCATATACTGTGCTGGTTACCAGATAGGTAGGATGTAAGGGTAGATTTATCATATATAGATATATAGATACCATATACTGTGCTGGTTACCGGATAGGTAGGATGTAGGGTAGATTTATCATATATAGATATATAGATACCATATACTGTGCTGGTTACCGGATAGGTAGGATGTAAGGGTAGATTTATCATATATAGATATATAGATATCATATACTGTGCTGGTTACCATAGGTAGGATGTAAGGGTAGATTTATCATATATAGATATATAGATACCATATACTGTGCTGGTACCGGATAGGTAGGATGTAAGGGTAGATTTATCATATATAGATATATAATACCATATACTGTGGCTGGTTACCAGATAGGTGATGTAGGGTAGATTTATCATATATAGATATATAGATACCATATACTGTGCTGGTTCCAGATAGGTAGGATGTAAGGGTAGATTTATCATATATATTACCATATACTGTGCTGGTTACCGGATAGGTAGGATGTAGGGTAGATTTATCATTATGATATATAGTATACCATATACTTGTGCTGGTTACCGATAGGTAGGATGTAAGGGTAGATCTATCATATATAGATATTAGATACCATATACTGTGCTGGTTACCGGATAGGTAGGATTTAAGGGTATTTTATCATATATATATATAGATACTATACTGTGCTGGTTACAGATAGGTAGGATTAAGGGTAGATTTATCATATATAGATATATAGATATCATATACTGTGCTGGTTACCGGATAGGAAGGATGTAGGGTAGATTTATCAATATAGATATATAGATATCATATACGTGCTGGTTACCAGATAGGAAGGATGTAAGGGTAGATTTTATCATATAATATATAGATATCCATTACTGTGCTGGTTACCTAGGTAGGATGTAAGGGTAGATTTTTTTTTTATCAATATTATATTTAGATCCATATATTGTTTTTGGGCTGGTTTATCAGAATTTAGGTAGGTTTTTATGTAAGTTTTTTTTTTGGTTTATATTTTATATATTTCATATATGGTCTGGTTTTTAATTTTTTTTGGGGGGGTTTTTTTTTATTGGTTTGAGGGTTAAAATCATATATAGATATATGATACCATATACTGTGCTGGTTACCAGATAGGTAGGATGTATAAAAGGGTAGATTTATCATATATAGATATATAGATATCATATACTGTGCTGGTTACCAGATAGGTAGGATGTAAGGGTAGATTTATCATCTATAGATATATAGATACCATATACTGTGCTGGTTTCCAGATAGGTAGGATGTAACCTGCTAATTGAGGTTTCTTGATGTAGAGAGAGGGGAATAGAATTCCAGAGGACGGGAGCCACTAGAGAGAAAGGTTTAAGGCGAGAGGAAGCAGTACGAGTGGGGGGTCTGTACAGGAGCTGGTTCTGTGATGAGTGGAGGGTACGGGCAGGAACATATGGGGAACTAGAGAGGAATTATAAGGAGGAGCAGCAGAGCGAAGGGATTTAAATGTTAGGAGAAGGATTCCGTATACAACGCTCTGTTTAACGGGGAGTCAGGTTGCTGTCCGGTACAGAAGAGATTTTGGATCCGGTTTATTAGAGAGTGAAACAATACGTGTGGCAGAGTTAAGTATGGACTGAAGAGGAGAGAGGTGGGAAGACCAGTTAGTAGTAGGTTACAATAGTCTAGGCACGTCTAATAGTAGACTAAAGCTGGGTACACACCATACAATAATTTGGCCCGACCGACTGACATTTCAGTGTTTTGGTTGGTCAGGCCGAATTAATGTATGGCGGCTCTAACCAATCGCTGACCGTTCCTTCATCCAAATCAGACGAAAGCGTGATCAGATGGGTCAGAAAACCACGAGCGATCGTGCAGCCCTCCTGCTTTTGCCGTGACCGATAGTCCTTCCTCCTGGCTGAGGGGTCAGAAGCCTCGATCGGGTGTAGGGTGTGTAACCACCTTTATAGTAGAAACATTTCTATAAACCATAATCTAGTTTAACCTTTAACTGTACAAAGATAAAACTCGCTTTTTAGAAATGGGGCGAAAAAATATATATATTATTATTATATTTATTATTATTATATATTTAATAAATAATTAAAGGCACATGTGAATACTGCACATACAGTATTATAATATTATAATAAATATTTAAAGACAGTATTATAATATTATAATAAATAATTAAAGGCACATGTGAATACTGCACAGACAGTATTATAATATTATAATGAATAATTAAAGACAGTATTATAATATTATAATAAATAATTAAAGGCACACGTGAATACTGCATATACAGTATTATATTATAATAAATAAAGACAGTATTATAATATTATAACTAATAAAAGACACTATTATAATATTATAATAAATAATTAAAGACAGTATTATAATATTATAATAAATAATTAAAGGCAGTATTATAATATTATAATAAATAAAGGCAGTATTATAATATTATAATAAATAATTAAAGACAGTATTATAATATTATAATAAATAATTAAAGGCACACGTAAATACTGCACAGACAGTATTATAATATTATAATAAATAAAAGACAGTATTATAATATTATAATAAATAATTAAAGGCAGTATTATAATATTATAATAAATAATTAAAGGCAGTATTATAATATTATAATAAATAATTAAAGGCACATGTGAATACTGCACAGACAGTATTATAATATTATAATAAATAATCAAAGACAGTATTATAATATTATAATAAATAATTAAAGGCAGTATTATAATATTATAATAAATAATTAAAGGCACACGTGAATACTGAACAGACAGTATTATAATATTATAATAAATAAAGACAGTATTATAATATTATAATAAATAATTAAAGGCAGTATTATAATATTATAATAAATAATTAAAGACAGTGTTATAATAAACAATTAAAGGCAGTATTATAATATTATAATAAATAATTAAAGGCAGTATTACAATATTATAATAAATAATTAAAGGCACACGTGAATACTGCACAGATAGTATTATAATATTATAATAAAGACAGTATTATAATATTATAATAAATAATTAAAGACAGTATTATAATAAATAATTAAAGGCAGTATTATAATATTATAATAAATAAGTAAAGGCACCCACATGAATACTGACAGACAGTTATTAAATATTATAATAAAATATAAGGCAGTAGTAATATTAATAAAATAATTAAAGGCACATGTGATTACTGCACAGACTGTATATAATATTATAAAAATAAAGGCAGTATTATAATATTATAAAAATAATAAAGGCAGTATTATATATATAATAAATAATTTAAGGCACACGTGAATTACTGACAGATGTATTATAAGAGTTATTATAATAAATAATTAAAGGCAGTATTATAATATTATAATAAATAATTAATGGCAGTATTATAATATTATAATAAATAATTAAAGGCACACATGAATACTGCACAGACAGTATTATAATATTATAATAAATAATTAAAGGCAGTAGTATAATATTATAATAAATAATTAAAGGCACATGTGATTACTGCACAGACTGTATTATAATATTATAATAAATAAAGGCAGTATTATAATATTATAATAAATAATTAAAGGCACACGTGAATACTGCACAGACTGTATTATAATATATATAAAATAAAGGCAGTATTATAATATAATATAAATAATTAAGGCAGTATTATAATATTATAATAAATAATTAAAGGCGTATTATATTATAATATAATTAAAGGCACATGTGAATACTGCACAGACTGTATTATAATATATATAATAAAGGCACGTATTATAATATTATAATAAATAATTAAAGGCACACGTGAATACTGCACAGACTGTATTAATAAGAAAGAAGGCAGTATTATAATATTATAATATATTAAAATTATTAATATTATAAAATAATTAAGGCACACGTGAATACTGAACAGACTGTATTATAATATTATAATAAATAAGGCAGTATTATAATATTATAATAAATAATTAAAGGCAGTATTATAATATAATAAATAATTAAAGGCAGTATATATATTATAATAAATAATTAAAGGCACACGTGATTACTGAACAGTCAAATCTCTGCAATTCTCAGTAGCAGCTCATTGTGCAAAGTTTGCACTAAAGGGAAACTTAAAGCACAAAAGTAATAATGCAGGAGATTATAGGATTATCAGGTATAACACTATGATACGGCCTGAATTAGCGCTATGAAGGGAAAGTAGACACAAATGAGTTTTTGAAGTACACAGTTTGCCTTTCGCAACAAATTAACCCCACAAACTCAGGGGATTGGTAGTTTCTGGAGGTCCAGGAGAAGCCTCCGATTACATCATTATTGTGATATTGGAGAGTTCTCCTTGGCAGCCTGGGACCATCTTTCCACTTTTCCTTTCCTCCGATCTTTATCCACCACCCCCCATCAGGGGAGACCCCAGAGCAGTTACAGGGAGAGTACGGCTATTTCCTTGTCATTATACAGGACCTGTCTGTTTAATGCAGTCACATGGGTGTTCCAGAGTCACCCCTCCCTCTATGGGAGATCCGGGTCATAGCAAATCCCTATTGCTCATTAAAGGAGAATATTTAGGAAATGGTTACAACTTCCAACATGTGTTTCAAACAAGTTGACTGAGCACTTTACCTTGTGTCCCTTCCAGTTAAAGGCCCAGTGAAGGCGAATTCCAGCCATGTCCCTTTGAATCACAACAGTTGAGCTTTATAGAAAGGGAGGATGGAGCAGGAGAGGTTTATTATCCAGTTAAATCAGCTGGAAAGGCGGCACGGTTGGGGGGGTCATCTTGGGGCTGGAGGCTATAAAGTGGCTTTATGATGAGCACTGCATTCCCAGTATCTGCCAGACTGTATTCCCACCAGGTCTGCACTTCATTAGATCTCACTGTCTCCTATCAGTCACATTTACAGTGTTTGTAGTGCAGACTATGGAGATCTATGGAGCGTTATATGAAGTGCGTCCCCGAATAGAGAACATTAATATATCGCAGCTACAAATCAGATCTTAATGGGTTAACGAACATAGAGGATGTCCTAAAAAATGTTACTTTCTTTACATGGTGCGGAAACCATGTAAAAATGGGTTTATCCAATCACATCAGGCTTTGCCCCGAAGAGCTACAATCTAATATAACTTTATCTCATGCACATAACCCCCAAAACAGCACATATGCAGTAAAGATACGCACGATCAGCTGTTTCAAAAGACTGGGATTGAACTTCCCGTTCGGTTCTGGTCTTTAAAACAGCCATTGTACGTATCTTTACTGCATACGCGTCCAGCTGTTTAAAAACAGGTTACTGTGACCGTAACAGGACATTTAGCAGAGTAGATGTAAGGCCAGGCCACACTTCAGAGCATCCGGGGCTCCAGAAACGCTCACTCACGCAAGCGTGCATTTCCGGGTTGTGTGCATGCGCTGGGTGGCCCAGCCCTAAGCAGGACATACACGGACCAATCACGACTGGGAGATTGTATTAACACGCACTATTGTAAGACATATGGATTCAATTAAAGAAGAGAAAACAAGAAACACTTGAAAACAAACATGAACATGCCTGTTAATCTTCTTCTATGAGAGGGACCAGAACGTTTATTTACACGATACAATAATAATCTGCCACATCTTAAAGGCTATGTCCACCCCGAAATAAATTTTTAATATTCTGCTCCCCCATGTCCCCCACCCAACCGCATATTTTTTTTTTCAGAAAGCCCCCCAAACTCTTACTTACCTCCCCTCGATCCTCCCCGCACTGCCGGCCCTCTGCTTGCGAGAATGCAAGCAGAGGGGCGGGACCGGCAGTCGCGCTGTGATGGCTGAGCGGCAGCCAATCCCGGACGCGGTCTGCCGGTCATTCAGTGCAGCGGAGGAAAGCGAGAGGTAAGTAAGAGTTTGGGGAGCTTTTTAAAAAAAAAAACCATGCGGTTGGGGCTGGGGGACATGGGGGAGCAGAATATAAGGGGGTTTTTCGCTAGGGGGAGGATAGTAGAACGGAGGGAGAGGAGGGAGGGAGGGGGAGGGAAAGGGCTGGCAGCACGCATGGCAGGATCTCCGGGAGGCCAGGTAGCAGGCAGTGTCCTATATGGACCTGCTAGCCTCCTGGTGGGCAGTTTTTGGAACTTTGGGGGGGACTACAGAGAACCAGATGGAGTTGGGATGTGAGGTAAGGATTAAACTACACTACATGGTGGGGCCAGTAGTTGGGGGGATTAATTTTTTGGGGGTGGACATGCCTTTTAAAGGAATACAGAGAACTTTAACATTCTGCCTGTTCCAGAAGATGTTCTAGGGGCAGATCCATCGCACTCTACACTGAAACAAACGTATGTAGATTCCCATGCGAGGAGAATGCAGAGACAGAACTACAATTCCCAGCCGCCCTCAAACTGCAAAGACACAGAAAGTTAGTGGAACATTTCTCCATTCATATCACATCTAAGATCTATTGTCAGTTAGAAAGTCGCAAGTCTGGAAATTCCTAAAATAAGGAGCAGGCAAGTTATTATTGACATTAGTGGCCAGTCAGGCAACCAATCTAACTTGTCATGTACCTAGTCCCATAGACAAAGAGAAAAATCAACAATCCCCGAACCAACGACCGTTTCGGCCGATAAAGTGCCTACACACAGGCCAATTATAACCGAAACGTTCATTCGTACACATCGTGCGTCAGGACCCGCGATCGCATGTGTACGAACCTTAGACCTCTGTTTATGGAGAGATCGCGTGATAACGTGGAACTTCCACCTTACTCTTCTGGCACAGTAATGGAATGGCCAACTCCTCCACTCCCTAGCACCGGGATATATTGCGATCAGCTAGTAGTGACTGCATCCAAGCCTTACTACGCTGCTATCACTATCCCTTAATGCATCCCAAGCAGCGTCGAACTATAGATCTGCCTGCTACATACCACCAGCAGGCAGATCTATAGTTATCTTAGTAAAGGTGCCCGCAATCAGCTGTTTGAAAACATCGTTCGCAGTATCTTGCAGGCAGAGCTGTGAGGAGTGCCAGCATGGAGAAAACTGCTTCTGCCAGGCTTCCCTCAGTGCTTCACCACTATCTTTAACACAGGAAGGCCCAGGACACTAACCTGGCAGATGAAGCTGTATGTGCTGTAGCTCCTCAACAAAACAATATTAGGAGGTAGGAATCCTATGTCCCTGCCCGAGGTACTTTTCATTTTTAAAATTACATTTTTACAGTTTAGTTGTCCTTTAACACACAGAACTGTACACCTTTGGGTCTATGTACTCAGCATATCTCTTGCACTTTTGAAAAACGATTAGAACAAACCCCCAAAAAAGTGCAGTGATGCTTTGGGGGGTTTAATGTTCTGTGCACTTTTAACTTTCCCTTTATAAGGAGCATTTGAATTTATAAAGATATGAACAAAGTATGGAGTTTTAATCTTTCTTGAGGTTCCATTCTGCAGCCTAATGATGTTCTTTTATGGAGCTCATTAAATATGATGATAGACACAGCCCCGTATCAGTAGGGCTTAACGGTCTCGCTTTATGGCGTAAACATTTCAGCTTAGGGAGTAGTTAATGATCAAAAGAAAAAACAGCTACTGCTTGTTTGTAAGTTCCTGCCTGGCCATTAACATTGAATATTATTAGGAAATATAGGGAAATATCATGGGCCATATTAAGCATGAGTTATAATAGTTCTACGTCCTACTATATCTTATGTTGGAAATGTCAAATGCTTTCGGTGGCTACAGAAACATTCTTCTTTTTTTTTTGTATGTATGTAAAACATTTCTCTTCTACATATCAGTTGGGATCATGTTGATACCCAAGCTAAGAATTCGATTTTAAAAAAATGCTCAACCAATGTACATCCAGGTTGGTTACCGATTCAAGGAGTAAAGAATGGCTGGTTAGTATTATAGGGAAGCAAACAGGAAAAATATCCCTTTAAATACCTACCCCTTAAGGACTCCCAAACTATAGACATTAATGGAAAGCCCTGCATACAAAGCCTCCCTGGTGTATGTGTAAATAGAAGGGATGGGGCACTCATTCATTGTAGAAACCTATTTGCATAACTACCAAAGCTTGGTCAAGAAGTCAGTTATCAATAACTCCCACTTCTTGTTACATAAACAATTAAAGGAATAGCTAAAGGAAATCTTATCCCTTAACCACAACATTATACCTATTAGCACCAATAGTTGATTAAAAAAAAGCCCATTACCATCTTTCTGTCTGTTCAGGAGAGGAGGAAAATGTGTTTCTGACCTGCACATGCTCAGATCCAACTTGGTGTTTTTGCAGAATGATACATTGTTATAATCACAGGGGATAGTCTCTGAGCAATTGTTACAATGTATCATTCTGCTGATCTGTAAAAACTCAACTAGGAACTGAGCATGTGCAGAAGAACCACAAACTTCCCATGTGTAATAATTAGCTCCACCCCCATTAATTGGAAAAATCAGCATGTGATTCCTATTTATTGGCACAATACAGCACTGAATACAAATCCTTTGCAGTTAACGCTACTCGCAATAGCGCTCAGATTTCATAAAAGGATGGGAAGGTTTGTGTCTTTACTCTCTGGGCCTATGATGTCTGTCTCAGAAGGGGCTTATGGGAGAAAAAAGCTGTAAATTTATCCTTTATTAAAACGGAGCTTACAAATAGAAAAGGCCAAAAAAAAGCCAGGAGACCATTACAAGTCAGGGTAGGACCAGTCATGCCAAGGAGAATGGAGAAATCGCAGAATGGTGCCATAAATACCCCTTTAAGGGCACGGGCACACGCCGCAAATGCACCAATTGCGTGTGCGATTCTGCTGCATTTGCGCATGCGATTGCTTCTTTGAGATATGAAATCACATGGGATTGCGCATTAAATCAACGCAATTGAATGTGTTGCCATGATTGCAATGTTAGAAAAATCACATGCACAATCGCCAACGTAAAAAAGCACGATAGTGTGGCCGTGCCCTAGGGCTAGCCCTTACTGCTGCGATTTTTCTGTGTTTGCACTTTTTAAAAATCATGAAAAAACGCAGAATTGCGCGTTTTCGTGTGCGTTGCAATTAATCGCAATCACATGCGTTTTCCTATCCCTAAAGAAAACCCATGCGCAAACCAACGAAATCGCATGCAATTCCATGTGCGATTGCGCTGCAGTGTGGCCGTGCCTAGTACTTATTTTACAGGTTGGTTACTGAAAGTTGATTGCACCTGATTAGATATAATGGTCTGTGGGCCGTGGCAGGTTTTAAACTCTTGCAATCAGTTTGCTCCTTATTTGCTGCCATTAGGGAGAATATTTCACTTATAATCCTTCTGCAAATCACATCATATAGGAAAGGGTTAATGAAAGAGCCAGTCAAATCTGTAGTTCAACCCCTTTCTTCCCAGCTGGCAATTTGGTTCAATTATAATTTGTAGCCTTGAAATCTGCATCTCTGGATAATGTTTGTATGGAGTAAGAGGGAAAGGTTCATCGCTAGTGTCCTTTGGCTATAGAATCTATAGCGTCCCTGTGGGTCTGATAGTATCTATAGCGTCCCGTGGGTCTGATAGTATCTATAGTGTCCCTTTGGTCTGATAGAATCTATAGCGTCCCTGTGGGTCTGATAGTATCTATAGTGTCCCTGTTGGTCTGATAGAATCTATGTGTCTCCTGTTGGTCTGATAGTATCTATAGTGTCCCTGTGGGTCTGATAGTATCTATAGTGTCTCTGTTTGGTCGATAGTATCTATAGTGTCCCTGTTGGTCTGATAGTATCTATAGTGTCTCTGTTGGTCTGATAGTATCTATAGTGTCCCTGTTGGTCTGATAGTATCTATAGTGTCTCTGTTGGTCTGATAGAATCTATAGTGTCCCTGTTGGTCTGATAGAAATATAGCGTCCCTGAGGGTCTGATAGAATCTATAGCGTCCCTGTTGGTCTGATAGATCTATAGCGTCCTGAGGGTCTGATAGAATCTATAGCGTCCCTGAGGGTCTGATAGAATCTATAGCGTCCCTGTGGGCTGATAGAATCTATAGCGTCCTGTGGGTCTGATACAATATCTAGTGTCCCTATGGGTTCTGATAGAATCTATAGCGTCCCTTTGGGTCTGATAGAATCTATAGCTTCCCTTTGGGTCGGAATAAGGCCAATCCCAAACTTCTTATAAGCATCGTAGGCTTTATACCACCTCCAATACTTGTACTATGTAAACTGTTATACAGACATTATGGGTAGGGTATAAAGGTTGGACTAGTGGACGTATGTCTTTATACAACCTCCAATACTATTTACTATGAACTGTTATACAGGCATATGGGTAGGGTATAAAGGTGGACTAGATGGAGTATGTTTATATAACCTCCAATACTAGTTACTATGTAACTGTTATACAGACATTATGGGTAGGGTATAAAGGTTGGACTAGATGGACGTATGTCTTTATACAACCTCAATACTATGTTAATATGTAACTGTTATACAGACATTAGGGTAAGGTATAAGGTTGCACTAGATGGATGTATGTCTTTATACAACCTTCAATACTATGTTACTATGTAACTGTTATACAGACATTATGGGTAGGGTATAAAGGTTGGACTGGTGGACGTATGTCTTTATACAACCTCAATACTTGTTACTATGTAACTGTTACAGACATTATGGGTAGGTATTAAGGTTGACTAGATGGATGTATGTCTTTATCAACTTCCAATACTATGTTACTAGTAACTGTTATACAGACATTATGGGTAGGGTATAAAGGTTGGACTAGATGGACGTATGTCTTTATACAACCTCCAATACTATGTTACTATGTAACTGTTATACAGACATTATGGGTAGGGTATAAAGGTTGGACTAGATGCGTATGTCTTTATAACCTCCAATACTATGTTACTATGTAACTGTTATACAGACATTATGGGTAGGGTATAAAGGTGGACTAGATGGTATGTCTTATCAAACCTCCAATACTATGTTACTATGTAACTGTATACAGACATTATGGGTAGGGTATAAAGGTTGGACTAGATGGACGTATGTCTTTATACAACCTCCAATACTATGTACTATGTAACTGTCATACAGACATTATGGGTAGGGTAAAGGTTGGACTAGACGGACGTATGTCTTTATACAACCTCCAATACTAGTTTACTATGTAACTGTCATACAGACATTATGGGTAGGGTATAAAGGTTGGACTAGATGGACGTATGTCTTTATACAACCTCATAATTACTATGTAACTGTATACAGACATTATGGGTAGGGTATAAAGGTTGGACTAGACGGACGTATGTCTTTATACAACCTCCAATACTATGTTACTATGTAACTGTTAACAGACATTATGGGTAGGGTATAAAGGTTGGACTAGACGGACGTATGTCTTTATACAACCCCCAATACTAGTACTATGTAACTGTTATACAGAACATAGGGTAGGGTATAAAGGTGACTAGATGGGATGATGTCTTTATACAACCTCCAATACTATGTTACTATGTAACTGTTATACAGACATTATGGGTAGGGCATAAAGGTTGGATTAGATGGACGTATGTCTTTATACAACCCCCAATACTATGTTACTATG